>OX421913.1:14767727-15367727 GCA_949128165.1 Lathronympha strigana | reverse complement strand
TCCTTTCGGGAGGAAACGGGAGCGACGCTTGTTTTCCTGCTCCAGAATTAGTAAGTAAGCGTCAAGTGACGAGCGGAAAGGTTACACATAAGCCTAGTCCCCAAAATTTGTACTACTTAGAGATCTTTTGATAAACAACATATTATTATAAATCATCGTAATCATAAAAACAAATATCCATGATTAATATTAAATATATTCATCTCACTACTCATACTTTTCACTCATATTTTTTTCTGGTTTCATTCGTTGTTCTCTGATACTGTTATCCTACTTATTGAAGCAATAACGAATCACTTTACTTCTCTTGCTTTTTCATCCATAAAACAAATTTATAGGTTTATCAAATTAATGTACCTTGAAATGAATTGCTGGGATTGTAACTCGAAACTTTCATGGAAAATAATGAGAAAAATGTAAGTGACGTGACGCGAATACTTGGCCTAACTGTAATGTAAATTTAAATTATTTAATTTACAGTCACCCTGCAATAGTATCTTCCGCTTTGAAGGCCGTCAAAAGAGGTGAGACCCTCTTAAGGCTGTGCAAATAAGAATGTGTCAGATATATTTCCCTTCCTTCTTTTGCCTTCTAAGCGGAAGATACTATTGCAGGTGACTGTACCCATAGTCTAATTTGCATGATCCGAAGGGGTGTTTATTAAATACATTAGAGGAAAAGCACAGAAATATATGAAAGAAGTAAAAACTAACTACTTAATTTGAGGTCACCGAGATCCGACCCTTGCGGAAGGGTTCCCATGATGCTGGCTGCGTTCCCCCTTTGAATGGCTATACCTGTCCGTTGTGCGAGGAACAAGCCAGTTTTACGGTCCCTGATGACCTCAAACAATCTTTTTGACATATCACCTACCAATTTACGGGCGCCTGAGCACCATGTTCCCAAGGCCTCATGTAGTAATGTACCAAAACATAAATGTGTCTAAAACCGCTGATTTCTCGTGCCCCATAACCCGAACACCTTTAGAACGATGCTATCTTCAGTGTTGTCACTTTCACAGTATGAATTATCGGGAAAAATATTACTAAAACATTTTCTTTATTCTTATAGACCTATTTGTGTTAATTTGTTACACTTTCACAAATTTGTTATTCCGCTCTCCGCCCTCGACGTGGAAAAGGGTTCGTATTTTAGTAAAGAAATTATTACAGCTGTTTAACTTTTTTATTACAATGAAAAGAACAATAATTTCAAAGTTTTCTCATTTAAATAATACAAACAATTGCTAGATAACAACTTTTTTTATTTTATTGTGATAAATTCATAATACGAGTATACCTAGTAATTTATGTGACAGTACTGAAAGGCCTTACAACACGAGTGTGGGATTATGTGGGTCATAATATGAGTGCTTTAATGCCTAATTTTGTATAGTTGCATACACCACTTTATCTAAACACATATCATAAGTGATCTGAGATGGGTTCAGGAACCGTACAGGGAGGTACATTTTTTAAAAGAGGTACTTCTTCTTCCTGGTCGATACCTCATGTCTGAGGGACATGACTTATATGGGTTGGGGCTCTATTGACCAGCGATTTCCAGGCCTTCCGATCCTGCGCCTTTTGTATAGTCACCTGTACTAAATAGTACCAATTAGGTACAAAATTTTGGAATAATTTTCTCCGCCGTTCTGACTCAAATATTCAATTTTTAACGAAAGTTATAATATACTTTACTAAAACCCTCATAATAAATCACTCATCGAGTCAAACCACTTTGTCTCTTCCGAGCAAATTTAATGAACTGTCAAACTTTAAAGTGTTATTTTAAACGTTTAAGTTCTATCAAAATATAATTCTTAATTAACACTTTCATAGTCTATGCTATCAAAATCGAGGAAACTTAGCATATTCGGACTCTTGACAAGTAAATTTCTATTTAAAAAAAATTGTTTTTTTTATAAATCTAAATATCATGTTAAATATTATTGGATATCTCTAAACCTTGAACCAACTCTCAAACATATATTTAATACTAATGTTCATTTCTGAAATAAATGCCATTCACGGTGTAGTTCCTCCTAAAATACCTGCGGAGTCCATGAAGTGAAAATTGTGTGCGATTTTTCTCTGCAATCGAGAAACAATAAGCTTGCACAGACGCTCCGGATTGCACGTGACTGCTCCAACAAATCGACTGCCAACAGACACATTTAGTGCGCATTCAGACTTGCATTTTTATTTTTTCCATAGGCGCGTATTAGCTCCCATACACACTCGGATGAGCTAATTTTTAAATGCCGTTCGTGTGTAAATGGTTCATTCTACGAGGATCTTGCTTACGTGACGCTTTCGCCTTGTAGTGTTTTTAGAAGTATTAAAAAAATCACGTCACGTAAGCGACATTTTCGTGAAATGCTCTAAATGCACAAATCGCAGATAATTATGGTTATGGTGATTCGGTTAGCTTAAGACGAAATAGGAAGGGCTCAAATTGTACTCGCTCCATACAAGAAGGAGCCGTAGTTCCCTATTTCCTCATCCAAAATTTTGACATGAGGATTAATGAATGAATGAGTGTTTATTCCAAAATCATTCTATATAAAGTTAATAACAAAAAACACCTTACAGTTATAAGTAAATTAAAATACCACAAACAATAAATAAACTGAGCCTGCGCGGTTCACCCCGATCCCGTTGCGATAGGTCTTCCAGCGCTCGTGAAGTGGGCGACTGGGCGTCCCACTCTCTCACCGCCGAGAAGAGCATGTTAGAGGAGGCATTGATTGCCTTTGCGCTCCTTGCACTCAGCAGCGCTACCAGCTCGACGCGCGCCGCTCCGCCAAATATGGTGCGCGGTTGGCGGAACTGGTTACTGCATGCGCAAGTTTCTAATCGCGGCGTGGGTGTAGTCCGACCACAAGCCTAATACTATGTCTCTAAGCGCTTATGCACATTTTAACTCCCTGGTGTTGCGAATATCCATGGCAGTAAAAGTCGCTTACCATCAAGCGATACATCTGCTCGTTTATCATAAAAAACCGGCCAAGAGCATGTCGGGTCATGCTCAGTGTAGGGTTCCGCAGTTTACCATCCGTCACAATAGGCAAAATTAAAAATTGTTTTAGTAGATACCATGCTCAATATGCTTATAATTAACAATTCGATGATACTTTCCATCACACCCGTCCCGACCCCATTAACTCCGGAAAAATCTTAACAGCGCGAAGTACACCACGATTAAAGTTCTGGAGCGATTATTTCCGAAAATATTAACTTTATCAAAAACTTTTTTTTTAAAACCCTCATTATTTTCAAATACCTATCCACTGATGTCACACTCTGGGGTTTAAACGAAAAAAAATTACCTCCCCACTTTACGTGTACGGGAGGATACCCTAAAAAAGTTATAACCACTTTTTATTTTACCACTTGGTTGGCGTGACCGATATACATATTCGTACAAAATTACAGCTATCTAGTAGGTACTTACAGTCACTGAGACTATCCGCGGACGGATGGACAGACAGACAGACTTGGCGAAATTATAAGGGTTCCTAGTTGACTACGGAACACCAAAAACAGTTATGGTTCCTGAATTTTAAACGCTTATAAGTGCCACTTGTATTTTTGGAGTTAAGCGGACTAATCCGAACTTGAGCGATTTTTAGTATGGAATTTGACAGGTGTACATTTGGATAAGGGCTAAACCCGAATGATGCAGGTGGGATTAGATATATATTATTTTTTGTAATAAATTATTCATATGGGTCCGGTATTGCAGGTAGAAACTAGGGGACGACGGCACCCCCATGCTCTTATTTCGTCTCAAAGTAGGGTAACCTCGCATTGTTTGGTGATAATTCTAATTCAGTGATTCTACAAAGATAAACATACTCAAATACGTTGCAAAAAGGTTACATTCTTCAAATTTAAATACCAATATAATATTTCAAGATTTCAACCTTTTTGCAACGTATGACCGGATTGTATGAGTTATAATATAACGCACACCTTAATAGGCCTCCACAATTATATAAACTACTCTAGAATAGGAAAATTTACTCGCCGACTACATTGTTTAAAATTCCATGTTTTTTTATGAATCTTCCTGCACTATGAAAATGTAACAAAATAACTGATATGTTTTTTACTATGTATTTGGTCATGTATTATAAATTCGACTAAATCGAATTAGAATTATTAGGGCTGACCACTACTACCACTAACCGTTTTACATTGTCAAGACCGTTTTAGGGTTACTTTAAGGTTACTCAGGTCATGGCCGGCACCCCACCGTGGGAACTGGAAGCTGGAAGGCTGGCTGAGGCGCACAAAAGAAGGGTGGAAAGCAGGGTAACTGGAGTGTACCCTGCTCCTGAAGAGGTGAGAGCGGCCGAAGAGGAGGCAAAGAGGAGAGTAAGGGAAGAGTGGAGGATCAACCTCGAGGACAGCCCCTACGGGGTCCGCACGGTGGGGGCCCTCCTCGGCTCGTTTGACGCGTGGGCGGACAGGAGATATGGAAGGCTGACCTACAGATTGGTGCAGGTGATGACTGGACATGGCTGTTTCGGTCACTACCTGCACCGAATTGGCAGAGAGGTGAGTCCTGTCTGCCATGAATGCGGGGAGGCGGACGACACGGCCCAGCACACACTGGAGGAGTGTCCCCGCTGGGCCGTGCAGAGGGCTGAAATGGTGGCGGATTTGGGGTTGGGTGATCTCTCGCTTGGCAGTGTCGTGGCGGCCATGCTGCAAAGCGAGAGATCCTGGGATGCGGTTGCCTCCTTCTGTGAAACCGTCATTTCTCAGAAGGAGGCCTCGGAGAGGGAGCGCGAGGATAGCGAAGAGGCGCTTCCTCTTCGGCGGAGGCGTAGGGGTCGAAGACGCGCGCGGTATGCCACGATATACCGCGTTCTCCCCCAGTAGGGCCGAGGGTAGGGGACCCTCAAGCTTGGCCCTACATGCCTGGGAGGGGGTTCCGAGCGTTGCGGTTCCCCCTCTCCTTTGATGCAGGAGCCCCGGCTCAAGACGAGCCGGTACAGTCGGGGGGCGTCGCGGATGATATGACATTCCCACGGCGTCCCCATGCAACGACAAGTGGTGGCAACGCCGCAGAGGTTTTAGTGGGTAGGCTCCTCCCCTCCCTCCGACTAGCGGAGGGGTTGCTGGAAGAGAGAGTCCCACATACCCCCCACTAATGGGCCATCCCCAGGTCCCGGGGAGATGCGTAATGCATTTCCTCTGCGACAAAAAAAAAAAAAAAAAAAAAAAAAAAAAGGTTACTCAGGTCAATAAATTCGAAAATAGCTCGACATGTTTCGGAACGGTCCCCGTCCCTTATTCATGAGTGAGATACGCTCGCGAAAGAAACGGTAGTATCTCGCCTATACCGGTGCCGCTATCGCCCACGTCAACCGCACCCCCCACGCCGTCAAGTCCTCGAACGCAGCGTGCTGTCGCGCGCAGTGTGCGCAGAGCAATCGCTGCGATCGCATCTCACTCACGAATAAGTCGAGCTATTTTCGACTTTATTGACGTAAGTAATCCAATACAAGTAGATCAATATGTGTAATTCTCACGGGAGTTTTTTATTTAAAATATAAAGTATTGTACAATAGTGATAGGTAGAAATACAACAGTGACTTTCATCATCATCATCATCATCGTTGCCTGTTTTTATCTAATTTCCTCAAAGGTTAACTGGAAGAGATCCCTCATAGGGATAAGTTCGCCTTTGTTGTATCAAATTGTCTATGTTACTGTGTTTCTTGTATTTCTTGTGTTATTGTACAATAAAGCTTATACATACATACATACATACATCATCATATCAGCCGAAAGACGTCCACTGCTGGACATAGGCCTCCCCCAAAGATTTCCACAATGACCGGTCCTGCGCCAACCGCATCCAGCGGACTCCTGCGACCTTCACCAGGTCATCAGTCCACCTTGCGGGGGGCCTACCCACGCTGCGCCTTCCGGTACGCGGTCGCCACTCGAGAACCTTTCCGCCCCAACGGCCATCGGTTCTACGTGCAATGTGCCCCGCCCACTGCCACTTAAGTTTAGCGATTCGGAGAGCTATATCGGTTACTTTGGTTCTGCTGCGGATGGTCCCATTTCTGATACGATCTCGCAGAGAAACTCCTAGCATAGCTCTCTCCATCGCCCACAGTGACTTTACTTGGGTACAAAGGCTTTTACTTACCTGAATGTGAATTATGCGGGGCGTTACGGTGATAATTAGATAATTGGTATATTGAATTAGATACATAATTTGATTAAGTAGGAGAAATAGCGACAATTCCAAGAAATTTACTTATACAAATAATTCTTTTACACCTCTTTAAGCATTATTATAAAACCTAAAATTACTTAGGTAGGTACAAGTCATATAACCCAAGCTGAAAAATAAGCCTTAAATGCCGTGTTGTTCTTCAGTCGCACTTCAAAATATTTTATAGCATAGGTATTTGCTTATATTATTAATTATACAGGTAAACATTGGCATTACTTTAGAACAAATTTAAAAAATAGTTTTTGATTTTTCGTTTTAACCTCAACAAAAAGTGCTTAATGGAAGGATTATAAGCACTCATCGCGTTATTTCGCAAAAACGTCAGTATAATCTACGGATTCGAAATGTCCATTTAGATTGTGGTTTGATAAAATATTTAACCCAGGATTGTACGCATTCGATTGATTGCTAAGAACTAAAACCGTTAATCTGACGTTACGAAAATGTTTACGAGATTTTACTTAAAATGGGATCTGGGGAAGTGGTTTATGTCAATTTTTGTTTAATTTTACTTTTCTTCTATCTTTCATATTTTACGATATCAATATGTCGCTGTTTTTCTCCTCTCCTCCAAAAAGGAGTCCAATTAATTCCGACATAATGTGGCAAGGTCTGCCAGATCCCCGATTTGAGGTTCCGAGCTCCCGACGTATTGATTTTGCCTTCCTAGCTATGACTTATTAATCGGGTTTAAAAATGCGTGATGATATTCTGAACTCAATGCACTAATATGATGCGCTTCATGGATCGTTGGTAAATACCGATATTAAGCAACTTAAATAAAGAAAATATACTATATTTTATGTAAATAATAGTATTTTTGCAACCGAAATAGAAATTAAGTCGGTCTGTCGACTAAATTTATAAGAAAAATAATCCTCCAAAGTCAGATCACAAGATACATTATAAAAATTATTCATTTCACAGCCATAAAACTAAACAGTGTTTGAAAAACACACAAAGGAAAAAGTGAAAGAAGCCAACAAACGTAGCAAAAATATTCGCTTAAAAAAACTACTATGTAAAAAATAAAACCAGCTACCACATCTTCATACGCAGTAGCCTCACTACCAATTCGTTTGAATGAAAGGGTAAAAGATTTCAGAATCGTATTACAGTAGCCCGTTTCCGAGTATTTTGAGTTTCGAATCATTTACCACCAGCGTTCTTTTGTTGGTTGACTGATCTCGTTTTGCGATCCAATTTGGAAAGAATTTGTACCTTTTGTATTAATTAAGTACTTGTCTTAAGTATTTATTAAAAAAAATATTAAAATAGTAAAATTTTTCTATCAGAAACTAATTTAGTAAAATAAAATAAGGAACAAAATAAGATTCTCATTTTGGTTTACATTTTCTTGTAAGCTACATTTTCATCGTAAAATTTCTTTACATTTTGTTGCTCACTCTACTCAACGACCTTCACAACAATATAAACAGGTGCTAGTACTGTTGACGGGATTACGCTTTGAGTAATTAAGGATCAAGATAATTAGGCTCATTCATTAAAATAGACATACTAAAGGAGTTCAAACCCCGGCTCGTACCAATGAGCTTTTTGGAACTTAACTATTTCGTACATAATCATCATCATCATCATCATTTCAGCCGAAAGACGTCCACTGCTGAACATAGGCCTCCCCCACCGATTTCCACAATGATCGGTCCTGCGCCACCCGCATCCAGCGGACTCCTGCGACCTTCACCAGGTCATCAGTCCACCTTGTGGGGGGCCTACCTACGCGGCGCCTTCCGGTACGCGGTCGCCACTCGAGAACCTTTTCGCTCCAACGGCCATCAGTTCTACGTACAATGTGCCCCGCCCATTGCAACTTAAGTTTAGCGATTCGGAGAGCTATATCGGTTACTTTGGTTCTGCTGCTGCTTTGAGCCTTCTTATGAGGCCTATTGTAAGCGACCACGTTTCAGTACCGCATGTCATCACTGGCAACACACTGATCGAAGACTTTCGTCTTCAGGCATTGTTGCTGCCCAACCGAGACGGATTCGACGATTAACCTCTTTCTCGAAATTGGACCTACCTAACTACTACAACTTCAACAACTTCAAGTGTAAAGTCTCCGATTGAGTGAGGTACTCGCCGTTTACATTGTCGTATTACGGTATAGTCTTGAAAACATCCTCCAGTGGAGCGGTAAACATCTTAGGAGAGATGACATCTCCCTGCCAGACTCCCCTCTGCAGCGGAATAGGCTTATTTCGTATATAAATATCATTTGGTATTTACCAATCGCTTTTCGGTAAAGGAAATCAGACTAAGCCCAATAAGGCCTAAGTTTACCCTCTGGGTTTGGTATATCAGATGGCGGTCGCTTTCGTAAAACTAATAGTGCCTACGCCAAATCTTGGCATTATTTGTCAATGCGGTCTCCACACTCCCTGACCGTGGCATAAGCCGGGAAAACGCTAGAAAAAGTCATATACTAAAGGAAAGGTGACAAAAGCCTCCATTGGCCAGGACAGGGATCAAACAGGGCACTGGAAATCTTGGTCACTTTTTCTGTTATATATGACAGCTATTTCATTTATAATTAATATATAGTAGACAATGACTAGTTAACAGAGGAATGTGGAATAGATTACGAGGCAGATGAACTGACCAGATAAAATCTACTCTGGGTACATTGCATGAGTGTACCAGAAGTGCTGCGAACCGGAAAAGATATTTCAACGGACAACATCAGCTCCCGACCCTCCCTCAGGAAAACTTCGACCGCTTTTCCAAGAACTTGTTTTATGTATGTATTTTATTTTCAATATACCTATTATCAAGACAATCGCTTTTCACAGAAACATAATTTCCAGGTCAATGAAAAACAACAAGCCGAGCGAACAAGAAGCAATTTTCAAACACCGCAATCCCGATCAAGTAAAGCACAAAACAACGGGAATAGCGGCAACATTGTACACAATAGTTACCATTCTTTTGGTTAATTCGCGAGGCCTGTTGTTTTTTCTTTTAATAATTACACGGCCCGGAACAAAGCCATTGTCGCACCCGTGTAAGAAGTGGGTCTGCAGACGAAAGAACACCCTTTGTTTTCGGGTCGTCCGTCAGCTTTTTCTAGTTTGCAGTTGAAGGGGCCGGGAATGATGTTAGCAATCTTGCTGGAAAGCGGATAATCCAGTTACCTACTTGAAACATTCACCGTGTTCGTCAAAACTGGTAGTTGTTTTATATTGCAGACTTATTTATGATAATTATGATCTCAGCCCAAATTTGTGACCAAGTAGGTATGTGACATCGAGCGCCGAACGTAACTTTAAAATAATATATAAAAAAGACAACAAAAAATTTGAACACGATATTTTTAGTTTTTGTAGTTCGTTTACAAAAAAACCGTAGTTATTTGGGCATTGATTTTTAAACGTTAGCCTGTATCACCGTAAGTCTTATAGTTTGTGAGAAACTATGATTCAAACAAATATGTATACCTAACGTTTGAGCGCATTTAATATCCTTTTTTTTAAGTGCAAAATGAGATGATACAAATAATAATAAAAAACGCAAGATTGCAAAAAATTTAAATTCACATTTGGACCAAAAATATAACTTTGTTTTTTGAGACTATTATTGTGATTTTGTGAAGTTTTACGTAAATAAAAAAATCGCAAAGTATAAATATAAAAGAATTACACAAAGTTGATTTTGAAAGGCTTTACCTTAGAAAATATTGTGTTCAAAGAGACCTCTCTAGTCTTATATTGTAGCAAATTCAGTAAACTTTAAAAAAGTCTGCGAAAGGTACTGTCAAAACCTAGTCCGTAAGGGTTAAATATCGCCATTATCTAAGAAATTTCCGAAAGTTGCGTTCGGCGCTCGAGGTCACATCGGGCCTATAAACCGGTATGGAAAAAACCGATATCACATCGATATATTTCGTTATGTTTTACAATATCATTAAAACAATATCCATATTGTTAATATCGTTATATAATATCATAACGAAAGGAAGACTATAACGTTATAGAACACTGATATTTATTAATATCGATAATAAACCGGTGCGCAGCGCCTCGTTGCGATTTAGTTCACGGCTGTCATACTCAATAACGATATTATATCGCTAAGCTAAATATCTATACAATATAGTGATTCTTGCTTAATATCAGTATAATGTATATCGTTATAAAAGCGTTAAATAAATCGTAATTATATAAAGATATTAATCAATACAACGATATGATGAATATCGATACACGTAAAATACTTATTTAAACTTTCACGATTTTCACACATTATAAATTTACTAAATATTGTATTTTACACATTATAAATTTACTACACGTAAAATAGCTGTATTTAAAGGCCTGGGTCACATACCTGGATTATTCATTATGCCAACATCATAAACACATCTGCAAACAATCACAACTGCCGGATTTGACGCATACGAGCCCATACCTTTAAATGACAAGGTAACTAGATTAGGACACATAATGTCATTTTATATTAGGATTATGTTGTTTAAAAGATTTATTAAATTGATTGCTTTGTTTGCAACAGACTTCCAAAGTTAGGGTATGGGTTCAAGAAGTGTGCTGTAAGCGAAGCGATATCACAATAGGTTAGACGACAAAAAAAACCTAATTAGTCGGTCTGTTAGATAACATACCTACTAACAATACTCAACACGTATATTTTTTTGCTTTTGATCGCCAAATGACATAAATGCAGTGCATTAAAGTTTCACGTGACGTCACAATTAGGTTCAATTATTACCTAATAGTGACGTCACCAGCCCCCATCCGAAACTTTGACGCTCTTCATCTTAGTCACTTTTAATTAGTTATCTTGGAAAAGTAAAAAATACGTATATAATTTTGTATAATCTAACTGACGGACAAAATATAATGGGCGCCTAGTTAGTAGTTTTAGTTTCTCAACCTAGTCATTCCTATTGCGTTACTTTTTAACGCCTTAAGTAAAAGAGGCTTTGAAACGGAAAATTTGTATGTGCTCTGCTTATCCTTTTTAGGATTACGTAAGTTTAGGTACACGTATGTATAATTAAACTAATTCCAGTTTCGAAATGAAAAAAATAACAGGATTGATTCTGATTATAAAAAAAACGTGCGGAATGGATCTTTTCTCTCATTTCAACTTTAGTTACGCACTGCTACGAGCTTACCTAATAAAATTGTTAACGATTAATAAAGCAACGCAACCTGTCTAGTTAGTTTTGGTGGAAGTAAGAGAGACAGGCCAACTTCAATAAGGAAAAAAGACTGCCGAAATGCGCCAAAAGTGCCGCATTTTTCTCACCAGAGTTGGTCCTATTTATATTTTCTCATTAGAATAAACGACATAGAATGTTATTATGGAAATAACAACCATATGCGATTAATTTAAATAATAAAATACTTCATTTATAAGTTTTTTAAGTCCCCCCTCGGTAATGCTATATTCGTATCATAGTGGTTTCTGCAAGAGTACCTACTATAACAAGAGGATCCAATTTTATTTTGAGCTGTTATGAGCTGATCTAAAAACTTAATTACAAGCCGTTGCATCGCTTAGCGACGTTCTCCTGAAATACCATAGGCAATGTTATTTAATACTATAAAATATTAGATATTAAATAGAGCTGGTGGCTTCCTCGCACAACGTATCAGCATTGCGATACAACGAGGAAATGCCGCCAGCATCCTAGGTACAATGCCTCAAGGACCTACTTTAGATTTAAGGTAGGTAGAGGTAGGTAGTTAGGTAAGTTACACTTACTGTATATATTTCGAGAATAAATGATTTTATTGATACTATAAAATTGTAAAATATGAATTAAATAATTTATTAAGTTAGTATAATACAGTTTTTGATTCATGTTTTTTTACGTAGTCACACTACTATACAACATGTCCCAAAACTCAACAATAAACCGGCACCATAGGATAGAGCTGCTTATGATTAGTCAAGACTGCCGAAATGCGCCAAAACTGCCGCATTTTTCTCACCAGGGCAGTCCTATTTATATAAAAGTTATTATGGAAATAAAAACCATATGCGATTACTTTTAATAATAATAGACGTCATTTGATACTAAGATTTATGAGTATTTCTCAAATAAACCCTCGGCAAGGTTATATTCGTATTGTAGTAGTGTAGTAATTTTAGTATGAACTGTTATGAGCTGATCCAAAAACCCAATTATAAACCTGTTACATACACTAATTTTTCTACGACAGCAATAATAGCGAAATCTCGAATGGCGGCAGAATGTCGAAGATATAGTATGCCAACTATAGAAAACAACAATAGTGTTACAATACCTTTTGTACAAAAATACATTTAATATCGCTTAGCGACTTTGTCATGAAATACCATAGGCAATGTTATAATGTATACCTTACAATTTTAAAGTATGAATTAAATCATTTATTAAGTAATTATAATATATTTTTTTGATTCATGATTTTTTTACGTAGTCACACTACTATATCAATTATAAATTGAAAGAGATGTCATATATTACAGAAAAAAGTGTCACCTTTTTCAATTTATAATGTATATACTGTTTTAACATCGCTGTCAATCATCTAGTTGACAACACATCTTTGGTGGAGTAGGATTAATACATTATTACCTACTGAATACGTAAAACCCAAAATTATACAACTTTCATTTTCTGATCACAACACAAACAGCTGCCACACCAATCGCCTGATTTTAGAATCAAGGGTAGTAGAAAAATATCCGGACGGAAACTCTCCGTCTATCAAATTATTTTCGTAATTCCAGCTTCAGGTTCAATAATTCCTCATTGTTTTCGCGTTGTTTACGCTTCCAATCGTCTCGTTAAGCGTCCGATTTATTTTTCGAGCCAACTTCTTCATAATAATATAAAATGAACGATATCATGCATAAATCAGTGACGCAAATGAGAGGAGAAGCGAAAAATCACCATTAAACCAGTCGTTCGGAAGATCAAGACTGCGAGTTGATTCATGAAAACCATTTTTTCATACAACTTCGCATTAAGGGATGTTAAAATTTCATTTTGTCCTTCTAATCGGTGCATTGCGAGTTTAAAATAAGCTTCTGGAATAAGTGACACAGAGAAATGAGTTGAAATAATTCATAATCATCATATTACGTTTATTACTTTTTGTACTTATTTCCCCGATATACCTATATCATTAAGCATGCACGCATGGCGTACGGGGATATAAATACTTCAGTGAAAAAATAAGTAAAGTACGAGTAAACCTTAAAATTTCGCACCTTTTAACCAATTTCCTCGCATTTGAAGCAATAAAAAAATATTATTTATTTCACAACAGCATTTTTATTTATTTGGCAAAAACATACAGAGAAAAAAACTTACAAAAAAACTACAAAGTAATACTAAATAAAACGAAATAAACTAAATAGGTACAGTAAACATTTGGGACCCTGCGTTATGATGCTGACGACGCTGGCCGCATTTACCCGCTGCATTGCAAAGCCAATGCGTTGCGCAAGGAATCTACCAGCTCGTCAATCACCGTAGTGTAGACTTTTTGAAATTTATTTAAATAGTATACGGGCACTGAAGGCCCATAAAACTAATACTGTAAATGTAGGTATATTAGATACTAACACGAGAAGATAACTCGAAACAATCAGTTTTCACGATGGCTGGAAAGTTCTACAATCGGTCCAAAAATCAAGTGCTAAATCAGTGCGAAAGTAATATTGAGTTATATTGGAATGAGGGTGTGACTTTTTATCGACTACCCGAAGTTACGGGATTCCAATAAATATTCACACAGATTTATGGGTCCCTAATTTCAATTTTTCCCCGTAAATTGGTAGGCTTATAATGTATAAAGTAGGTAATGATAATATTATTGCCTCGGTGTTTTTCAATTAATCTTAAAATGTGGAATTTTTTGAGTATACCTACTCAATACAATATACACAATACTCAACTACTATATTTTAGTGCTTTAGGGCGTTTTTATTTTGTATTGTAAATATTTTTTTGCTACGTTGGACATTTTAACACTCATACTTTAACATAATATACTCAGAACCGTGAGTTTTTTCAATTCCAGTAGGAGGAAAAAAGTGTCCTTAATTTTCATACATTTTTCTAACTTTCCATTGTGCTACCGCCAAACTAAATCTCTGAAAATATGGTGACTAAAGGATGACTCCCACTAGAACGAGAGGGGACGGGATGGGGCGGGACGGGAAAATCTGTCAATTTCTATAGAAAGCGTCACGTGACATCCGAGGGTTCCGAGCTATAACATGATTCTTTCTATAGAAATTGACAGGGTTTCCCGTGCCGCCCCGTCCCGTCCCGTCCGTGCTAGTGTGAGTCATCAATAAATGAAAATAAAATCGTGGGACACTTTTTTTCTCCTGGAGGATGGAAAAAGCTCGCGATTCTGAGTAGAAGACATATAAAAGCACGATATTTTGGGATGAATGAAAGTCGTTTCAACATCATCTATAATTTCAGGTCGGTAAAAAAGTTCTTGAGTCTTTTAAATTTTCTCAATTAAAGAACAAATATTTATATAAATGTGTGTAATATGTAAGCTGTTTTTGAAACATTGGAATGGAACACTTTAAAACATTTATCGCGTTTTTTAAGCTCCTCTGGGCATTGTAGACCGACCTTTGATTTTGTTTTTTAATTTCATATTTTTGTATGGAGTTTGCATAAGTAGAATTCGCATTCTCTCTGTCATCATCTTAACCCTGTGAAAACGAGTGCTGAAAAGGGCTCGAATGCGATAAATCTGTTTTATTAAATGAATAATAATCGTGGGAACAAAAGACAATATTAATTTTGGAACAAATTATTCCAAAAAAAACATCAAGATAACTCCCAAAGAACGAGTGAAAAGAAGGAATGGAGATGGATATTAATTATTATGATTATTACATGTGGTCGAGCCTGTCACTCAATTTAACAAGGATATTGTTGGTAACATCGCCATAATTTATATCGTGTAATAAACACGTGGTTATAAATGGGTCATGGAATTTACTTACTATACTGTACAATTTACACATATATCCGTGGCTAGCTCTTAGATCATTAGGAAATGAGTGAGCAGCGGGAATTATGCAAAAATAATCTTAACGCACGAATAACAGATGTCTCTTCACTGCACACCAATATGTATACCATAGCTACCGTCCCAAGAGTAATGCACTTCAATATCTGCTGGAATGGACTCGGCGCATTGTCTACGTGCTCCCAATCCAGAGCGGACGCACGCTGCAAGCCGCGTGAATTTCAATATCTTACAACCACACTTCATTCCTGTATAAATCTGGCGGCAATGCATTTAAATCAAGTTAATGGAACGCGATTTATAGTTAAGGGGCCGACAACACCTAATTTATGTTAAAAAAACTATTTATGTGCAAAAAAAGTTTATCATATTTAAAAAAACCCTAGACGGAGCCGATTTTTAATTTGACAAAATCGGCTCGATAGAAAATAATAGTAGCTATAGTCGCTAACGGTAAAAATTGTGCGCTGTGAGTTAGAGTTCTGAGGACTAGAGCTAGAGGGTCTGATAATAGCTATTTATAGATGTGGAGGGAAAACCAATTCCCCCCATTAGCGAGGGGGGAGGGTTCATCTGCAAGCGTAATAGTTTATTTAATATTTATTCACTCATTAAGCCTGCTAAAAGTTATGTGGTACATTGGAGGGGGGAACACATGTAATGTTGACGGGTAAATTTAGAAATATAGGAGTAATGCGAGAGGGGGGATATGATGAAGATGATGCAGCACAAAGAAAAGGAGTAATTGATTACCGAACCAACACCAGCAGAAGCAGCAGAAACTGGTTTCACCTTAACATACGAATGTGAAATGAACGCAAGACGGAAGTAACGCGGGACGGCGCCCGAGAAAATTCGGACGTTAAGCAGCGTGACGACCGTCTTACTTTAGTGACCTTTGTACATAAGGTTCCTTTTTTATTAAACATTGAAATTAAACACTTTAGAATGGATTTAGCGCGTTTATTAACACCATGACCCTACGTTTCGAGCCCTTTACAGCACTCGTTTTCACAGGGTTAAGATGATGACATCATCATAAAAATAAATTATCTGTGTCTGTTTTATACGAAAATGATACCACACAGTCCCTAGCAGGCTTAACTGATAAGTGAAGAAATATTAAAAGAATCCATTCCACTTGCATTTTGCACCCCTCTCCTCTCTCGCTCAGGAGGCGAATTGGTTTTCCTTCTACGCCTAAAAATAGTTATTTTGTGACTTTCTGGCTATAGTTCAAATTTCAGAACTCTAACTCACAGCGTACAATTTTGGACAATATTGTTCTAGTCGAGACTCTACTATAACTGCAAAGATTGGTCTTAAATTTATCAGTAAACGGTTCTATATCTTTCTTTTTTTTTATTTCATTATACTCATATCTAAAACTTAGACGAGTCACATTCCAAAAATATTGACCATGGTTTTGTTTATTTTAATAGTGTTTGTGTTTTTTCCTTCTACTTAATACCAGGCCGGCCAGTGTTAGTGCATTCTTGTTTACTCCAATACAAATAGACAGTATGCGATGATTTAGCTGTTATCAGCCTCTTAATCAAATCAAAAATTTGAGCCCATAAAGTTAGCATTGAGCAGAACTAAAGCTAAACAGAAAAATACTGCAACTAACACTGGAATACTGCAACTAATTGAACGGACAAATACAGTAATAGATAGAATCAAATTAAAAGGTACCTTGTTTTAAACCAACCTTACCTTAGTCACCATTAAAAGAAACATGTATCTTAGCGTTCACACAAATAGTCCAACAAACACAGGTAATTAAAGTTAAATATTACACTTTAAAACGTGTTAAACTGCGCATAAACCACGTGTTCCCAGGACATTTCTCTTCGTTGATTTACATAGCGTTGCGATGTAGGTGCACCATCATTTGTAAGGACAAAAGTGCCAACCTTTCCTACAGTGCCGTCGTTATCTACGGGTGGTTTAAATCTGTCGCTGTGATAGTGCGGTTTGTGCCGGATTTATGAACTTGCTTTGCTTCGGTCTAGTTTTTACTTCGCATTTTCTTTATGTGGGATAATATTTGCAGATATGATTACCAGATACTTGGTTTTGTTATATAATGTCATAGTCACCGTACGTTTTTTAGGCTGTGCATTTTCTGTCGAAATGCTTTTTATATTTGTACTCTAAATTTATTTCTTATCTATATTCATCATCATCGTCATCACCATTTCAGCCAAAAGACGTCCGCTGCTGGACATAGGCCTCCCCCAAAAGATTTTTACAATGTCCGGTCCTGCGCCACCCGCATCCAGCGAACTGCTGCGACCTTCACCAGGTCATCAGTCCACCTTGTGGGGGGCCTTACCCACGCTGCGCCTTCCGGTACGCGGTCACCACTCGGGAACCTTCCTGCCCCAACGGCCATTGGTTCTACGTGCGATTTGCCCCGCCCACTGCCACTTAAGTTTAGCGATTCGGAGAGCTATATCGGTTAATTTGGTTCTGCTGCGGATGATCTCATTCCTGATACGATCTCGCAGAGAGACTCCTAGCATAGCCCTCTCTATTGCTCTTTGGGTGACTTTGAGCCTTTTTATGAGGCCCATTGTAAGCGACCACGTTTCAGCACCGTATGTCATCACTGGCAACACACACTGATCGAAGACTTTCGTCTTCAGATGAACGCTGCCCAACCGAGTCGGATTCGACGATTAACCTCTTTTATCTATATAAATATATTAAAAATATTGGGTCAACCATCACTGTTTTTTGACACAATACTCAGCAATATTTGCTAATGGACGTAAAAATCATCGAATTTCACTATTGCTTACAAAGAGTAAAAAAGGGTAAAATATAATTGTTGTGAGTTTTGTATTTCAAAATAAAAGTCCTTGTCAAAAATCTACAGCAGTGGGAAAAATGTTTTAAATATAATTTAATCAGAAAAAGCGCTGAGTAACATTTCGGAAAACAATGTTTTGAAATTGCTTGCATTTAACAATAAGTGTGGACCTACTTACATTTTAAATATTCAGGTTTAATTTGTAATTTATGGCTTTCCTCGCAAAAACTTTTGCGTTTATTACGTACTATAAGTAGGTACATAGTTTCACAGTAAAATTCAGTTCGACTAAGTATGAAAAGAAAGCGATAAAGAATGAAATTTAAGAGTTGTCATAGTAATCAAAATAATTTATTGTACATTCAACCAATTGGAACCCTAGACCACTGTAGGACTATGTCATAGTGACACTATAAATCAGAGCCCTATTGCATAATGACTTGTAGCTTGTTATATTAGCGGAAGTCTCTTTTCAATCCCTTTTATTAGAAAGAGAGTTCCTCCTAATAGTACAAGTTACAAATGATTATGCAATTGACCCCAGATTGTAAGAAAGCTCCTATTGCTTGTTATTTTGACATGGTTCGTAGTTCATGATTCTAGAGTGGCATAGTGATCCAATTGGTTGACTGTACCTATCACGTAGTTTCTAGTAGTAAAAATAAATAAAGAGGCAACATTTACATACTTCTAATGTATGGTTATATTTCCAATATATCCCGGCACTTTCCTGTAATCAGAAATCTTGTTTAGAATCTAAACTAAGTATATTTCTAATATAATATTAAAGCTCGAATCAAATCATTTATTATTTATAATAAATGTTTTTAAGTAACCACACTACCATATATAAATTATAAATTGAAAGAAATGCCATATGCTACAGAAATAGAGACCAAGGCCCCCAGTGCAAGGCAGACGGCCGAACCTACCTAACCTAACTTAGTTAGAAATAAGGAAGGATTGCCTATTTAACTTAGGAAATTTCGGACCCTGTCTGCCGTAGTCGGGTAGCCTAGTAGTGTTAGTTAGCGTTTGCCGCCAGCCATGGGCACTTACGGCCATGGTCACATTTTTCTGTAGCATTTGACATCTCTTTCAATATAATTTACATTTCTAATACTAATAGAGTTTCGTATTTTAAGTTATTAACTAAATCAATGATGAAATCTACAAAGATCGTCAATTCATTATTTTACACAAATTATCTTATCCCTCATTAATATGTTAACGAGAATACAGTTTTCCAACACCACCCACAAGCTCATCATGATAACTTTATCACAGAGTATTTTCTTACACCACAAACCAGTACTTTAATGATAATAACAGCCTATCACACTTACAAAGAAGTGTTCAACTCTTTGCAAGAGATGCAGTGCAAAAATAGAACGTCATTGTCAGTGACAGACGACCTTTCAAGTGTAGGCTTGGAGCTTGAAAAGTGTCTCAAGTGGGGCGCAGACGTAACTCTAAAAAATGCATGTCGTGTGCTCTGCGTAGGTAATAAGACTATGAAGGCATTTGGGTAGTAAGTGTGGTGGGCTCAGTTCAACTGATATTTCGAGTGTCGGATGCTTTGTGAAGTTGGGGATTGGATTGGTTTGGGGTAAGTAGTACCCACTGTATCTATACAGTTCTGTTCTGTGGTAGGCCATAGAACGAATAGGTATAACAAGAGTGCTTGTTAAATATTGAAAACGTGGCTAAAGACGCAAAGAAGTCAACTGTCAGGAAATCGAAATAGAAATTAATATGTGATTATATAATTTAAACTTTCGTGAGACATATTGATATTAAATTGCAACGGTTAACACTCACGTATTTTTATCACAATAGGCGTGACATGCCTACACACACACATGACATGTCTGTCTTCTGTGCCGCGTGCACTTATCAACCGGGCGCTGCGGCTGTGCGACCCGCAGTACATACAGGACGAGTTACGTCACGTGAGACAGGTGTTGGAAAGGAATGGGTATGGTTGGAGACGGAGTCAGCGCGCGGCGAGTACCAGCAGTATACAGCGGTCGCATACTGTAGAGAGAGCGCCTGCATACCTGCCTTTTATCAAGGGAGTGACGGAAAAAATTGGTCGCCTATTACGCCGTAGGTACAGCATTAGGTCTATTTTTCGTCCACATATCAAAGTGAGGCAGCTGCTGCGTTCTCCTAAGGACCAGGACCCTCTTGGCAACCCGGGGGTGTATGAAATCCCTTGCGACTGCGGTAGGTCGTATGTGGGGGAAACGGGACGGAACGTGTCTACGAGATTATCAGAGCATATTCGTAGCGTGAAAAATCAGGACGTAAGGAATTCGGCGGTGGCGGAACATACTTGCGGTACGGACGCGACGCATTTCATTCGGTTCGATAAGGTGAAGGTGTTGGCACGGGAAAAATGTTATGTGCCACGCAAGATCCGTGAGGCCATTGAAATCGGACGTCGCCCTAATTTCAACCGCGATGGAGGTTGGACTCTGCCACCGGCTTGGAAACCAGTGCTTCCTAGAGGGAACGTGAATGTGTTTGGTGACGATTTAGTGGACACGGTTAGTTCGGTGTGCTTGTCGTTGATCCCGTCAGACGATCCGACAATTCAGACTCCCGCAACAACGGCGCCGGATTGCGCGGATCACCCCGCTCCCGCTTCGTCGCGCGCGAGCCGGTACCTACGGCGGACTGGGGCAGTGATGTCCTAGCCGCGAAGGTGATAACACCACTCTGTCTGTCCGACGAGGTCTGCCCGACGCAGACGAAACATGTCACGCCTATTGTGATAAAAATACGTGAGTGTTAACCGTTGCAATTTAATATCAATATGTGATTACGTAAATTATTTTCTTTTGTAACATTATAATCCAAGACGTATTCACACACCAACTTTTCTTTAACATAACTTTTCATATTTTCAAGATCGATAACTTTATACTCTCGTATTAAACAAGCGGGCGTATACTTGAGAGCTCAAAAAGGGTCACGTTTTTCAATTGTTGTGTGTCATATAATGATGGCATCTCTTTTGCTCATTTTGTTACTGTTTAAAGTCTAGCTTAAAATCATACCTCTAAGGTATCTACTTAGTTTTTGCTGTATGACCTAGTGATTTTGATGACAGTGCGGTAGTTAACATTAGATTTTTCATCACAGAAAGAAAATCTTTTTAGAGTCGTGAGCTAGATAGATTTCAATAAATGTACAGACGCACACACACACACACACACACACACACACACACACACACACACGCGCAAACAAACATTAAGTAGAAAAAAAGATGCTTATTAGAATTATGAAAATATATAAAATGTAAAAAAAAATGCATGTATATATATGGATTACGAAATATGTTTCAGAGTAGTACAGGAGACTTGTGAATATGGAAGAGTGTATCATCAGATTGTACTAGTTGTTAATGAAATAAATAATTTTGAATTTTTGAATTTGCATTCAAAAGTACATGATCAATTTCTGAATGAATTCATCATGAACTGCCCATGCAATTTTGAATGCTATAAGTAGGGTAAGCGGAAGGAATCTTGCCCCCCCCCCCCAATCATTGCCCCCCCCAATAATTGGCCCCCTGAACTTAAAATCGATTTATTAAGATATACGTTTAAGTATAATGTAGAATTTTTTTTTTATATTTTTCTTTGTTGACAACAGTATATACTGTAATTGATAGTTTTCCAGCATAATAGCTGGAACACACGTAAAAAAAATTATTTTGCAACGATCGAAGCTAAAAGTGTGTTTGATTAAGCAAATCATAAGAATTTAGTACTTTTAAACTTATTTTATTATACGCTTTTTATTGGTATTCAAAATGTAATATTTGTTTTGTTTTATATTAGTTATAGTTTCTATTCACTATCGTCAATAAAAATAAACAAATCTAGTGATTACCATAGTATAATCATTGGCAGGGCCAATAAACACAAAGTACAATTATTGGCATGCCAATCATTGTACTCTTGGTATGCCAATATTTGTACCCTGGGGGCCAATGATTGTACTTTTGTCCCATTTTTTGGTTTTTGCATTATATTTCACAATTTAATTTAATTTAAATTTAGTTTTAAGTTTAATTAGTTAAGTTTTGGTTTAGTTTTTTGATTTTGTATTTAGTGTAATTTTTTATCAAGGATTATTTTTGTATTTTGACATGTTTTTATGAATAATAAAAATATTGTTTTCACAATTGGTTGTAAATATATTTATGGTTGTGATTTATTCAAATTCTCAACATTTCTAGGGATAACTTGTCATCAAAAGTTTTACTATTTAGCATCTTATTTGGGAAAGAAAAATGTTGAAACTCGAGGTTCACCTTAAAGGGCCAATGATTGTACCTACTGCTTAAGTGCTTACTCTACATAAAATATAGTAAAATATGTTAATTTGAAGTAATACGTATTATATTAGATTTTGGTCCGAGGGCGATGAATTTAAGGTATATTTTGTGTATTTTGTTAGAATTATTAAATGATATTGGTTACACAATATCATTTTATAAATGTAATATCAAACCTCAGTCCAATAAAAAATCCCAATATTATTTAATACCGTGTATAACATACATACAATAGTTCTGGTCAACTTTACTGCCCCACATGCAATAGGGTTTTCAAGAATAAGTTTGGCTTTGCCAGCCATATCAGAGCTCACGCTCGAAATTAACCAGCGTTGCTATTGCTGATTACAGCATGGATTAATAGATGAGGCAGACGGGTTTTTTTTCTGCCGCGAAAGCAGGAGGTCGCTGGTTTGATCCCAGCCCTGGGCACTGGGGGCCTTGGTCACTTTTTCTGTAGTGTATGACATCTCTTTTAATTTATAATTTTCATATTATAGTAGTGTGGCTATCTAAAACATGAATCAAAACATTTATTATGATTTAATAAATGATCTAATTCATGCTTTGCAATTGTAGCTCAAATCTGTTTTTCACTTTTTTGATGCTTCTCGTGAATGTCTATTGCAAGACAGGCAATCTCTGTTTATATTCCTCTTTATTATACAGACTTTATGTCTAATTCATTCAATGTTCAGACGGCTCGTCTGTGGAACGATCTTCGCCATGTTAGGAAAGCGCCGACCAAGTACGCGTTTAAAAAATCTGTGCGTGATTTATTTGCTTGCAGTTCAATGAAGACATAACTAACTTTACGAGTTTCGATAATATATATTATTATGTATGTATCTATTGAGTATTGTACGCAGACGTTTCTCTTTAAAATAATAGTATAAGTAGTTTATATTTATATTTAAACATGAAGCTCGCATATATTATATCTACATATATTTAGATAAATAGTGTTCCTTATTTTTTTTTTGTTTATTATTTATACACCGCCGAATTCTCTGCTTTGCCCCAAGACAAACCCTTGCCCTTTGACTGGTAGAGAATTCCGAGAAGCCGCCTTTTGCACAGTAAGTTTTATGTGCAATAAAGTTTAAATAAATAAACAAAACAAAAAAAAAACACATCTTTTTTTTCGAATAAAAACTTTGGAGTACATTACAAATGGAGCTACATTTATGAGTTACAAGTAGGATTAAAACTTAGTGATAGCTATGACAGATATCTGAAGGACTTGCCGGAGTTAGTCTCCAACAGCGAATGGGAATTCATTTCGCGAAATATCACCCGATTTCAATAACGTTAGGAATCCCAAATTGTAGCGCAATTTTTCGTTTCCATTAACGTTCCTAGGATTCCAATCTGTATTCAATTTATTCCGTCGGGCGTTACAACTGTTTCGTTTACATCCGGTCATAGATTTCTCCCTTGCAGATTTCTCCTACTTTAGCATATTAATTTCTGCTCATAACTCGGGTGTGCGTGGCATTTAGAAATAGGCTTCCTCGTGCAATTGTCTGTATGTCATTGTAATTAAAATAACTGTTTTTGTCAATTACACATTTTCACAATTCTAAACAGCATGCAACGACCGCGCAAAACCTACTTAAAAATGTATGAAATCTGTTTATTTTTATATTTACAGAAACAACAGAAACTAATGAAATTAATTAACTTTAATTTAAAAACTCGCTCATAAAAAATGTAAGTGTTAATGTTTTTTGTTATTTGTATCCAAAGTGGACCATAAGCTCCCTGAGCGGTGGCATAAGCCGGGAAAACGCTAGGAATAAGATTTTTTTATATAAACAAAACCTTATAACATAGTTTAAAAATGACAGTCATAAATAGTAAAATAACCCGAATATTGTATGTCGATAATAATGGAAAATTATATGTTCATAAATTACCACTGGAATGACTCAGATTAGAACGAGCCGGGACCAGACCGGGCCCGACCGATCTGTCAGTTTCTATACATAGAAAACGTCACGTGACCTCCGAGGTTCCGAGCTGTCACGTGATTATTTCTGTAGAAATTGACAGATCGTCCCGTCCCACCCTGTCCCGTCCGTTCTAGTGTGTCATCCTTAAAAAAAAATTCACGGGCAGTTTATCAGTTGTTAATGTGATCCTCTGAAACAGAGGCATGAATGCTCTATCTACCGGCGAGTAGTGCTCATTGCATCCGGCTATCCGGTCAGCGTTTGTAAACGGCGTGATTTTAATGTAAGCTGTGTGGCGGTATATTTTTGAATCCCTGACAAATACAAGGCCATGCCATGCGTGGTCGGATGGCAGGAATGTAATTTCAGTCCGGGCTACTAGCCAAGCTGATTTGGCGCAATAGCGCGAAAAGAATACTGTGAAACACAAACAAAATGTAAGAGAATTTGTAACATTTGTTTGTATAACTATGTATCTGTTGTATCTTTATGAAGGAAGTCAATTTTGTCTGGATTTAGATCATCATATCTTCTCCCTAGCGATTTTCTGGCTTAAGCCACGCTTAAGCCTGGGGTCCGCTTTGCCAACTAATCCCAAGATTTGGCGTAGACGCCAGTTTTACGAAAGCGACTCCCATCTGACCTTCCAACCTAGGGGAAAAAACTAGGCCTTATCGGGATTAGTC
This sequence comes from Lathronympha strigana, assembly GCA_949128165.1. NCBI lineage: Eukaryota > Metazoa > Arthropoda > Insecta > Lepidoptera > Tortricidae > Lathronympha > Lathronympha strigana. The sequence continues at coordinate 15,342,615 of OX421913.1, read as the reverse complement.
CGATTAGATATTGGTTATTATCAAATGATTTTTCGTACATGAGTTCCGAAAAACTCATTGGTACGAGCCGGCAGAATTTGAACCCGCGACCTTCGGATTGAAAAACGGAAGCTTTACCGCTGGGTTATCAACGCTTCCATACAAACATATATAGTGTAACAACACTTGTAACGTTGTACGTTACATCGAACTGTTTTCATTACAATAAACTACCTTAGTAAATAAATATACCACTTAAAACTAATTTTACAAGCTAATATTTACAACTATCTATAATTAAAACTAATATAAAATGCAACAGGTATTCGTCGGCGCCGTCTTAGCGCTCACGGAGTGAATTCGCATGCAACATTTTAGCGCTCCGATAGCGAGTTCTTTTGTTGCAAGTATTACCTATGGTCAGCTGCATTAGCGGATCGCCCCGCCACCATTCCCGATCTTCATTCGAAACTGAACGCACGACACACATATTCGGTCTCTCATACATAGTTAACTACTTTTAAAAATTGTAACCGTGCTGCACGCTGTCGTCTCTAACGTTCTTCGAATAATAAAAGTTTTTAAGTAAATTAATAACGTCGTAAATACGTTTATAATGTACTAGCGCGAGTGAAATAAACCCCAATTGGGTAAGTGGTAATTTATTACGCAAATGTAGTTATTTCTTGCTGGATATTAAGATATCTAGATATTAAGTTAGTTATTAGTGTTTTTTTATTTGCTTTCAAATCATTTCACCAGTAGATATTTAAATAATCTAAATGATTTTGCACGATCATACCACTGTAACGGTATTGCATCAGAATTTAATTCCACCCTCATTTTGTAATTCTAAATTTTGCATCATTTTTCCAAATTGTAATCTCCGACTCTGATTGTGATCATCCACGGCATCACTGCTACTTCTTAGGTGCTTTCACTTCTTGCCGGTTGCCGGGGATGCTCACAAATTACGTTGCCGGACTGCTAGCTCATACATTTGGATGACGCGTTCCAGGGTCCAAAGTTCAGGCTGCTAACTTGGCGCGGGAATCCGCCGCAGCCACATCTACCACCAGCGCTACCCTCACCGTTCGGAGGCCGTCCACCTACGCCAGCCCCCCGAACGCAGCCAGCCATCGACGCAACGCCGCGCCACTACCGACGGCATAATAAAGGCGAGGGTACCTGACCGCGAAGTGAATGGGATCAGTGTGTGATTTATAATAACGGTCCTCAACCTACGACCCCCTTAGTTATTGTTTTTTTTGTTAAATTAAATTTATATATATTTGCACGAATCTAGACTACTTCATTTCTCTCTCTCTAGTAGGCAGTTCAGATCAAAACCGTGACATTGGCGCCCTTTAACGTGGTTAAACTCACACAGATCCTATTAATTTCATGGCTTTAGTAGTTAGTGTATGTTGTGGTTTTTTTTTATTATTTCTGTACAACGTTTTTCCTGGTTTTATTTGCTGCTAAGGTGTACTAAATTGAAATTCAAGTATTCATTTTATAAGGTGCATTTTTAAATTGTTTTCTACCCACATTTGTGTAAAATTCGTGTTTTTTCGTTGAATATAACGCTTTATATCACTTATATAGTGGAATTGTTGGGATTGTTTCTGCCGAGTGGGAAGTACACATTAGTAGCACGCTTTTCTTCATTTTTTTTGCAATTAATCTTTTTCTCTTTTCTATTTTTACTAATTCGCAAAACCAAACGTTCATGGTTCATCAAATTTTGTAACAGAGCGGAGAATTTTATTTTTAATAGTAGTAGTGTCTGCTTTTTACCACTTACCCTCTTGTTAAATTTAATCATGCTGCCTGTCAAATATCTTTCTCTTCAAAAATCGGAGCTCGAATATGAGGTACAGATCCGGGGTGCTACTGCCGGTTCGTCAGTGGAGGACTTGCGTAAACAAATTGTTAAATTAGCCGTGGAGCACCCGGCTGAACACATATTGGAGTCTCCGTTGGATGTTCGACAGGATCTTAAGGGTTGCGTAGATGTTCTTGCTAAAATTCAGTTAAATCTCGATATTCCCGAACCAAATGTACCAACTGTTATGAGAACTCAAAATATGCTAAATCATCTTCATAATCGTTTAGCGAGGATAACGTGCGGTGACGACAAGAAAGAATATAAGGATATCCTTGAGGGTCATAAAGCTGCTTCTCGAAAGCTCGCGACTCTTCAAGCTAAGAGGCCTATTCAAACAGCGAGTACTTCTTCTAGTCTAGGTGCGGATTTCGCTAGTGAGACCTCGTCGTCGGTCCCAGGGGTCCAGAACTTGATTTCGGTGACATGCGATCGCACTGTAGCTGACCTTAGTAAATTAAAATTTAATGGCAAAACTTGCGTTCGCTCATTCATACAGCGCGTTGACGAATTTATTGTTGCACGTAACATTGCCTCAACAAAAGTTCTATCTTTTGCAACCGAAATTTTTCAAGACAACGCTCTGCATTGGTTCCGCTCGGTACGGAACAAGATTTCTTCATGGCCAGAACTCGCTGCTAAGCTAAAAGAGGATTTCGATCAATCTAATTACGATTACCGACTTATTACGGAAATCCGCTCAAGGACTCAAGGTGAACATGAGAATATAACAGTATATCTGTCGATTATGAGTGGCATGTTTTCTCGTCTATCATCACCCCCAAGCGAAGCGGAGCAGCTCGAAATTCTGCTACACAATATTAGGCCATGTTACGCAAGTACATTAGCTGCATCCCCCTCTGGAATAATGTCAATAGATTCCTTACGCTCATTGTGTCGCAATTACGAGACTTATCATTCTCGTCTATCGCAATTCCAGGAGCCACCAAGAGTGACTTCTGACACTGTTGCACCCGAATTCGCGTACTCTAGGGAATCAAATAAAAGTACAAATAAATATAGCAACAACACATATAATAAACATAATTATGCATTTAACAGTAATTATAATAGAGGACAATATTCTAAAAATGCCAACTACAATCAAAATCAAAATCAGCACAAGTCACAACAGCAAAGTTTTATACATTCAGTATCCAATACCGCTCAAAATAACAAACAACAACCATATTGCCCAAGATGTCGTAGTAATTCACATCACATTCGGCAATGTCAGGCTAGTAGGGACGTGTTTTGTTTTAAATGTGGCAGGAAGGATGTGAAAACTCCCGATTGTCCAGTATGTAATAAGGACAAAAATACAAAAAACTAGTTGAGCGGAATTGTAGTTATTTTGATAAGCAGGAATGGGACTCTTGGCTTACATTTATTAAAATATTCTCTTCCTCATATCAAATATCTACAATTCTGCAGAATAAACCTCTCACAGATACTAGGCCTTACGTCAATATTAAAATTAACGACATAGACGCTTGTGCTTTGCTAGATTCTGGTGCAGAATTTTCTATAATTGGTAACAATGCCCACCTGAATTTAATAGGCTGCACCTTGCACAAGGACGACCTTCCTTCCTTGAAGGCAGCTGGGAATCACCCTTTAATCTGCATTGGGTACATAAATTTACCCGTCACTTTTGAAGGCCAATTTCATGTTATCAAATCATACGTAGTTCCTGAGGATCCCACGTCCATCATATTAGGGGTTGACTTTTGGCGTGCGTTTAATATTTGCCCGAAATATGTAGGAAGTATTACATTATCTGAAAGCCCTCTTGACCAATTAAAAATTGTCAACCCTGAATCTTGTATTAACTCCTATGAAAACTTAATGGATTCGCAGAAGTCAATCGCTGATAATGTTATAGCTCAATTCAAATCCATTTCTATGGAGGAGAAGGGTTTGGGTAGGACAAGCCTTATAACCCACAAAATAGATACCGGAGACGCTTTACCGATTAGGCAGCGTTACTACAGGATGTCGCCTGAAAAGCAGCGTATTCTGGTCGAGCAAGTGGACGAAATGCTGTCTCTGGACGTTATAGAACCATGTGAGAGCGCGTGGTCTTCTCCGGTACTTATAGTGACTAAAAAAAATGGACAGCCCAGGTTCTGTCTCGATAGTAGGAAGCTCAATGCTGTGACTAAACGTGACGCGTACAACTTGCCATACGTTTCGGAAATACTCGATAATCTTCGAGACGCAAAGTACCTGTCCAGCATTGACCTCTCTAAGGCATTCTGGCAAATACCTATTGCGCTTGAAGATCGCGACAAGACGGCTTTCTATATCCCCGGTAGAGGCACACTACGTTTTAAGACCACCGCGTTTGGCTTAAGCAATGCACCTGCAACACAGCAGCGCCTGGTCGACTTGTTGTTTGGCGACATGGAGCTCAAAACTTTTGCGTATTTAGATGATATTATCATTATTAGCTCGTCCTTTGAAGAACACGTATCTCGCCTTCTGCGTGTTTTAGAAAAGCTTAAGACAGCTAACTTAACAGTCAATTTTGAAAAATGTCAATTCTTCCGTAGTGAATTAAAATATTTAGGATATGTCATCGATTCTCGTGGTTTACGCACCGACTCGAGCAAAGTAAATGCCATTTTAAATTTTCCGACACCGACAAATAAGACGGAACTGAAACGCTTTCTCGGTACAGCGACGTGGTACCGACGTTTCGTTCCAAACTTCAGCACTGTAGCCGGGCCGCTCAATGGTTTGACTTCGAACAGTAAGAAAGCTCCGCCGTTCAAGTGGACGGCCGAAGCGGATGCGGCCTTTAATGCTTTGAAGGAGTCTTTGGTTTCCGCACCGGTCCTCGCTTGCCCGGACTACTCTAAGCCCTTTGAAGTTCACGTTGATGCCAGCAACTACGGTCTTGGTGGTATGCTGACGCAGACTATAGATGGCAAGGAACACCCAGTAGCCTACATGAGCCGAGCTCTCACCGGCCCCGAGAAAAACTACAGCATTACGGAAAGGGAAACACTCAGTGCGATTGTAGCGCTCGAGCACTGGCGGTGCTACCTAGAGAATGGCCAAAAGTTCACCCTATATACCGACCATTCCGCGTTAAAATGGTTTTTGTCTTTAGAGAATCCTACTGGCAGACTGGCACGCTGGGGAGTTCGCCTGAGTTCATTCAACTTTGAAATCAAACATCGTCGTGGCGTTGATAATGTGATTCCAGATGCTCTGTCACGTGCCGTCCCCATTTCTGCCATCTCGCTCGCAAATGCGGTAACCAACACTAAGGACGCATGGTTCATTAAAACATATAACGGCTGTCTTAATAGTCCAAATAATTTTCCAAATTTTATGATAAAAAATGATTCGCTATATAGGCTCTCTAAAAACATATCACAACTTACTTCAGAGTTCGCTTGGAAGGAAGTTGTTCCCAGCGAATTTCGTGACAAGGTCATTAGAGAAAACCATTCCGAACCGACTGCTGGACATCTCGGCATTTTCAAAACATACAAGCGTTTGGCCTTGTCATATTACTGGCCCGGGATGCACCAGGACGTCGTTCAGTTTGTCAACTCTTGCTCCGTTTGTCTGGCATATAAGTCGCAGAATCACACTACTTTGGGAGAAATGGGACGCCCTAAACAGTGCTGCCGTCCTCATCAAATGATCTCCATTGATTTTGTAGGTCCACTTCCAGTCACTCGCAAACAGAACAGCTACATACTTGTCGTGACTTGCTGTTTTACAAAGTATTGTAACATATTCCCACTTCGTCGTGCAACTGCCGACGCTGTTGTTAAAACTTTAGAAGATTCAATTTTTTTGGTATACGGGATACCACAGACTATTTTTTTGGACAACGGAAGTCAGTTTGTAAGCTCCGTCACTGATGCGTTTTTTAAGAAATACAAGGTGCCGAACGTATATTTCACACCCAAGTACTGTCCCCAGATAAATTTAGTTGAACGTTTCAATAAAACTCTTATTACCTGTCTGTCCACTTTTGTGGGTAATGACCATAGATCCTGGGACACTTTTATCCCAAAGATCCAATTTGCGATGAACAACTCCGTTAATGAAGTGACTAATTACTCTCCGTCTTTCCTAGTATACGGTAGGGAGCTGGTCACATGTGGATCGCACTACACTGACACAGAATTAGGTGACGAAGTTTTGTTCTTGCCGCGTGATATCTATGCCGAGAACTTGGGTTGCCTTGCTTCGGTATTCAATGATGTGCAAGCCTCACTGTGGAATGCACATGTAAAGAATACCATGCATTACAATTTGCGTAGGAAACCAGCGGAATATAACGTAGGCGATATAGTGTTTAAGAGAACTTACGTTCTTAGTGATAAGGATAAATATTTTAGTAAGAAATTAGCTCCAAAATATTTGCAATGCAGAGTTGTTGAGAAACGCTCACCTTTAATTTATGTTTTGGAAGATATGGCAGGCAAGAATATTGGAGCCTGGCATATAAAAGATTTTAAACTTTATAATAATAGATAGTCATGCCTTATGAACACCTAGTTTCTAGCATGAGTCACACGCTTTGCTAGCTGGTGCCTCGAATTTATGAATGTGTACATCATCAACGTGTGTTAAAGTTGTTGATGTTTCAATGAAAGAGAATTTTGTGAGATTGTATAAAAGTCGATAGTATGAATCTGAAAATGCTAGGGATGATGAGACGGGTTTTGTTTAAGACCAAAACCCTTGCCCAGACGAGCGGGGTATATGTAACGTTGTACGTTACATCGAACTGTTTTCATTACAATAAACTACCTTAGTAAATAAATATACCACTTAAAACTAATTTTACAAGCTAATATTTACAACTATCTATAATTAAAACTAATATAAAATGCAACAGGTATTCGTCGGCGCCGTCTTAGCGCTCACGGAGTGAATTCGCATGCAACATTTTAGCGCTCCGATAGCGAGTTCTTTTGTTGCAAGTATTACCTATGGTCAGCTGCATTAGCGGATCGCCCCGCCACCATTCCCGATCTTCATTCGAAACTGAACGCACGACACACATATTCGGTCTCTCATACATAGTTAACTACTTTTAAAAATTGTAACCGTGCTGCACGCTGTCGTCTCTAACGTTCTTCGAATAATAAAAGTTTTTAAGTAAATTAATAACGTCGTAAATACGTTTATAATGTACTAGCGCGAGTGAAATAAACCCCAATTGGGTAAGTGGTAATTTATTACGCAAATGTAGTTATTTCTTGCTGGATATTAAGATATCTAGATATTAAGTTAGTTATTAGTGTTTTTTTATTTGCTTTCAAATCATTTCACCAGTAGATATTTAAATAATCTAAATGATTTTGCACGATCATACCACTGTAACGGTATTGCATCAGAATTTAATTCCACCCTCATTTTGTAATTCTAAATTTTGCATCATTTTTCCAAATTGTAATCTCCGACTCTGATTGTGATCATCCACGGCATCACTGCTACTTCTTAGGTGCTTTCACTTCTTGCCGGTTGCCGGGGATGCTCACAAATTACGTTGCCGGACTGCTAGCTCATACATTTGGATGACGCGTTCCAGGGTCCAAAGTTCAGGCTGCTAACTTGGCGCGGGAATCCGCCGCAGCCACATCTACCACCAGCGCTACCCTCACCGTTCGGAGGCCGTCCACCTACGCCAGCCCCCCGAACGCAGCCAGCCATCGACGCAACGCCGCGCCACTACCGACGGCATAATAAAGGCGAGGGTACCTGACCGCGAAGTGAATGGGATCAGTGTGTGATTTATAATAACGGTCCTCAACCTACGACCCCCTTAGTTATTGTTTTTTTTGTTAAATTAAATTTATATATATTTGCACGAATCTAGACTACTTCATTTCTCTCTCTCTAGTAGGCAGTTCAGATCAAAACCGTGACACACTGCACAACACAACACAGTACAATGCTAACATAGTGGTTACATAGTACTCGCAGTGCCCGAATAAATATCAGCAAAAAATAGATTACCCGATTTTAACCACTCTATGTTATGTCCTCTCGCGAAGAATAGGTATACACCTAATTCTAAACACTGATGTCTACATATACCTATAAATATAGGGTAAGCATGCTACATATATTTATTTTACGGTCAACTGCGGATACAATGGACCCACCCCATCATGCATAGAATTTTTTTATGCACGGGAAGACTGTATTTCTTTCTTTAGAGATAAAGCAGGGATTCCTTTTATCTCTAAAGAAAGAAATAAGTGTTCGATACGGTATGGTGAGAGAAGTGTTAGGTGAAATAGAGTTTTATTCAAGCTTAGTGTCCTTGTCACCTCTGTGAAACTCGCGGGCCGCTTGAGACGTTCGGCAGATATGTATCTGGCAATTTGAATGAAAAATTGAGTTACGACACTCAAGTCGCTGATTATTACCTACATGCAGGTAAATTATCTTTTTCTTTTCAAAGTTGATAACAAAAAATTGGCTGTGGCATCATATGTTATCCGCTGCAGTCACAACTTAAATAATTATATTTATTCAGTAGCAAACTATTTTAACATAGTACAGGTAAAACCAGAAAATAAACTAACATAAATATAAGAAGATGACATTAAAATTAATCTAAAATACATTTAAATACTAATGCCCGGAGCGACATTGTGGGACAATCTTACATAAATCGACCTAGTCCGACACAGTAAGCTCAATAAAGCTTGTGTTGTGGGTACTAGACGGTGACATATATAATAGATAGATAAATATAAATACATAGAAAACATCCATTACTGAGTAACAAATATTCGTGAACCCGGGACCTTCTGCTTTGTAGGCAGGGTTACTACCAACTAGGCCGCTAAATGTTTAAATATTTATTCAAGTTCTAAAATTGCTAAAATGTTTGGCCCAACCTTTATAATATAATTCTAGAAACACAAGAGCGAAACTATTTTAGTAATGTTAAGAGGTATATTACCTGCCCACAACCTCTTTGAAACTATTTTAGTAAGACACTTCCTTTGAACACGATGTATAATGTATCTGCCCTTTCCGATTAGGTATTTAATAGGGTGTAAGCAAACCGAAACCACCGCTTTTGACAACTGATACGTATACACCCACATACGCAATAGCTTTGGCTACATTAGTTTTTAATTCAGAGTAGTATGTAGGTACTACTAAGCAAAATTTTCACCATTATAATATTATATTATAATTTCTGTCACTCGTTTTTATTCATTTTTCCGCGTTGACGCACCGCAATGTTTTAAGAAGAGAATTTATGGAAGAGGCCTACGTGCCGCGAATGTGATATGACCTCTCTCGCTGAGGGAAAAATTAATAAGAATAATGTTTACATCGCTATAAAAAATACATCTACGGTGTTTTGTAAAAAAAGAGATTTAAAATAACTTTTTAAGTATTATAGAGATATAAAAACATAACGGGATCTACGCTGATCTTTATCAATTTGATATAAAATTTATGGTTGAATTTAAAGGTTTTATTAAGTCTTCTCATCGTCTCATCTTTGTCTACTAAGTTTAATACTAAATTAAATCCTCAATATAAAACGCGAGTAATTCTTTTTGTAACGGATTTCGGCTGAATCGCTAAGCTTTATTTTTAAAGGCGAGGGATATTTGAATCCTTTCGTCGCGCGAAGTTTAAATGGGCTCTTAATGCGATCGGATTCAGGGAAGAATTCTGCTAATGTTAAACGGAATCTGCACAATCTGATTGCTTCAATAAGTTCCGGGCAGTTTCCTTTTATGCTGTAATACTTTGAGATTCTCTACGCTCCTCTCTTTGTTCGAATCTTCGCTGAACTTTTAAGATTTTCGAAAGTTGCGCGTGTACTCGTGCCATTCATCTTTTTTCAAGCATCATAAATAAAATTCGAAGTGTGATGATAAAGTGCAGCTCAGTTTTTTTTACAGTTATTTTTTAATTTAAATTTTAAGTCCGACTGTGAAATAAGCTTACCGAGGTTTATCCCTAGGGCTACAGTATGGATTTCTTCAAGAAAAAAGTGTACAATTTTTTTATTGATCGGTAACGCGCATGTGACACCCTTAATGTTGCAGGCGTCCATAGGATACGGTGACCACTTTTCATCAGGCGGGCCGTATGCTTATTTGCCACCGACGTGTTTGTAGTAGATATCCTACCTTTTCTCCGAATTTCATTTTGGCGATTATCACTTATCAACCAACTTTTCGCCGATGATTTTCTTGACATACCAACATTTACCAAATAATTATTTGCCAACTTTCATTTGGTCGAATTTTCATTTACTAATTAGGTCAGGTTCGGTTGGATTATGATAATAAATATGCGAAATATACGTCTGCGAAACGTAACAGTTGACAACGGATCTTTCGGCGAAATGAAATTCTGCGATAAGTTGGTTGAGAAGTGATATTTTGGCAACATGATTTTCGGCGACAATTTAGAGAACGATTTCAGTAAGATGTATGTAGGAACAAAAAATCTCACGAACACAACCTTGAAAACATTTCACTCCTTTTGGGCATTCTTATAGTTAATTATACTGTATTGGTAACACAGGGAACACAGTCATTATGTATAGCATCGAACATCACCCCAAAAGTACCGCATTGCGTTGCATTCCACTTACGCCTATCCAACTTAATCAAACATACTTGAGGCGCGGGAAGAATTCCGTACATTCTAAGGTCCGTCTGAAAGGATAACAGATGGCCGGTGATAAATTCGGGCCGTTCTTACCGTGTTCTCGTTGGTAAGACAAGTCACATTTTTGGTCAAAACAGTGTAGCATGACCTCGATAGCCAGAAGTATCGCACAGTGGGTCTTATATTTTATAGCGATTTTGAAAGAAAAACTGAGACTTTTTCTGAAATGTCACAATTACATTCTCACGGCTAGGCATCAAAGTATTTCTAGAGATCCATGAAATTGAATAGATTGTTGATTTATGATATGAACTACTAAATTAGTTTATATCATAAATTTGTAGTATTTAAGTTCTGAACTTGAAATAAACATTCTGGATACCGAGGCATGTGTTGTGAAATTTTGATTGACAATAAAGGTTTACCAATAGAAGCGTGATGTGTGAAGTGAAACGTTGGTGGTCCAGCGGTAAGGCGTGCGAATTTCAATCCGAAGGTCTCGAGTTCAAATCCTGCCGGCTCGTACGAATGAGTTTTTCTGAACTTGTACGAAATTTCATTTGAAATTTACCATTCGCATATCTTGAGGAAACTGGACTAATCTTATTAAGGCCTATTTTACCCTCCGGGTTGGATGTTCAGATGGCAGTCGCTTTCGTAAAACCAGCGGGCCCCAGGCAAAAAAACGGGAAAACGCTAGGATGAAGAAGATTGCAGGTTTACCAATCTTAAATAACTACTTACCTTGCTCTCTTGGTTAATGTCGGTGGTACACGCATGAGCGTATTGCTTGCGCTTGGTAAGCGACTAGAATAACAACAGTTGGAAGACATTTGTCCGGCTGACGAGTACTATTGTCTTGTTCCTAACTATAGTAATAAAGCTCTTCTATATAAGTTTATTAAGCGGTATTTAAACCTTTTCATACCAAATAAAAAAAAGACGTAAGGCTTGACCTCGATTGCGCAAGATAGAACAAAAATATAATAAATATCTATACGTTGTAAAGGACAAAGTTTCTTAGAATTAAAGAAAAAATGGCTCTGACTCGTGGCATGGCTCTTTGATCTCGCCGCCCGCCGCGCCGCTCGCCGCCGCAGCCGGTCGCGCGAGTAAATTCGCGTGCGATTTAGCCCACAGCGAATTCTCGTGGCATGCTTCTTTAGCGGTCTTGATTTTGTTTAATTCGCTCGCCGCTGGTCGCCTTAGCTAGTCGCCTTACACCAATGTCGTGGCCAGGCCATAAGGCGCATAAGAGGTGGAGAAATGGGGGGCTGGCTGTAAGTCACGAGTTCAAGTCTCGACCGAGATCATGAGTTTTTCCACTTTTCCTTCCTTTCTAAGAAATTTCGTATCATTCGCAAACGTTTTTGCTTAAAAAATTAAATTAGAAGGGGTTATAACTAATATTTAAAACGGGATAATTACCATGTATCTTTGTTTTATTGAGCACCCGATTATGACGCTTGCAACAGTGTCGAAATATCGGGTGCTCAATAAAACAAACATACATGGTAATTATCCCGTTTTAAATATTAGTTATAGTGCAAATGACCATGTTAGCTTAAAATCGTAAGAAAAGGGTTAATTATTGCTTATGGTACTTATGGTATTTATTCATGAAGTCTAAATAGTATTAGTCGATATTAACAAAACGATATATTCAAAAATTGTAAGGTCTACCTTCTAAGGCATAGGCTATTTGTATCTATATTTCTTATGTTTTCATGTATGTTTCTTTTAAACATAATACGTTTTAGTACAAATGACAGGGCCGAATGGAGAAAAAGAGGGCAGGCCTTTGATACCTAGGAGGGCACCGAACAGGCTAAAAAACATAGCTAAACTTTAATCATAAATAGAATCAAGTTTTTTTTTATATCACTACGGTCACCGTATGCTATGGACGCCGGCATCACAAGCGCGTTGCTGCCTCATTAAAATCATGTACACTCCTTTGTTGAAGAACTCCATCCTGTAAATAATCCTTCGGAAAAACCTCGACAGGGAGGTCATTCCACAGCCGGAGCGTTTTATAGTTTTTAATTTTCAATCGAGAAAACATAGCGAAAACCGACAAAAGAAACTCCGCACAATTACTACGAAATAAATCTGAGACAGCATCTTACAATTCGAATGGAAGGAAAACACCGTGTTTGGAGCCAGAGCGCGTCCCGCTAAACGCTTCTAGTAGTTTATTGAGCAACGTGAACTGAATTCAAGCTAGCTGGAAAATTTGCTGGCCAATTAACGAGAGCCGGCTCTGAGTCAAATGTTAATACAATTAGGTAAAAGCGTTTGTAGTCCGCCGTGTTTGCGCTGATACGGACGTTTTTTGGATCTGGTTACAAAACGTGTCGCAGCTGTCCCTTCTCACACGTAGCAACATAACATAAACTAGTTGATGGGATTTGCCAACTGCCAAGAAACGCGTGCTCTGAAGGGTAAAATTCCGTTTGCTTGCGCAAACAGCAGTCATGCGCATGTTTCGGAAAAAAGACAATCAGATTAAGCACTTTTGTTTAGAAATTAAATGAGTTCTACTCGCGACCGCTATAGGATTATGACAGAAACTTAATTTAAATAATTGCTATCGCACGTTTTCCGCTGTAGCCGCAACTCGCATTAACAGTGATGCTGTTGCAATGGGGCCTACCGGATTGTCGATCAGATTTATTTCCAAATGTGTCCAAAACACCCTAAACACTTCTCGTTAGGACACAACAATTGCAATCCCGTATTTCGACATCAGTCCCGTCATCCCGGTGCGAGGCGGACACTAATCAAATTGCTTTGTGACAGCGGCTCACATCACCCGATACGTCGTAATGCTGCGGTCTGAGGCACGAGACAGCAGCGGGCAGCATTGACAGGTCTTGATTATCCTCGTATATCCGACTAAACAAAAATCCGACGAACAAGAACCCGGTGAAACATGAATCCGGCGTATCAGGAAGTTATCGCCAGGTCGACAAATAGTAATAATAAAACTATTCGGGTGATGCCCGAGGCCTCTACTAAACTAGGGAATACAATCCGGTAAAAATTGTGCATAAGTTGCCGGACAAATTACTGGTAGTTTTCATACAAAATATTTACCGATTGCATTCCTTACGGAATACTGTCTTGATTGCTATGCTGAAGCAATCTCAAAATTCTGTTTATATTCTGAACATCGAAACGTAATACCTACTCACATTCCATACTTAAGAACCTACTAGGTGAGACAAAGATAGAAAACATACGATAGCTAAGAAAGTTATAAAGAACACTTCCCAAGATGTTGTCGTTTAATAAACAAACCTTTCATCGCGCTGTGAACATACCTTTCACTTCGATGATCCCTAAGTTCGCTTATCACTCATAACTTATACCATAAACGTCGTAATGCGGACAGACAGACAGGCGACATATCAGCAGAGACAGACTATTGCCACAAGCCGACGAATTGTGTAGGCGATTGTAGGCTTCAATCGGCTTTGCATCCAGTCGAGTTGAAAAGCGATACGTCCATTTAAGATCTCCACTCCATTCTAAAAAGATACTCCGGGGACTGAAGTAAGTACATTTACGAATGCTGAGTGTAAACCTAAATTGGATTCATTAGTATTTGGTAGCTTTATGTGGCTTTGAACCATCTGATCAGCAGACATTTCTTAATTTTTTCGTATTATTATTGAACCGTAGCATAAGCCGGGAAGATGAAGAAGAAGAAGACGTATTATTAAGTCTAAAATAAACGGCAATCGTGAAGCATTGATATTAATTATAAATTGAAAGAGATATCATATGCTACAGAAAAAGTGACCAAGGCCTCCAATGCCCAGGGCTGGGATCGAACCAGCGACTTCCTGCTTTCGCGGCAGACGCCCTAACCACTATAATCAATTAATGTATATAATTTATATATAGTAACATAAATTCAAACATATTATATTTAATAAATGATTTAATTCATGCTTTACAATTGTACGAGTACATTGATATTATATTAATTAAGTTATTTATGATATAAATGTGGAAAGTATACTTTTTCCGAACGAGTGTGAAAACACAAAATATGAAGTGAGTGTTTCAAACAGACACGAGTTAAAAGAAAGCCTACATTTCAACACGTATTATACAACATTTTACAATGCATTATGCAAGGAAATAAACAATATTTTTGGCATTATCTTCTTCTTAGATCACCACATAGTTTTAACTAGTCTTGACAGAGCTGTCGTGATCACCAATGCGGTTTGGCGGTGGCACGTTGCACATTTTTTCTCCAAGTCCCCCTGGCCTGAGCTTTGTGAGCACGTTCGTTGATGGGGGCTCTCATCTGTCCATCGCATTGGTGAACGGCCTCGCGATCTCTCAACTGTAACTCTCGTTACAGCTACTTTGTATATCTCGTTTTAAATAGTAATTATAGTGGAAATTACCATGTTAGCTTAAAATCGAATATTTTTAGCAAACATTGTATTATTAAAATACTTTTATCGGGTAACTCACGTCAATAAAATCGAAAATAGCTTTATATATTTTGGAAAAATCCGTGTCCCTTATTCATAGTACGTGTAATGCGTCCATCTCTACGCACACTGCGACCACCCGCGCGCGCTGCTTAAGACCGAGGCACGGAGGGTGCTGGCGACGCAGTCGGGATTTTAGCTAATATTGTAGCAAAAGCCCCAAATTCAACAAATATCATAATAATTCGTTTATTTATTTTCTTCCTTAGGTTAGGATTTTTGCAATACGTATATAAAAATAAAATCCAAAATAAAATACAAAAAACAATAAAAAACAAATATACATTATAAATAAACCTAACCTAGAGTGCCGCCGGCAACAGGGCAGGGCCCAGGTTGCCGGTGGTTAGGGCCTTCTGCATCTGAACCTTGATCCAACCGCAACTTCGTAGCGAGAGCCTCTCGAGATGTTGGTCGAGACAATCATATCATAATAATTTATTACACGTCACGTGCGCGTTTTAAGCAATTCTTTCATAACTTGCCAATTAGTAATTCTTTCATATCTTGTTCAGGAAAATCTCGTCGGGAGGCAAAGCGTTCGCGGAATTAAATCATCTGCAACCGCATATTACGCGACTATTTATGAACCAAGATGTTTGGATGTATAAGTACCTAAATATTAAACATACAACTTGTTTTTGTTCAAATTGCTTTAAATTCAAGGGTGCATTCTTTAGCTTAAATTATTTTATTTATTTATTTAACCTTTATTGCACAAAAGAAACCTTAACGTACAAAAGGCGGACTTAATGCCAGAAGGCATTCTCTACCAGTCAACCTTAAGGCAAAACAGAAAATTTGTGGGCGGTGCTAGTAATAGTCAAACCGAAATAGTAAGAACAAGTCAATCTATAAATATTAATTACATATACAGTAAATACATTATATAAACATAAATACATTTAGGTATATATAGATACATAAATACATACATACATACATATAGATAAATACGAGATTCATCGAAAATAAACTCTAAACTTTCAATCTGCTAGCAATAAGAGCACGGACAGACCTTTTAAAGGCACATTTGCTAGGTGATTCCTTGACATTAAGGGGAAGGGTGTTTCACAGGCGCGCCACTGTAACAGAGAAGGAGTTTGACATAAAACCAGTGTGGTGGACAGGGATGGAAAGGGACAAATTTCCAGAAGAACGAAGTTGACGATCACGAGACACGCCGTAATAATGAAATAAAGACTTGAGGTATGTGGGAGAATGCGGGTCATTGAGAATAGAAAAGAGCGTACAAAGCATGCGAATATTACGTCGCTGACGAATAGGAAGCCAGCCAAGCTGAGAACGGAAGGAAGACACATGATCATATTTCCGAAGACAGAAGATGAAACGGATACAGTTGTTAAGAAGGCGATCCAGCTTATCCAGAAGTTCCTCGTTCAAGTCCGGATAACACACATCACCATAATCGATTATGGGCAAAACTAAGGTGTTGACCAGTAGCACCTTCGTACTAATAGGCAAAAAGTGTTTGAGCTTATTAAGATAATGGAGGGAGCCCATTACTTTCCGGCTTACTTCAGCAACCTGTGCCCTCCAACTCAAAGTGCTGTCCAAGTACACGCCAAGATCCTTTACACTATGACTAAAAGGGATGGACGTGCCATTGAAATTTAAAGGTGCAAATGAGTCGAGGTCCAATTTAGTGAGTTGTCTACTACCACCACAAACAATAGCCTGGCACTTCGAAGGATTCACAAACAGGCCAAACTTCTGAGACCATTGCTGGATATGTAAAAGATCCTTATTAAGCTTGTGAATGGCAGCCGCAAAGTCAGTAACTGAAGATTGGGCGTAGAGTTGCAGATCGTCAGCATACAGATGGTACGAACAGCAAAGATCAGGCGTAATGAAGTTAATGAAAGTTTAAATTATGTTAATTTTTCAAAGACAACGGTATTCTAATTAGCCGCATTTAGAAAATAACTACTATTTTAATTTTATCTCATGTGGGATTCGCATGTGTGTAAACGGAGTATGAGTATTCGACACGACATTGATATGTCATAGTTGTCACTTACTACAATAACATTTGTTTTCAAAATATATACAGTAAGTGTAACTTACCTAAACCGTATGTCATTCGACTTTCAGGACTGTGTAAACAAACCGCCATATTCAAATTATCTTTGAATGATGAATTTACTAGTGATGGGAAAGTGCTATTTTAAGTCAAAATAAATCGATTACTAAAATACCGATAGTAAAACACATCTCATCTTCATATTTTTAATTGGTTTAATCTTCTGAAAAATCGGTGCTTGAAGTTTTACTAGAGTCACCAGTATTACTCGTAATTATAAAAGGTGGTGTTACATCATCGGTATACCCTATCGATGATGCCGTCAAAAAATTTTCATTTTATGCTCTTCTCCTATTACATAATCCACGCATTTCTTCCACTGCATGCATCCGCATCTGAAATTAGGTATTTATTTAAGTTTAAGTATAATATTATATCTTACGCCACGATCCTTTGCTCTTTGCTCATTTACTTACCGTGTAGTGTACACAATGCCTATATACCGTGAGTACCGGCATTACAATGTCACTAACTTTAGTCACATCACTAAACGTCATAGACAAACGTAGAATATAAAAGAAACAAAAACGTCATTGCATTTTGTCGAAACAACGTAACTTTTAAATCATATTGAATTTTCAATTAAATTTCCAAGATAAAGTAAGTTTTCCTATATTTTTTGTTTTTTACGACAAAGGCTATTTTAATAGTGCATTTTTTCAACGACTTTTGATGAGGTGGTGTGAAACTTTAAGGAGTAAAAGTGATTAATCAAAGTGACGCCGTTTGTTTACATAGTCCTGAAAGTCGAATGACATACGGTTTAACTACCTACCTGTACCTACTTTAAATCTAAAATAGGTCCTTGAGGTATTGCCTAGAATGCTGGCGGCATTTTACTTACTTAGTAAAGTAAATTCTTATGCCCGTTGTACATCAGCGGTTGATGCAACATGTCATTATTTTGTATGAGAAATTAAAAAAAAAAATAATTAACGAATTTAATAGAACTAACTATGCCATTCTGTTTCCTTATTTATACCAAGCCAAATGACGAAGTTACAGCAAATGCTCAAAAACACCCTATATAAGTTAGACAGGAACTAGGAGCGCAGACATACAATTTTTATAACTATATAAATTAAAGAGAAGAGCAATACGAGATTAGTTTGAATAGTTTTGATTCGACTGCTACAGACATAAATGTCCTACTATTACACTGTAAGTAATAAGGTCACATTAAGAAGGCACACATTTCAGAAAGAAACTTAATGTGGATGATATGATAAGTTAATGACTCGGATAGATACTCAACTTTTTTATTTATTTCAGTTCCATTACTGTAAAGTTAAATAATGTTGCTGTGTATCATTAAAAACCCCTTTTTATATAGCCGCATATCATTAGCTCTCTATATGTTTTTTTTTAATTTCCAAAATTTTTGACAAACAAGGAAATTTGATTTCACCTGTATTATAATTACTCGTATCTGTCGAGATGACGTTTAGTTCGAAACGAAGGGTTAATTGCAAACAATTTCGCATGAAAGTCGCACGTTATTTGTAATCTAACGATATGAAATTCGGAGTCAACTCTGGTTTGTCTCTGAATTAAAAAAAAAGTCAATAATTGAATGTCAGAAAAGTTTTTATTCATAAAAGTCGTAATGGCGGTCGGAATACGAGTATGCGGTATGAACGCATCATGGAGAGCTCATGATATGTGTGTATATATAGCAATGCATGTACATAATTGTAAATAATTAGGCATTAAAACACTCGATTAACCTAAACCGAGATTTAATGCCTTTAATTATACATACAATCACATAAACGACTATTCATTATCTTAACGATATGTTAACGAAGTAATGACGCAAAAGCAATTCATAGCTTGACACATAGATTTCAAGGTTGGATTAAATATCGGGAATGCAAAACCGATTATGATTTGTATGTAATAACCGGTTCTAACCGGTTACGCCCATACAAAAATAACCGGTTTTACATTCGCTAATTAAATAACTATTTTACCTTTATGGAGGTGAAAACGGGTTAAAAATTCTACACAGAAAAAACCTATCAACTCTATACTGCGACTAAACTAACAAACATTACAACAATTACAATCCACATACAACTACGAATATTGCGGTAGTTGGAGTA
Source organism: Lathronympha strigana (assembly GCA_949128165.1). Classification (NCBI taxonomy): domain Eukaryota; kingdom Metazoa; phylum Arthropoda; class Insecta; order Lepidoptera; family Tortricidae; genus Lathronympha; species Lathronympha strigana. Next base: position 15,323,388 of record OX421913.1, on the reverse strand, counting down.
CACTAACTTGTATCAACACGATATCTCATTATGATTACAGAAGTTTCGAGGCACGCTAACGAAATGTATCCAATTATGTGTTGGTTGTCGGCTTACTAAAGTTAGTCTGAGAGTGGTAATTTATTTGTAAGCGATATTAGCTTGACTGGTATATATTTAAGGTGTTTTTAATGTCGTTATAGTCAGGCAAAGTTGTGTAGGTAGTTCGTAAACTACTTTGGATAAACACTATTAGATCTACCTTAAAAACCGCTAAAAATGGATTCCTAGGAATGACATCATTTTGTTATTACGTAAATGCAAATGTATTTCTCCTAATTTAAGGATGACTGAAGTTATACATCATACAAAGGAGACCATAATTACGATTTATTTTACGATGTATTGAAATTAATATTGAAAAAACGTTTAACTGTTCTTTTTTTCTCTAATTAATTTCAGTATGACTCACGAAAGCAACGCATCAATAGCAACATTGATTTCTAAAACGAAAATAAAACGCAACCTCTGATCTGAATTTGAAAAGGGTCATTATTTAAAACGAATTTATAAATTGCATTTATGTACCTTTTGTAGATTCTAATTTAATTTTTATTTTATGACATTTTTTTTAATTATTGTATGACTAATATTTTGTACCAATAAATTGTGTTTGATTTATATATATCATCAAAATAATTAATTACATATTTAATCAAAAAACATAGTCATTTTTAAAGCTGATATAAACGTAGTTCTCATGAACACACATTTGGAATTTGTACAAAGCCGCAGTCATTTCCCGGTTAAGGCACGGAGGTCGGCGTGGCGTAACGACACCACAGTCATGCCACAGTTTAGTTACCTTCCTACTTCACATTACTTTGCAAACTTATGAAATAGGTGCTTGTATAGTTGATGTCAAAGATTTATATTCTATCTACAATAACATTATTTATAAAGCTTAAACGGTACGCAACGGTACGGTAACGGTAAGCTATTGAACGGTACGGTTCGGTAGTTACGGCGTGCCTCCTAGCCTAATCGGTAGTGACACTGCCTACGAAGCAGGAAGTTCCGGGTTCTAATCCTGGTAAGGGTATTTATTTGTGTGTTTATCACGAAGTTCCTGAGTTATGGATGTTTTCTATGTATGTAAGTATTTATATGTATCAATCCATGTATTTTGTCTAACGTCGTCTCGTACCCACAATCCAAGGCTTAATTGCCCCGCAGATTTGTCTGTCTAACGACACCGCAGTTGAACCACGGTTTAGTTAACTTTATTATACTCACATTATCTTGTAAACTTATGACATGAGTAGGTACAACAGAGCTGACGTCAAATACCTACATATTTCCACTATAATAATAATATCTTCTTTTTCTTTTCCTGAGCCTATTTCCCATGTCTCTTGGGGTCGGCCCTCCAAATCCTAAGACGTCATTCTGGGCGTTTTTGTGTAATTTCGGGTTTTAAATCCGTCGTCTTCATGTCCTTGGAAATGGTTCCCATCCATGTCGTCGGTCGGCGCCCTGGAACTCTTTTTGGTTCTTCGATTTCCATGACGACCCTTGCCTGTGCTCTTTGTTTCGCCTCATGACATGACTGATTTTCCTGGAATTTGTCAGTGATACTGATACACGCTACTTTAAAATGTTCCTCTTATGTGCTCTTTACTGACTCTATCTTTGAGCGTTACACCACCAGACCGCCTTAGCATCTTCATTTCTGTGACATGGAGTTTTTGTTCGTTAGATTTTTGCATGGCCCAGCATTCGGATCCATACATTAAAGCTGGTCTCACTGCTCTCTTATATATGTTTCCTTTGACTTTTATAGGCATCTTCACGTCACAGAGAACTTCTGTTAAAGATCTCCACTCTAGACAGGCAGGCAGTATTTCCACTATAATATATATTTCTAAATATTAAATAAAACGTAGTTTTCATAAACACACTCGAAAAGTGTACAAATCCACAATAATTCCCCAATTAGGACACGGAGCTCGCCGTGGCGTAATGACACTGCAGACCTGACGTGCAAAAGTTTAGTTAACATACTACTTCACATTACCTTGTAAACTTTTGAATTAATATGATTGGTGTTGGAGATATATTTCATAATACAATAACATCTATTTCTAAAGCTGACACATACCTTAGTTTTCATGAACACTCGGAATTTGTACAATGCCACAGTTATTTCCTAGTTAGAGCACGGAGCTTGGCGTGGCGTAACGACACCGCGGACGTGCCACGGTTTAGTTAACGTCCAACTTCACATTATCTTACAAACTTATAAACAGAGATCGGACAAATTTGCGTCATTGCTCGCAATAATGTGGACATGACTCCAGAATTAATCAAAATGTTAATCAATTAATTAAAGCTTGGCAAGTGCCTATTTGGACCTGATTTATACGGCGCTGCAACGCGGCGAGGACCAAATAGACACTTGCCAGGCTTAACTTTTGAAATAAAATTTGAATTTCCGGAGATAATAGTTTATACGTGGTTATAATTATTATCAAAAGTGGTTAGGTATCGTTTTCGTCCATATTTTTATATAATAAATTACGATGTTAAACTGACGCGATTATAAATATCTTGCTAGATATGATTTATATTTCTGACAAAAAAGTTTTCTAGTTCTATAGGTATAAAACCTACGTGGATTTACTTATTTTTAATATATGTATTTTGACATTGATATTTGTCAAATTACAATCCTAATTGCCGTACCTAAACGGCAGCAAAATTAAAAAATGGCATTTTCTTTACTGATGGGTCCGGAATATCGCCAGTTTAGTAACGAATTAATGGCGAAAATAGAAATGAATATAATACGACGTGGAAATGGTATAAAAATGCGTTTTGCGTATGTACAGTGATATAAATTCAAACAAGTATGCAGATACTGAATAAAATATATTTTCATTTAGGTACTGCAGGGAATAAGGATATTTCTTTATGCCGCTGTTTAAACTTTAAGGAAAGGTGTCTGAAGTTTCTCTTGAAACAAATCGATTCATCAAAATTCGATGAATATAAGTATATTTTTATGTAAAAAGAAATAGACTGACTGCAGAAAATTTGGAAAAAATACTGATTATTTTCTTTAATAAATCTATACCTACTTACTTTAACAAACTTTTGTATTTATTGACTAGGAATTAAAATTTATGTCAAGTAAGAAATTAAATGATTACATATTTGATTATTTTGGAGTCATGTCCACATTAGTGCGAGCAATGACGCAAATTTGTCCGATCTCTGCTTATAAAATAGGTATAGTTGACATCAAAAATTTAGTATATACTTTGGAACCTTACTCTGTTAAAACTCTAGTGTTATAGGTTATTGTTACATTAACTGTGTATTATTTGTTTAAAAACCTAATTTATCGCTACATCGTGCATTGGTCAAATAACAGCATCATTTAAGTTACTTAAACTTACAAAGTGTGGGGTAAATAATTTCGCACCTAAGCATGCCAATTTTCTGTTTAACCACACACCGCCGTATGCAAAGAACAAACAATATATGAACACAGAAAGTCGAGGAAAAGCTTATGTAAGAACGCGCCAGGCAATTATAAAACGCACGACGTCTCTTACCTATCCCTCTTTACGCGAGACGCAGATGTTAAATATTAATAACACAATTTGGGAGCCGACGCCTTATCTCCTGGTCCGTCCCATTTCTATCTCGCAAACACTCCATCAGTCATATCTCTGACAAGTTGTAGAGAACAGGGCTAATAAGAAACCCATTCGCAAACAAGCTGCCCAATAAAATGTTGGCGGCTACGTGATTATGTAAGGAAGACGTACCTACATAGCATATTTATATGTATAAAGCTAAGAAAACATTACAGATGGATACCAACATTTACAATGAATATATAACATAAATAAATATTAGTGGGTAATCTTATTACAATCATCAAACATGTAACTTGTTACAAGTCCAAGTCCATAAAAAAATTGGTAGAAATTGAGTATGAGAGCGCAGAGCGTCCAGTGGCGACCTCATTATACAAACTTTTGGTATATGAGTTATATGACGCATAATTTCGATTTGTCGTGTAAATGGTTAAAAGTGGTCACTACTTTTTCCGTTAAGACGATAAAGCTAAAAGTAAGTTATATAAAACTAATTAATATAGATGAAAAGTTAGGGAACTAGCATGACTACAATGATGATACCATGGATTATAGAGAAATGGAAAGGTTTATTTGAAAACGCAATCCCGCAATGAGGGAGCCACTAAACGCTTCGCGCTCTTAAAACAATGTGTGTTTTTGATATGCTGAGAGGCAGCGATTAATCACGGCTAATTGAGGACACAAGACTGAACCGTATTTAATATACGGACACTGGAGCCCTCAACAAGTTAGAGGATTTTTTGAGGTAAAGTTATAGGCCTCTAAATATTTGGAGAGATAATTAACCTTTTGAAACTACTCACTGTATGTGTGTGTGCTACGCGTGTCCCTAAGGCGAATAACCAAATAAAATAAATAGTGGACACATTCGCCGGGGTCGATTGGGCGACGATAGTTCAACAATTGGTAGAGTGATTTTACCGGTGTCAGAGAGGTCGTGGGTTCGAATCCCGCTCGTCACAGTTTTTCTTTAAATTATAATTCTTTTTCAAAGTAATGGAATGTAATTTATAAATTAGGCTAAATTACCAGAATAAAAAAAAACTATGCCTATTTACTTACTCTAGGGCTTAAGCTAGGGCCGACAGGTAAAGAGAAAGAATAAAATTATACGCCGGCTCCAAATTCGAGTAATTATAAAATTGTAAATTTCGTTCTCTGCCTAATATAAAAATTAATCACTCACTGTGATTAGGTCAGGTATAGAGATACATCACATCACGTGTGTTCTGATGTCTTGCCACTGTGGAATACCTAAAGATAAACAAATATAACTCATTGTCCTGACCAAAACAGCAATTTCTAAAACAACACACCTTTAATGGCCCAGTAAATACATTGGTCCACCGGTCGGTTTATCTAATTATGCTAATCAAAGCAGAGTTTGTTCGTAGTTTACCTTGTACCCAAACTGGAGAACAACGATGAAATAATAAGCGAAAATTTCCACAGCTAAAATGGAAACGGTGAAAATTTAAGATAACAATCAATGAATATTAATGCGGGGGAATTTATTTAGAACAGTTTACTCCGAGCGACGAGTGGACCGGGATACGTAGTTATTTTCCAATCTTTGAAAATTGGTAATAAGCCTTGCTAAGTGCTTTGTTCCAGTCGTTCCCGATTAGGGTTGTTAATGTTGTTATTGTTACCGGGGTCTCTCGGATGCCGTGACGTGGTACTACGTGTGGCTATAGTAGGTACAGGAGTTTTACTCGTTAATCTCGTTATGGTAGGTAGCCAATTTACCACTTCTATGTATCTTTCTTAAGCTTGTAGCCTCAACACAAGAGGTCGTCTCTTGTGATCGAGAGATACAACTATTATTTTATAACTTTTTGGATTACACAATAACAGTGTCCTGAACCAAACGTAACTGTCATTGTTGCACTAACAAGGAAAAGTGATTGAGAGAGATAACTACGATACGCAACGTAGCGTGAGCGATTGGCATCTTGGCTAGTACCAAACGAAACTTCGGGTGTGTAGCTACGCACCCAATGTTTAGTTTAGTACGTTTAATTTGAGACAAGGTTGAGTAGATATTTTGTATTGTTCAAAATCAAAAGCGAAGAATTGACCTACACCAATTCTTACAATTTTTTGATTTAATGTTATTTACACAAAAAGAAATAATTCTTTAAGTTTCGTGCAACTACCTAATTAATGTATTTATACGTAAATATGTTAAAACACAATAATTGTCAAATTATTATAATATATTTCTATGCTTATGTTTGAGTTTTTAATAGATTTTGTTAAATACAATTAACGAAATCTTTACTATCTATACTAGATATTTAAATACATAGGCAACCTCGCTATACAAATACTTAATAACTTTTTATGAACCATCTATTAAAATGCAGAGCAAACCATCACCCATCTTTTATTATTATCCATGAGAAAGTATTCTTCCTTGACTACACTATCCTGAAAAATAGAGTTTCGTGTGACGCGGGCTCTGGTGTTTTAATAGATAGTTTGCAAGTTTATTCCAGCTATTGTTTGCAAGCAAACGAGGCTTCAGCTGATGCTTACTTAGTGGCTGGAAGAAATTGCTTTTTGAATACAATAAGATGCTAAAATAACAAGGCATGCATAGTATGTATACTCTTGTTTAAGACAATCCCCAATCAACAAATCACCTAGATGGTAATTATAGAATAGGACAGTAAAATTATTTGCCCGAGATCAGAAAGGCTTATATAGATTGAGTTACCCAAAATCTGCAGTCAGATTCAACTTCAACGCAGGCGCAAGATGATACCCTGCGAATAATACCCTGCGAATGATGCCCTATGAATGATACCCTGCTTTTTTGAACATATTCGACAATTTATTCTGTACTTTTAACGTGTTAGATAAATTCCAAATATAGAACAAAATAACTACTTATCGTCTGGAGAAGTTGTGGCAGTTGTCGAGGCGTGTTGACAGAACTGATCGTTGCTAAGGATCGCAAAGTAACAGAAGTTACAAAGATCTATTTGGGATTACTTATTCCATTGCACGTGGATTTCAGAAACGTGAATGGTCTGATTCAAAGTTTCAACCGATTGGCACCCAATATTAAAATTCTGTATAAAAGTACACTTTGCCTTCTGGGATCCCCAATTTTTGAGGAAAGTTTTTCTGCGTATACCCAAAAACCGTACCTATTTCAAAATTCCAAGTACGTTCACATCGTTTACTCAAAATTATTCCCCATTTTTGTCTTTTCGTCCCAAAGTTGGCATACGTGCTTCGCTCCTGCGCTCTGTGAAAGGCTCGGATCTTTTATCTCATGTAGATGACTTAATTAAATTAATCTAGAATCATCGAGCGGCCTTGGTCTCAAGGGTTCTCATCTGGTATGGTGGTTTAGGTGTACGTAGGATGTTTGATGTGGCTTTGCCAGCATTTTTGCCGTCAGAAAAATCTTTCATCAGTAGGTACTAGAGGCTAGGTACCATGCCTCAGGGTGATGTTTTTTTGTGTGTTTGTTTTTTTTTATAAGTACGTAGTTGAGAGTAGGTACTTTTAAGTTGATTTTTGTCCATTGTATTGGTCATTTTGTATTTGATGGGAAAATAAAATATGTTTTGTTTAAAAAAAGAGAAATTAGAATGAGATAGCGTAACATTTGTCCCTGCTATGACGCAGCCTGCAACGTGAGTGATGTATACTCAAGTATCTACAAGTATTTCTTACTTGCAGTAAAATAAAGTATTACTATCCAGTATGTCAGCCATTTCAACGTTAGTACTTTCTAAAAATCACACCGCAAGTCGGCACTCAAACTTTACAGCCGAAGACAAAGCACGTGAAAACTGCGCCAAGTTCTTTTAATTGGCAAAATCCCCGGCGAGCAACATATAAATTACGCTGCAATTGCAAACTGCACTTTACAACCTCCAGCTAAAACAATAGCCGTGTCTTGAGACGTGGCGGGAATATCAAGGAATTTACGGACAAGTACATCGTTTTGTTTGCAATCAGAACGGATTATGTTACGCTACATGCCTAAGAATTGTTATGTCCTCGAGCGCTATTTGACTCGGAAAAGTAAAAGATTATGTGGTTATTTATTTCACTTCTTTCAGTAGATCATAAAAGCCAGATTTGTACGTTGCATGGTTTCCGGCTGTATTGCAACAAGTAAGGCCATAGTCGGGTTTCCGTAGTTAGTCGGTCCTTAAATCAATTTGACATTTGGATGATAATTTATATATACTAGTGTTACTACTTTAATAACAAATCAAAAAAATATTAAATTAAATAGTTTGATTTGTTTCAACAAAAAGTTGAATTTAACATGGTGTTTTTTGTGAGTACCTTTGAATGTGACCTTTAAATTTAATTATCAATGACATCGACGATGAATTTGATAATATATTTGATAATATTAGATAATATTATATTCAGTACAGTCAACAACACAGCTGTGAATACAGCCAAAGTGCCAAAAATATGTATACACGACCTTAATTCTCTAGCAATAAAGTTCTGTATACATATTTTTGGCACTTTGGCTGTATTCACAGCTGTGTTGTTAACTGTACACATAGTGCTACTTTACCGCCTAGGGCGATAATGAGCACTTTACGTGCCTGCGTCGAATATTCAGAGGGCCATATTTACTGTAAAACGTCGTACAATACACGTGCAAAGAGGTAATTCGCGTCTCGTGTCGCTTTAAAACACTACATACGGTCGTGTTTTATTTTATCGCCACTCGTTGCGAATTTCCTCTTTTTCGCCCTTGTATCGAAATGTAGCTACTATTATTTAATCCTAAACTGAATCGCGTTAAGACATCATTACATGGTAGTTTGCCAGAGCATGATAAGATAAACACCTAAACTGATACAACAGAGCACAGTTCTGTTAAGAACCTAAACTGAATCGCGTAATGACGTCATGGTAATGGCCCAGAAGGCCTAGTATAAAAATTGTACGACACTAACTCCTCGACCGCGTTAGCGTATCGGGAGTTCAAATTATGTTTGCCGTTTATTTAAATCATCCGGCAACTTTCATATTTTGACCCTTCGATACGCTAACGCGGTCGAGGAGTTAATGTCGTATAATTTTTATACTAGGCCTTCTGAGCATGGTTAAGATAAGAACCTAAACTGATACAACAGAGCACAGTTCTGTTAAAAACCTAAACTGAATCGCGTAATGACGTCATGGTAATGGCCCAGAGCATGGTTAAGATAAGAACCTAAACTGATACAACAGAGCACAGTTCTGTTAAAAACCTAAACTGAATCGCGTAATGACGTCATGGTAATGGCCCAGAGCATGGTTAAGATAAGAACCTAAACTGATACAACTGAGCACAGTTAAGAACCTAAACTGAATCACGTTATGACTTCATGGTAAGGCCCCAGTTGTATGGCAACGATACAGTTTAGTTGTAACCTGCCTTCTGTGATGTTTTTTTTGTAACAATCAGGCCGTTACATTTATTTTTACTAACCAATACTTGGCGGTAAGTACGCCGAATAGCTCTTTTTGTACAACAAAGAGATATATCAGATGGGCAGCCCATAAAATAATTTTATGTGGGAGGTACAATGTATAAAAGATGACCCTTGCGCCGCTCGGTCGCTTGCGTCGACTCGACTATCACGAAACTATTTTATGACTATAAAGTAAAAGCTGTACTGAAATATGGGCGGTAGATAAGCTGCAGATATAAAAGGCATAAAGCCTGCAATCTATGGAAATTATTTTTCAATTTATCACTTACGTTTTCAATTTGGAGGGCGTTTTCATTTTAACTATATTTTATGACAAAATGGAAACGGATATCCTTCTACAATAGTGTTATGGAATTTAGGCGTTGTGGTTTTTCTTTTAGTGTGCGTTTTTTTATCATATGATGATTTATGTATGTACTCTTATGTAACGAAAATATTTGTGTTAATGGGCTAAATTAATTAATGGCTACGCACATCTTGGCTACGCACGCAGATCAGATACAAATTTACATTTCTCGGGTTAATGTAGCAGATTGAATACGGTCCTGATAGCTCTCGAATGTCATCTTTAGAAATATGTAATTTTTTTGTAAATAATGTCGGTACAAATAAAGCAATTAAAAAAACAGTTTGGCCCAACTCACCTTGTCACTACTAAGGTAAAGGTGCCTAATACCGAGGGTGCCAAATTTGGCACCTATTACCGTGGCATTCCGAAATACGCATTTTAAAAGCAAACCAATCAACTTCCTTTTAAATATATTTTATATGGACGAAGCTTATATAATTAGCTAACGGACCTGATAGTGCTAGTCTGTGTAAGTGAAACAAAAAGCGTGCAATTCGTCAGCTACCACGACGGCAGCACTGGACGAGGACTTGCCATACAAACGCGTGACGACCCAAGTATGTGTAGTCGAACTTTATAAAGCATTTACATTATAACTAAAGCAATTTTAGTAATGTTGTAGTTTTTATACGGTCAAACATAGTTTTATAAACAACCTCTTAGTACTGTTTAAATATTTTTAGCCTCGAAATACGTTTAAAATGAAAAACAAAATACAGCGGTGATAGGCGCTGTTTTTAGTGTGGTTTTTAATTCCGTGGTATACCACGGAAATAGTTAAAAAGGTGGTTTTGCTTTTTATGCTTTATTTATTTTATATGTCATCTAATATGTACTTTCTTACATTTAATCCAAACTTGATCTATTCACGCTAATAAATATCTATTTCCGTTGTATGGAAAATATCCGGCAAACCGTTAATTTTTAGCAATAACTTCAGGACTGATTTTCTAGTTTCTATAGACACCCTTAATTCGTCACGTTGTTTAAATATTGAGATATTTAACGAAATTTACCTACCAGTTATGTAATTTTGGTTCTATACAAAGATTGTAATATGTGTTATTGATTTCTAATTTAAAAAACACGGTGTACTAATGTTTTTATCAGTCGGAATTAGGTTTTACAATACTGTAAAGTAAACCTATTACCGATTGTACGATTACATTACCCTCGGTAATAGAATGTATGGGAATCTATTTCCGACCCATTCTATATTTGTTGAGTCGGTGATGGGTTCTCAAAGAAGTATCTTTTACCGAGTGATATATTAATATAGGTATTTCCTAATTTCGTAGTTGCAAAGAGAAATGAATTAGTATAACAGCGGAAAAAGTAATTTAATTTTACTTTTATAAAATTTGGAATCTTAGAATGACGCATATTACGATTACGAACGACTTACAATTAGTTATCAGGTGGTAAGGTCAATGACCCTAAGTTTTGTAACCCTCGGTATTAAGTTTCGGATGTAAGGTCAATGCCCCCGAGTCGGGTTTCTAATACCGATGGTAGAAAATTGCTGTTTTCTTTACCATCGGTAATAAAAGCTCATTTCGCGGTAATAGAATCAAAACCTGCACACTACCACGGTAATAGAAGATTTGGGCATTTTGGTTTCAATAATTATTTTAACAAATAAAATACACGAAAACGAGTCCAAAAATATACTACGCTGAAGAATAAGTAAACCCTCTTTAATAAAAAAAATATGTTCGGTCGCAAAAGTGCTTCGACACCCATAATTTTTTGGAGTCATTTGAAATGTTGCTATTTACCACGGTATTAGGGGCCTTTACCTTATACCACCTTTACCCACTTAAAAACGACTTGGTAAATGCCCTAAAAGGACATGCTGTTGATTACACCCTTAATATTTACACTACACCAGAAATAGTCTCCCGCAATCTGTGAAGCATTACGATAGATGAGCTTTTAATGGTATTAGTTGTAATTCCACTAATGTCCTTAGTTTGTCTCACGTTAACTAATGGATTACGTTCGTTGTTATACTTACATGGAAATCAACAGCCATACTGTTTTACACAAGTAAATACAAAATGATATATCTTTAAGGTCTCGCAATCTATTTATACTCAATGGAAAAGGCAGGTGAAAATACCAGATACCAAACGATCAAAGAACAACATAAGGTAGATAAAATCAATACATGACTGAGTATTGTATAAAGCATATTATAGGTACATGAATGTCTAAAAACAAAAAAACATACCTAATAGATTTCTTCCTCAATCAAGGCTTTTAAACAATGGATTCCCATTGGAATGGAAGAAAGCTTTGGTAAGACTTCAGAGGTATTTCTTATCGAGAAAAAGTAATCAAATCGTGTCATAATTAGTACTAGCGTAACAAACATTTACAGAACCGCCAAATGTTTTATGTCTGTCGCACAACAACTATTGAAACCATGCAGCCAACTTGCCTAGTTTGAATATAGGTTAACTCAGGTCCTGGACCAGTGTGCAGTGCCGTACAGAAAGAGATGCTCATGATCAGCAGCCACAGACTACCTCAATAGACTAGACACACATATAGGTATAAGACAACTCGCGGTCAGCATGCAAATGCAGTCCTGTACTAATTTAGTATAGAGTGAGATCGCTTATTTCAGTTGCGTCTACGTTTACGAATCTGTAACCGTGTTGACAAAGATATTTACAAACGTTTGGTTTTAAGTGTGAACCTGGGTTGTTGTAGTATAAAATGGTGTAGAATACTACTCGGTTGTGCTGATAAAATCCTAACATTTTAAGAGTTAAACGCATGTGATGGGTGACCTTGTTCTCTTTGTAATCCCTTCATAGTGCGATGTTTTTGTATTCTTTGTTAGCAGCGGATGTTAACGGCTGAAATGACACTATCTACCACACAATCACAAAACTTTGACAATGTTTTATCACTTTCCTGAGTGTTAACTGGAACTCTCATTTCCACGGAAGTTCGCATCGAAATGTCACTTAAACACGTTTGAATAGGTCTCCAGATTTCTAATGTTGCGCGACATATTCTCATACTACCTACTGGTTAGTATTTAGTGAACCTTCTAGCGCATAATGTGGAGTTTACCGCGGATTACTTTGTTTGTTCGTCCGTAATTTTGCATCTCTATCGCTCTTGCATATTTGAGCAACAAAGAGGAAAAATAAACGAACGAATGAATGATGTAGTTCGCGGTAGGCCTCAGCGCTCGGTGTTAATTGGGAATAACCGTCATATTTGATTGAAGTTTGTAATAACAACGCAAATTTCGATGTGTTATGATTTTATCGAACCCTTTATGATGGACCAGCTCGTTATTAATTACTCCCAAGGTTCGGAAATTGACGATCTTCGGTTTCATGATCGAGGTATTTTCGTAAAGGCCGAGGCAAGATCGAGTAATAGAAAGGAATGGCAATCTCAATAAGCGCAAGCAAAGCACAATAATTAGAGAAATAATAATAGATTGTGCTTTTTAGGTTACCCTTATATTTTTGCCATGTATGACTATCCCTCCGTCCGGCCGTCCGTTTGCAGCTTAGCTCAGTGACCGTTAGTATTAGAAAGCTGTAATTTGGCACATGAATATACATAGCAATCATGCCGACAAAGTGGTAAAATAAAAAGTAGTTTTTTTAGGATAACTTCCATACACGTGAAATGGAGTTGAAACGATAAATAAACCAGGTGAGGTATTATTGGATAGGTATTTGATATAAAAAAGGGGTTTAATAAAACAATTAAATAAATAAATAAATATTATGGAACAGTCTTACACAATTTTGTGATAAAATGAATATTTTCGAAAATAATCGCACCCGAAGTAAAAAAATGTGTCGCCCCCTTATAACTTTTGAACCGCAAGCCTAAAAATTAAGAAATTTGAGCTTAACAAAGACTTACAAGAAAAAATATTATTAAATGTAGTCAGTTAAGCCATTTATGTTTTTTTGCCAAAATTCATAGTTTCTTAGTAAAATACTATATAATAACATGTGTCGTAGTGCTGCGAAGATGCTAATTTTTGTTAGTTATGGTCATGGTCCCATGGCACATGTTACATTGTGTCGGACGGGTAACTACGGAACCCTACACTGAGCGTGGCCCGACATGCTCTTGGCCGGTTTTTATAGTTTATGCATATGCATGCTTAATGCGTAAATATAATTTGGAGACGTAAGGCAATAACAATTATGTATACCTACTTATAGAAATTTTCAAAATAATTTTCTAAGAAATCTTGGAGGTGACAACTTTAAATTTCACTGACATTCATAAGGTATATAAAATGAAAATATATTTGGTCATGGTAAATTTATGATAAACCTATGTAGCTTTCTAAGTTCGCCTAAGTTCGCCTTTGTACAAATATTTGTGTTATTTATCTTGTTTTTTTTCCCCCTGTTTTTGTGCAATAAAGTGTTTTACTACTACTACTACTACTACTTTCTGACTAGGTAAAAACAGATATAAGTTATGTACATAAAAGGCTGAAATGCATTAATTTTTAATAATACCATCAGTCTTCAATAATGTGGCATTCAGTATTTTATGAAAATTTACAGTCTTTTTTATACTTGTCTTTGGAAGGGGTAATTAATTGGTTTATTACGAAATAAATTAAAATATTGTATACGTCAACCTTGTATGTTCAGTATGTTCGAGAAAACCTTCAGCAATTTTTTTTTATAAAACACATGGTAACTCTAAAATACGCTTTTTTCACAACATTCTTAATTACTTTACTAGTCACAGCATCTTTTTACATGATTGTTGCAACATTTAATCTTTGCCAATTATACATTTTTGCTAAGATGTTCGTCTTCCATAACAATGTCCCAGATTTTTCAGATGCTATGAAATGTCTGATGAGCCACATGAGTACCTTAGTAAGGCAAAACGGAGGACAGAACTATTAGGCTGTTATATCTGTACTGAAATATGGATTGTCTTGGATAAGCCGTGAATATAGATACCTATTATTGAGCATGCAATCTATATATATTACATATTTATTCATGGCTCACTGATGGTTTTCTACTTTTTATAACCCTCGCCGATATAAATAAGGGTTCCTTTTTTACCATTTTGGTACGGAACCCTAAAAGAGATTTATGACATTGAGGCATTTGTACAACATATAACTAACTATAGGCTTTTATTGTTATAGCTTTTTCTGAAGGCAATAGAAACAAAACTTTTACAGGCATGCAAGTTTTCTCTTGGAGATACACAACATTGTTTTGTCGCCATTTGGTTTCGGAGTAAAGTTCACAGGTTTTGCGTGATAAATTATAGACCACAAAATGGGCTCGCTGGAAGATCAGCGCTGGCCTTCGGATGAGCATTATGCTGAAGTGAGTCCATTTTGTGGACATTGGATTGGATTGGATTGTGCTGTAATTGTTTTTTATATATTTTTTCTTTTGAGATTTTGTAAATTTTTACCATGTATTTCTAATAGAACTTGGACGTAGTTAGACGATTTTTTTTTACTTAGTCTGTCCACAAACTTGTTATCTGGTTTCATTGACTTATAGGTATTTATAACAATTACACGTAGACTTTTATAAAAATACTTTATTTATTTATTTTAGACAAGCCATAGATGAGTATCTATTTGTGTCTGAAATTGATGGTTTTCTCAAACTGCATCGCATTCCAGCAAAGTGTTATTTCTATATATAAATATATAGAAATAATCACATAATAGCTCGGACCCCTTGGAGGTTATGTGACGTTTTCTATAGAAACTGACAGATCGGTCCAGCCCGGTCACGACCCGGCCTGTTCCACCATGTTAAAACCGTAGATGTTGCCCGCAGCGTCTTTTGCTAGATGTTTTATGCAATGTATGTATGTGTGTGTGTAATGTATGTGTGTATGTTATGCCATGTGACGCAGTCTTTAGGCGTCACTTAAGAAACCTTTTGTTGGATAACCCTCTGTACTCTGTAAACCAGTAGGTACATGGAATTGAAATTGTAATTGACTGTTTTATTTTTTGTGATTATTTATTATTATTATTAGCGTGATTTCAAATAATGTTTTGACCATTTTTTGTTATTTAATTATGACATCTTGCTTTGTACCTATTTATTAATAGTTCATATTTTTGTTTTTTACAATCCTCATCAGTGTAAAAAAGATAATTTCACGTGTTATACTTTTTTTTATACTATTATCATTCACATTTTGATGTACCCAATATCAAAATTCATCAAATCATCCTATTATATAATATGTAAACAGTTGCTTTACCATAATTTACTTTTTAAGTGTTTTGTGCAAAATCCTACTGGGATATTTTTTTATATTTAAATTAGTAATTTGAAAACAGTTGTGGCATTAACATACGAAATAAAATCCTATTTTCATGACGCTCATGAACACTGTTATACCATGAAAGCATTTACAACACTACTCAGCGTTTGCTTTTTCCACACGGAACTACTAACATAAAAACATAAATGTAATAATAATAATGTATAACAAAATAAATAGGTAACAATAGTCAGCTTTATCTTTTCATAAAATAAACAACGAAACGGTAAAACCCTCATCGTCACTGGAAATGATAATATTCACAATACATCCCGGTCACAAGGTTATCAAGAGCTACACATCCACTACCCGAGTCACTGTGTTCAGTTATTACTTGTCACTGAGCATGAAAATAACCATAATGCTCTTAAATAATTTGATTACAATATTTTTAATTATTGGCGTTGCTGGTAAGTATACATTAACTTTAACCAAATCAAATAATGTACATAGTTAATTGAGAAATAAACTGCTTGCTTTTAAATTGTTCGTGTCTTGGCTTATAACTGTAGGTAATTTGCCGTTATTGTTTTTATAAATTGATTTGCAATCCATAAGTATTTATCAAAGTCTTTTTAGTAACTTTTTAAGCAATTGCCGGTGCTTTTAATTTAGCAATTGCTTCCGCAATTTAAATGATAATACCTACAATAATAACATGGAGCAGATCTGATTATGAAGTCGGAATGTTACCTAAAGCTCCTCGAGAACCAAACAGAACCAGATCCAATTGGGGATCATAACAATGTTCTTAGGGAAGAATTGATAGACGAGCAAAAAATACAAGTCAGTTTGTAAATTTTATTAGCAGTTTCTCTTGAGTAGAATTCTCTCAAAAATTATCAAGATGTCTTATTTAATATTAATATTGTCTGTATTACACTTAGCAGTATTTGTCTATTTTTTTAGACTGCGCCGTTGGTGACTATCAATTTGTGTCTGAAATTGATGGTTTTCTCAAACTAAATCGCATCCCAACCAAGTGGCAGGATGCCCGGTTAAGGTGTTATTTGGAAGGTGAGTCAAGACTTGATTTACCAAACACACTTTTCTTCTTCCGGGGAATTATATTGAATAGAATTCAATCATTTTTTTGGGACACAAAGAGTGTATTTCCTGTTTAATGCATTCTTTTGAAATTTACATTTTATAATTGAAAGACAAATTGGCAATTTCCTCGCTTCGACCAGGATTCGAACTCACGACCTCTCTGAACGTACTGACTTGATATCAAGCCAAGGGCGCCGAAAAAGCTAAATACAACTATTTGCATTGTGTTTTAGGTAGTGTACTGGCCTCGCCTACAGATACTAATATAGCAGCTGCAATGAAAGAAATAATGATGAATGATGACTTACAAAAAGGTCCAGACCGAGTTTACACTGGAATCCATGCCACATATTCAAATGGAGATTTTACAACTGTATCAGGTATATATTATCAACATTTTTTTTTTAGGTTTCTTAGGTATAAAATAACGTGAGCTCTAAACAGCTGTATATAAAAGACAAACAAACAAACAATTCAATGCATGTTTCAAGTAGTATAAAATTGTTTCGTAGCTTTTTGTGGATCATGCATTTACCTAGTTACACTATAATAAAAACGAATTAGAATTACAAAATGAGCCTATTAGAAATTTAGTTCGCTTTTTTTTGTTAATAGAGATTAAATAAATAAATAGATAATGAAAGTGTTCTAAATTAGCAGACGCTTAAGCATGACATGTGATGATGTGACTAATTATAACGTTTTATATTTTTTGAAAATATTACTCGGAAACCTAGATTTTGCATATTCTCTCTGTTTGAGTTATACTTACTTACCTATATTTTTACAGGTACTCCTCTCTCACAGATAGATGTAAAATGGGAGCACAGCGAGCCCATTCATGTTGAGGGCAAAGAAAACTGTCTTGTAATGTACCAATCCGGAAGATTAGGTGACGTCGACTGTGATTTCGATTACCCATATTTCTGTTATAAGTCGACGAAAAATATGGACGCCCATAAATGTGGTATACAGTATGTTCACAGTGGTAAGATAATTTGATTTTTATTGTTTACCTTTTCGACGCCATGTTAAATTAAAAACGCTTGCGCTCAGATGGCACGTCACCGAAGTGTCAAAACTGAAGTTCTTTATGACTAATTATTAAGATATAATAATATGTTGCTCTATAGTCTGTGACCGATTTATGCGTCTTTGGCGTTAAATCTATGGTGCCAATCGTGTCGAAGTTTAAAACAAAGTTGGAAATGCCAATAGCAATAAGCCACTCAACGACTATTCTAACCTGTGTAACAAAATTGTGATAATTTCAAAACCTATACTTAAAACTCAATCTACTCTTACTGCGTCAGATAACTAAGGTGTGTGTTACAGACTACAAATGGAATAACAAGACTGGCAGTTGTTACAAATTTCACAAAGAAGGTCGGTCATGGCAAAGGGCCTTCAAGACATGTATGGCAGAAGACGCATATTTGGCTATCATAAACAGCGGAATAGAGTCGGAGGTCCTGAGCGAATTATTCAATAAGTATTCCCATGATGATATTCAGACCAATAATAAAGATGCTGCCAGTATTGGTTTTACCATGTGGAAGGAATATGGGGATTGGTTTACTATTCATGGTAAGTTTTTTACTGGATTTGGAGGCCAATTGTATGACTAATTTTAGCTCATTGGATAAGTATCAAACTTAAGATTTAAAAAGAAAAATAAATGCCCGAACGTATATGGGCGGCTATTACCGCGCTGCTGAATTTATTGCTATTATACTTTTCTAGGCGAATCGTTGGCTGAAGCCGGATTTTCTACATTCAACGCCGGTGAACCTAACAATGCTGATAATCCGGAATGGTGTGGTTCAGTGTGGAGGACTGGCTTGTTTAACGATCATAACTGCAATATACCTCTTCCTTTTATTTGCGAGAAAAAACCTTCGGAATACGATAATCAATTTAAATAATGTTTTGTTGTAAAAAATATGGAAGGCAATGTAATTTAATTTGTAATGAGCAAAAATATCAAAATATATTACATATCTCATAATATTTTGTTTTTTATATAAGCTGGCCATAAATGTTGAGGCGTATCCACCGGATTTGTCAATCAATGTATAGTAGATGTCTCCGGTGGATGCCCGGACGCATCCGCTGCGTACAACTGACGAATAGTCCGAACGTAAATGGCCGGCTAATGTCATCCACGAAACATCGATTACGTTGACCTCAAGTACGCCAAAAGATTAATGACATTATTCATAAACGCACTTCAACAACAGTTTAGCTAAATGATTGTTTGTCCTTATCTGTCACTTTGACAATCGCGTTTGTCAGAATGGGAGAAAACATAATTTAACTAAATCTTCTGTGAATGAATAAGGCGGTAAGGATTCGCCATTTTATAAGCTTTTATGTGGCTGACAGCAGTTTTTTTTATGACATACATTGTCCAAAAAGCACATTTTTTCAAAAGTTATTAGTGTTGCGTACTACAAAATAAATCTAATATTGAGTTTCTGATATTTCTAGACTCAGAAGTCCAAAAACTACAATATAGTTAAACTGCTAGAAATCTGTGTACTGTGACCAACTGCAATGCAAGTAGGTATTGAAAACTTATATTTAATTAAACATTCCCATTCATTTGATTTACATCGCCGTTCCCTTCCAACGTTTTTTATTTGATTATAATAAAATATTTATTTAAGCGCTTAGCACTAAAAGTTCCCGTAGAACGCTACGCTTATTAAATGCAGTGATTTAATTAACTGGGACTTTAGCCATTCGCATTCGTTTCCTTATGGCCTTATTAAATTCATTTTCTCTCTGAATATCTAAAGAAATTGTTAGTTGCTCAATTATAAACACCGTTTAATAATACACCATGCAAATTTATACACCTAGAAGTACATATATTACTGAAAGACGATTGATGAAATATTTGTTTAGAATAATTATGAGCTGTTTCATACTCTAGTTTTTCTACAACAGCTAAAATAGCGAAAAACGCTAAATCTCGAAAGGTGGCAGAATGTAAAAGATGTCGTATGCCCTCTTAAGAAAAAAAAATCGTGCTAATATATTGTATGAAAACCCATAGGAGCATTGTTTAGCAGGATTCTTATGGAATACCATAGACAACGTATACTTTCTTAATATCGCCGTCAGTCATTTAATTGACAGATATAAGTACAGAGACCTTGCCATGACGTCTTAGTGCAATTCAGTTTAGGCTTAGGTAAGGCCCCTAGAGTAGAAAATTGAGTTTTGTTGATTTCATAGCTAATTTTCAGTCACTTTCTTAACTCTTTTTCGTCATCTTTTGGTAACTAATTTAGTAAGTGCTTTAAGTGTGCTTTGTAATTATTTATGTATATGTGTGTTTATGTATGTTTATATATTTTTTTGTATATAAGTATGTGTATGACTTCCCTTTTATGTAAAATTTTTGTTTTATAAATAATTACTCAGTTTTGATTTACCTATACATTGTTTGTATTTCCATGTGTATTGACTACTACTACTACCGCCTATAGTCTATAAGACCGCCTTTAGTCTACCAGGGTTTATATTTTAGTGTTTATTTTATATTGTATTTATTTCCTCGTTGGTGAACAATAAAGTGTATTTGTATTGTATTGTATTGTAAGTAAAATACTTTATTCTGATTAATTTTCGTGTGCATTGATCGGACATATAAGTTTTATACGAATAAAATTTAGCTATGGACTTCCACACGATATTATTTTATAGATACATTTTTGGTACTTTCTTAAGACGATGACTATGTTAAGTTTTGACTATAAGATAACGTTTATGAGTTCATTAAAATTAGTTTTTGTGTAATAAACACGTTAATAATAAAAAGTGGTTTGTTGTTAAAGTAGATATTTCGTATATGTATTCTTAAAAATATATAAGTATATAGAAAACATTAATGGGTGGTATTCAGCATATTTCAGTATATTTATATTTTATCCGGTGAAATAATAAAATATGACATGTTATGTCGAAATATGTATTCAGTTATCGATACATTTTATATCGGAAAGAAGTCACTGGTTAATTGCGGTTATTGCCACCAAAACTTCTGTGTGTGGCATTGATACACATAAGTTTGATAACATACAGTAATCCTATAAAACCAAGCCAGGCAGAGACAAGTATGGCAAAATTTATGGCGCAAATTAGCCAGCGTAGACTGCAATAAATTTACATATGAAACTCATAAGGTACCAAAACACTTGGCTTATAAGGTTTAACTGGATGAGTTCTATTTTGGGCGGCCAGTTAATAGTAGACTGCGTTACAACGGATCAAAATGGTATATATCCGGCGAGGGCCTACATTGAATTCCGAATGAAGCAATGGATTCTACGATATAATACCAAACGTAGTGAGGGATTCGAAAATAGTATCCTGAGCGTATTGAGGTATTCAAACGTTAACGCCCGAGACGAAAATAATTTTGATACCGTGTGACACAAACTGCTTTTCACACCAACTAAGAGGAAATAAACAAAACCGAAAACAGCATCATACAACACCACAATGCTACTCGTACTAGTTGATGTCTGAAATCGTAAACATGTGCAGTCCTTGAACAGAAAAGTGCCAGTTTGATCCAATGAGCGGGGGAAGAAAAATGCCTCTTTGATCCCTCCTAGCTTGAACAGAAAAACCCTTTTATGAGTAGTGTTAATTATCTTATCTTAAATGCTATTTGCAAACAAAGAAAAACAAGGAATAGAAAAAAAGGTATAAAAATTAAAAATATAGAAACAGAAGACGACTGCCATTGGCTATTTAATAAAGTGTTATCCATATGTTATCAACATATTTACCGATTTTAACCGACTCAATTCGTTCTCAATTCGTCTGAGTCTTTTTTGAAATTAATGTTAGGTTCTCTATTTTTTTAAAAGCTTTTTAAAGTAAAAAAAATAGATATATGCGTATAGCAAATTTTGAACATGATATAAACACTGTTTATTTATCTTTGTTTAGCAGATTTACCTTAGCGTAAAAAGTATCTGTTAAGATATTAATACTCGAGTGACAAATAGGTACTCAAATTCAAAATATAGAACCCATATTTATTGCACAAATGATAAAAAGTATCTACTTAAACTATGAACAATATACAAAAAATATACAAAACATTATTATAATAATAATATAATTTTAATGCAAAGAGAATGTTACCACGAATTCTTCCATTCATTGCACCACGCACCCGTTATTATCATTCGTTTTCATAGGCTCGCCACTCCAATCCCCAAAATCATGAATACACAGTTCACTGAAACCGCAGAACCCATAAATCTTTTAATCCGTCACAAGTTCCCGGGATAATTTCAAACTTCGCAGTTTCCTGTATCTGTCATCAAATCACTCACAAATAACCAAATAAAAGAGACCTTTCACCCCATTTCAAATCATTGTAATCACAGACCGATAAAAGCTGGTGAGTTGTGATGACGAACTATCTTTCAAATCAACGGCAATTCCAGTAGGGGCATCCTCTGTGGTGCAACCTAAAGGTAATCACGTGCTTACAGTGCGAGGCCATATTGCAATTTCAGTCGCTGGCGCATTTTACTGGGAGGTGAAAGCAATATACGTCCCCTTGGACTTAGGCGTAATATGAACGGGTTATGTCAATGGTTTTGCGAATGGATTGGGTGTCTGCGATTATGTGTGTAAAAGATTGTTACTTTATATAGGTTTTTGGCTCCATACCTAATTGGGGTAATGGAACCCTAGTAGCAAGTTAAATAATCATTATTGCTAGCGTACAGATATTATGAATAATTAATATTATCGAAAAATACTTCTCGTAAAATCCTACTAATATTATAATAGCGAAAGTTTGAATGGATGTTTGTTACTTTTTCACGTCAAAACTACTGAATGGACCCTACATCCATTATTATATTATTTATATTTTCTCCTATTTTATCCGAGGCGAAACACCTTTTTTATCATTTTCAGTGTTGTTTCTTTTCCACGACGAAGGGGCATTTAAAGATATTAAATTAAATGCCATAACGACCCATAAAAAGATTTCACGACAATCCCAGTTTATTGTCAAGCAATTGAAACCCGGTATTCTCGATGGGTAGATACCATACTTTATCGCGAACTATAAAGATTCAAACGCACTTAGGGGTTTTATGTCAAATATATGTATTAAATCTTAACTTTTTTACTGAATGTGATATAAGATATCTGGGAACGATCCGTCGAAAACATTTGTTAAATTATATAAATGTATCTGCTTGAAAGCCTTGAAAATAGAATCACATCAAATCCAATACGTTAGATTTTAATACCTAGGATAGTCAAGCTAATTTATTTCCTAGGACACCCGAAACAGTTTTCTTTTTTTTATTTCATTACAGAGTGAAGGACACAGTTTACGAAAGAAATCATATCAAATGTGTGTATATCATGTAAAACCGTTAAATTTTGTTTTTTATTTTTTTATTGTGGTCTTTCTGTTTCACTATTTTCTTTTGATATGGTTTCTTGTAGAACCCAGAATATTGGATATATTTTTACTACTTTTGTAATTGGTTTTGAAAAATAAGTCCTGCTGAGTTTCTTGCTGGTAATAATCTTTTCGAGCTGTGGGGTTAGAACCGATAGTAGTTCTAGATTTTGACGTTCATAAGTGCATTGTAATGTGGCTAATTTAAAAAATAAAGATATTTATCATTTATTCAGGTTTATTAAAAGGGAGAAATATTTATTTTATTCTGCTTTTTTAATATTCGTTGTAATAGCGGCAACACAAAAGGATCTATATCGGAATCCCTAAAGTTTTTAATCCTATTTTTGCATTCCTTAATACTGTTTGGCATAATGATCATTTGTTCTAAACTCTCTCTATTGCTCTCTATCGCTCTAATATTGTTTATCCTTACATCATTTTAACATAATTTTCGAGTAGCGATTCGAATCGGTGTGAGGCCACAATTCTATCCTAACCTTACTGACTTTTCTAACAGCGATTCGGTTCTATGTTAAGTCGTTTCTAGGCAATAATTCGATTATGGCAAATAATCGTTAGAATTTTAAATAGAAAACTCGCGTGAGTATTCGACATATTAATATACTGAGACATGTCGAGCTATTTTCGACTTTATAGACGTGAGTAACCCGGTCTCAGTATATTAATCGTTAGGATTATTGATCGTTACGGGTTATGATCAGTAGGACAAAATAGTTAGGGTAAATAGCTTTAGGACAAACGGTATTAGGGATGTCGAGAGAGACCCAACACAAAAACATCATACCTATCACGGTTCATGAGATATAGCTTGGTGACAGTAGGACAGACAAAAGGATGGCGGAGTCATAGTAATAGGGGCCCGTTTTACTCTTTGGGTATGGAACCCTAAAAATGCAATATAACTACACGTAAAACTCCAATATTTAAACCTAATAAAACTATAATTTTATCATTACCTAAACACACGAAAATTATGACTGGACTAAACATTCCTAAAAAAGACCAGTAAATCGTTCAACACTTCGCCGTTTTGCTTTTATTTATGACTGAGCATTAATTGACGATGAAATAAATTCATGGTTTTTTACACCCCGCACCGTTCCAAATGGCCCCCGAGCATGCGATGGTAACAGTTGCGCATTTACATAGGAGAATTGTTAGTTAGTTCAAAGTAAGTTTAACTTAAAAGCTGACGACGTGGTAATACATGTGTTTATTGAAGCACACATTTAAATACTATATTAATGAACAAACACTAGTATTCATTGGATATTCATCTATCCATATCTTCTATCTATTTTATATAGGTAAATGTAATAAAGCAGAGTAGGGTCTTATGACCCTACTCTGCTTTATGTAGGTTTCTGCGGTTATGTAGTAATAGATTAGCCAGTCCATATAAACGTGATATGATGATGATGATATTTTAGCATATTCTTTTGGCAGAGGTGAAATGGTACGAAAGCGATTCCTTTTGTATTAACTTCATGAAAACATAATCTAGGTATATGTAAAGTCAGACATGTGGTTGGAAAAGTTTTTGGAAATTCAACCTCTAAGGTGCAAAGATAGTTGAAAGGTTTTAAAACTGCTATATGATATGAATTTTTCATATTTCGCCATAATGTAGCAGACTCTTAATGGAGTCACATTCCTACGTTGTCATTAATTTTCGAGAATGTTTGCAAAGCATCAGGCCTACCATGTTCTTCTATTTCTCTCTCTCTTGCTCTCGCATATTTGCGCGATAAAGAGGCAAATAGACGAACGAAGTGGTTTGTGGTAGACCCTTGATGACTGAATATAAAAGTTTTGCTAAACTTCAAATTTTTCATCATTTTTTGACGAATAAGTCAACACTTTATTGTCGGCTATGTAGAACGCTGGTCGTCAGAAGGCTAAATCGTCCTATTAAAAAGAAAACTACAAAACTGCCAACTCTTCAGGAAGTTACCTGCTCCCAAGGATACCTCGCTAATTGTATTTCTTAGATTAAAGATACAAAATACACACAATGTGCGTGACTCAAGTCATTACATTTTCACCCTCCAAAACTTTCCTATGGGACCAAATAGAACAGAAAGGATGGCTGAGAAGGTTCTCTAATTATACATTAGTTTTCCATTCTTGTCATAGGGTATTAACTATTAAGCGAAGTTCTCAACTTGTCGGTGTCCGTTTTGTTCTTCGAGGACTTTGGGCCTTTTTCGGTTTAGATTGTTTGATATATTTATAGATGTTACTATTAATGACGGTCACACCTACACTTTTGATCTAAACTAACCTTAAACTGCCAATTCACGTTGTTGATATACAATACATACACAAAGTTAATTTTGCAACTTTGTACAGTCGCCCTCAGATATATAGGAACAGCCGAGGTGCTCACAGATATCTGAACACGCCTCCATTGTCAAGGCTTTAGAGTGCTTGTTCACATATTTTTGGACACCTCGGGTACTCCGATACATCTGATGGCGACTGGCGACCTATTTAGACGTGAAGCGTGCATATTAGGGTGTCCATGGATATTGCAATTTTAAAATTGAACGACGTATACTCTCTAAATATAAAGATACTAAAAAAGATGCAAAAGGGTTCTCGAATGGGCACGCCTCGGCAAACGTAGTGTGGGACGCCCTCCTGCCAGGTGGACCGATGATTTGAGAAAGGTAGCTGGTAGTGGTTGGATGAGGGTCACGAATGACCGTACTTTGTGGCGCACCCTTGGGGAGGCCTACGTCCAGCAGTGGACTGCAATAGGCTGATTGATGATGATGATAGAGATACTATCCTTAAATACCATTAAAAAAAATTCAGGACATTCCTCTGATAGGACCTCGTGTCAATAATATGTGAAATACCCATATAAATAACTATGAAGTTTGGTCAGACAGTAAGTTGAGAATTATTGATGGGTTTTCTGTACGCGTCGAGTTTTTTGTGAAATAATGGCTATTTGGCAATAGTACGAGTAAATATTGTGGTGTCACCACAAAAAACATGTTATTTTTCATGCATTGTGTTGGAAAATGGCACACGGGTGCAAATTCAGAAATTCTGAACTGAGAGTCGACTCGTGAGGACTGAGTATTTTGAGTTGAAAGGAACCGCTTTAGGGGGTATGCGTTATTAATTTCTGAAAATCGTAAAATAAGGGTTACTCTAATGCATATGGAAACATGGCCAAAGTACCGAATATTGTTTTGTAGTTTGAGCTATAGACGTAGGTGGTGTAGAGAGGCTGCAGGCTGCGCACTCAAAAATGTCAAATAATTTTGAATTCGATAGAGACATTTTCTGAAATGTCACTCTAAATCCAATATACCGCTTAGAGCTGGTAGTGTAACTATTGCAATCTTGTGGTATCAGCGGTACGCGTCATGGTACCTGGTAATTTCTCTATGTTTTTTTTTTGTACATTTTCTGCCCGTCATTACTCTGGAATGGCAACGCGGTTGCGGTCAGCGGGATTTGATTACCTCAAAGTTTTCATTGTTGCCGCATTGTTGACACATGATATACGTCACTCAATTAATATATTAACATTAACAAATAAATGTATTTATTTTTTCTTCTTTCTTTCTTTCAATTTAACACTTTAAACTTTCGCGTTTTGTACACATTGTTATAATTATAAACATAGAACGGGTCTATTGCGAATTTAGTTGTGTGTAACGTGAAACTGTAGCAAGACTTCGATATATTAATTCTAGACATAACTTTCGATATATTAATTCTAGACGAGTCCCAAGTTACTATGATAAACATATTTTCGATTTTGATCCTTTTCATAATTCGATGTTTAGTCTTAAAACGTTAATTAAGCGTAAATTATTCTAGTATACCTTTTCTCATTGTTTGATACTGTTGTGTTACTTACAACTACATACCTACTTTTTTGTTTAACAATATTTGATACTAGCTTTTACCCGCGACTTCGTCCGCGTGAAATATATTTTTTTATTTTGCCTAGGAGTTGGACTGTTTCCATTCCTAAATATTTTAGTGTAAGTAAACTACGTAAGGAAACGCAGATCGTTTAGTACAAAATTAACTGTATTAAAATTTAATTAAAATCAAATTACCTAAGATAAGAACAAAATATTTGCTCGTAAAAATATTATTATTACAATTTCAGCATGTGGTTGTTTTATTTATTTTTAGTATACGTATAGAAGTTTTTGTACATTATTTATCTACATATACACATACTGTTGTAGTAACATACATGTTAAAAAACCAGGTGTCTTTCCTGCGGGCGATAAATAAATGATTATTGATTAGTCATCTTCACGTTCGTCATTGGTCTCATGCTGTCTGATCTCCGTTATCCTGTGCAGTTCGACAGACGTATCTACACTGAGCTGTTGTTGGACCCGATAGTAATTCTCTCGAGCTGTCTCGAGTCGTTGTTGGTGCTGCTCATCACTTTCAAGAGATCTGGCGATCTCATGGCGATCGCGATCAGCACTCAATCGCTCTGATCGCTGCGTAAACGTCTCCGATCCTCGGGAAAGAGCGTGATGCTCACGGTCAGAGGTCAACCGTGCCTCTCGTTGCGTAAACGTCTCCGATGCTCGCGAAAGAGCGTGGTGCTCACGGTCAGCGGTCAACCGTGCCTCTCGCTGCGTAAACGTCTCCGATCCTCGCGAAAGAGCGTGGTGCTCACGGTCAGCGGTCAACCGTGCCTCTCGCTGCGTAAACGTCTCCGATCCTCGGGAAAGAGCGTGATGCTCACGGTCAGAGGTCAACCGTGCCTCTCGTTGCGTAAACGTCTCCGATGCTCGCGAAAGAGCGTGGTGCTCACGGTCAGCGGTCAACCGTGCCTCTCGCTGCGTAAACGTCTCCGATGCTCGCGAAAGAGCGTGGTGCTCACGGTCAGCGGTCAACCGTGCCTCTCGCTGCGTAAACGTCTCCGATCCTCGGGAAAGAGCGTGATGCTCACGGTCAGAGGTCAACCGTGCCTCTCGTTGCGTAAACGTCTCCGATGCTCGCGAAAGAGCGTGGTGCTCACGGTCAGCGGTCAACCGTGCCTCTCGCTGCGTAAACGTCTCCGATGCTCGCGAAAGAGCGTGGTGCTCACGGTCAGCGGTCAACCGTGCCTCTCGCTGCGTAAACGTCTCCGATCCTCGCGAAAGAGCGTGGTGCTCACGGTCAGCGGTCAACCGTGCCTCTCGCTGCGTAAACGTCTCCGATCCTCGGGAAAGAGCGTGATGCTCACGGTCAGAGGTCAACCGTGCCTCTCGTTGCGTAAACGTCTCCGATGCTCGCGAAAGAGCGTGGTGCTCACGGTCAGCGGTCAACCGTGCCTCTCGCTGCGTAAACGTCTCCGATGCTCGCGAAAAAGCGTGGTGCTCACGGTCAGCGGTCAACCGTGCCTCTCGCTGCGTAAACGTCTCCGATCCTCGGGAAAGAGCGTGGTGCTCACGGTCAGCGGTCAACCGTGCCTCTCGCTGCGTAAACGTCTCCGATCCTCGGGAAAGAGCGTGATGCTCACGGTCAGAGGTCAACCGTGCCTCTCGTTGCGTAAACGTCTCCGATGCTCGCGAAAGAGCGTGGTGCTCACGGTCAGCGGTCAACCGTGCCTCTCGCTGCGTAAACGTCTCCGATGCTCGCGAAAGAGCGTGATGCTCACGGTCAGAGGTCAACCGTGCCTCTCGTTGCGTAAACGTCTCCGATGCTCGCGAAAGAGCGTGATGCTCACGGTCAGCGGTCAACCGTGCCTCTCGCTGCGTAAACGTCTCCGATGCTCGCGAAAGAGCGTGGTGCTCACGGTCAGCGGTCAACCGTGCCTCTCGCTGCGTAAACGTCTCCGATGCTCGCGAAAGAGCGTGGTGCTCACGGTCAGCGGTCAACCGTGCCTCTCGCTGCGTAAACGTCTCCGATCCTCGGGAAAGAGCGTGGTGCTCACGGTCAGCGGTCAACCGTGCCTCTCGCTGCGTAAACGTCTCCGATTCGCGCGAAAGAGCATGGTGCTCGCGGTCGGCTGTCAACCGTGCCTAGCGGGCAAGCTTCATTCGTTTGCGAGCGCTTGAGTACTGGGAAAGATTTGTCTTTCTTTTCGGCATATTGGCATGGCGTCAAAAATAATGTCAAAACTTAAAAATCCGTATAATCGCAATAACAACGGAAAATATATATATATGAAACTGATAGAAAACTGACATCTGTTATTACTCTGTCATTCACGACTTTGTGGGTACCAAAGAGTAAAGTAAGTAAATAGGTGGGTACATAGAAAAAGTTTCATCTGCTTCTGTCCTAAATGAAGTATGAATTAAAAAAAATGTTTTTAGAGATGATGTTTTGCACTTGAAGTAAATGTAGAAAGTTCTTGAATCCCGTTTATAATTTTTTTATTTTTTAAATAATAGCCAAGATTACTGTTAGCGCCATCTAATAATATTTGAAGTACTAACAACATGTTGAATGACATATTGCAGGCATTGTGTAAACGTTTGGTTTAGATGTAAATTGATAAAGATGTCGATCGTATTTTTTTTAACGAAACAGGATAAAAACTATCTTATTTGTTACTCCGGTGCGAAAAGGTGGTAATCCACCTTAAATTTCATTCAATTCTGTTCGGTAGTTTTGGCGGAGTTAGTGAACAAATTCACAGACAGACGGATAAAAATTCTAAAAACCTTTAAAACGTATTCTATTATAACGTAACTGATAAAGCCTTACGTAATGTGATAAGTAATGGGTCCAGCATATTAGAAGCTTTAGAAAATGGGTACCTACCTACAACACCCAGACAGGAAAGGGTTCATAAAAATCACTTAATTCCTATCTTATGGTTCATTTGATGGTATTTGTGTTCAGCTAGCGCCATCTATGGTCGGTTACGAAAACTAAATTTACTCAGATGTTATAAAATTGACAATCGTATAGTACGATCCCTCTCGGTCTCCTATATCAAATATTTGGGCGAGCAAGATGGCACTATACTATACGACGGTATTTCGAACATTGCAGCAGCTTACAAGTTTTGTACAATAAAGGCCGTACCGCTAGCGCCATCTATTATGAGCAATGCAAACTATACATATGTAAAAAAAAAATGTTACGAAACCGGATAAAAAGTATCCTAAATGTTACTCCGGTACATAAACTATTACCATACCAAATTTCATAAAATTCTGTCCAGTAGTTTTTGCGGAGTTAGCGAACAAATTCACAGACAGACAGACAGACAAAAATTCTAAAAACCATTGAAAGATATACTATCAACGTTTCTGATATGCCCCTACGTATTTTTTTTTAAATATATTCATTGTACAGATTTCTTATTTCTACTCTCTTATTATATGTATTGATTCTTTTAGGAACCTGCAGATCTTTATTATTGTTGTGTCTTTATCGGTACACTATATGTACGTTATCTCATATGTTTTTTTATATGACTGTTTGTGTATAAATAAATAAAAAATATTAAGGTAAAATAACTTAAGTAATTAAGTGTACAAAACGCAAAAGTTTAAAATCTACTTTATATTTTAGTATACTCATGCAAATATATTATGCACTTGCACTACCCACCCTTTCATATTATTTGCATAGTAACGACAGTGAGCAAAAACCTCGTATAATATCCACTGTGACACGTGCAATATCCTGGGCGCACACCCGCTGCATATAAACAAACTTGTGTCATGACACGACTAATAAGCCTCTTGTCTGATAAACTTCCAGAACGACCCCCATTTGTTCCAAGTTCCGTTTAGTGATACTGCACGTCCAATTAATATCACTGTCGTGTCTCTAGCCCGCGGGCCATGAAACTCACGCTGATGACAAAGTATAGGGAAGAAGTCTATTGACCCAGTCCAACATTGAAGATTTTTCCAACAAACAAATATAGCAAAGTAACATTATTTTCCTTGTTAAGATTTCTTCCATCAGACTTTCTCGTAAATGATGATATTATCTGCAAGCATAATTAGTCTTAATGAGCTGTCTCATGGTCGTAATGGATTTTCATAGTACTTTACTACCCACCCGGAATTTCCGGAAGGCATCGCGCCCTACGTCGCACGCCACACGTAGCCGCCGCTCACACCCGTGTACTGTGGACCGTGCTACATCACCACTAATCATTATTATTTATTTATCTGCCTAGTAAGTTTATTTATTTCCTCGCAAATGTGATGCAACACATTGTATGTATCACGGGAGGTACAAACATTACGAGTTCGTGTTAAAATGAAGCCCTTGCCTTTGACTCGAGCTTAACACACACATACAAAATTTGTTCTCCGTTCACTCCTTGGCAAACATGATTGAAACGCCGTGATCGGGTAGCCCAGTGGTTAGGGCGTCTGCCGCGAAAGCAGCAGGTTGCTGGTTCGATGCCGGCCCTGCTCACCGGGGGCCTTGGTCACTTTTTCTGTAGTAGTATATGACATCTCTTTCAATTTATAACGTACGTAATGTTATATGTAGGTACATATTCCCGAAAAAAATAATGATGTGCACCTTTAAATGCCACATTAAATACACTACGAGCGTGATGGCCTACTGCGTTTTTCGTGTCCCAGTCATAAGAGCCGCTTAGGACTTTTCCCACACTTAAAGACTTAAGGGAAATTTCTTATAGACAAATCTTGGCGCTTATGACATTTGTTTTTTCAAGCGTTTGGTGCGTGATATTGGTGACGGGAATGTTTATAGGTGTGCCTATTAACTTTGAAAAGTTAAATACGCTTTGATAATTGCTTTGTGATTTTGTTTTTTTTTTTTTAATTTACTGTGTTACCATTGTACTTTTAGGTACGTATTAAAAAAATTGCCCAGTGACATCATTCCATACGATGACATTGGGATGATGGATACGAAACGTGGAATACCTCATCATCAGTCACGTGTTTTTGTTTGTTAATTTTTTTATACCTTGTATTACAGACCTTATAGTACAGAATGTCCTATCTTATAGTACAGACTACAAGATAGGAAAAAATCCAGATAAGCTTAATTTAAAGTCGCCATCCAACTTGGTTAAGCGGCAAAGAGTGGAGCACCTTTGCGTCCTGTGTGCTTACCATGAGTTGTAAGTGGACGTATTCGATCGCGACTGCGGCGTTCGGGGGTATGTCCGTCTCGCTCCTGCCAGAGTAATGGTGGAAGCGAGATGGACATACTTTCGAGCGCCGCAGTCCCAAACGCCTACGGTTACGTACAACTCATGGTAAGCACACAGTACAGCTCGTGGGGGATTTTATTTAATTTTGACTAGACAGATAGCTTTTAAAAGATACGAAAACCTATTAGAGATTTTAGAACCCGATGTCTACCTTGAAATCTGATTCTAAAATATAGATTTTAGAGCCTCTATTATATTCAGTCCAAGAAATAATTTCTATCTTCAAAGATACTACAGTCAGCCGCAGCAAAGGAAGAAAATAGGCAACAGTAGTCGTAAATGTTTTCGTAGAAACAAAGACAAATAAATTATATAGACTTATTCAAAAACAGTATTAAATTTAGGTTTGACTGACGTGACACACATGGCCCACGCCACGTATCTTCATTCAAAGTGACGTTCATCATAACTGTTATAAGTAGGTCATTTAGCGAAGTTTCTTCATTTTATAATACGGAGATATGTAATTTACTAAACATCGCACCGCCATCGCCATTGATTGGAAATTAGTATAAGCCAATTGATTAATTAAATCAGTGTTAAACAAAGATGTGTCTTTTAAACTATATGGATTTATTGACAAGTGTATAAAATAGGTAAATTTTATATTTTTACTGAAAATCACGAGCTCTTTCGATCCTTTTAGAAGAATAAAAGCGACAAAAAATTGTATTTTCCAATCCGTTACCATTTCTTAAACAGTTTGTCCGGCGGTAAAGAAAAATCGAGTAACATATCTACGTAAAATATTTGAAAATGTTACGACTATTATTACTCCTGCTCTTTTTCTCCTAGATGGAAAGAACTCGTTAATTATGGGTAGGACAAATATTACATTTACCAACCATAAAACAAGTTGATTTGATTTCTTTTCGCGAAAATGCCTCTTTGCTATTAGTTACACCCTTTAAAAACTGCTCATAGCATGATTTAATAATAGTTATTGGTCTTTGCTCCAACTGTATTTCCCGTATTGTTTTGCATCTCGAATGCAAGCGTAGGTACCGCGTAAATTGTAAGAAACATTTTATTTCAAAAGAAGAGGAAACCAATTTTGTTCTTATGTGTTTTGAGCAATGTTTCTTTTCAATTGTGGATGGAAATGCCTTTGTTATGAGTTCCTTTTAAATATGTATAAGGAGCTTTTTATTTCATTTGTTTTAGGTAACAAGTTCCTGTATAGTTTTATCTACGACTACGTTTGATGTTTTTGATATTGTTCGTTGACGGAATAGACAGGTGTTACCATCACATGTCTTACGCTGCAGCCGCAACGACGCTGCAACAATGCTGTTACAGTCACGCGCGAGTGGAATGTTACCTACAAAGTAAGAAGCTTACTGACTTTGACCGCAGTTTTTTCTATCCTTACTGGGCAATTTTATGTTTTATAATAATGCTTACTGGGCAAGTTCATTTAATAGAAATACTTCTAAAAGTTGACTCACACTATAATGGGACTTTTTGCGCAAACTCAAATCGATTGTCTTTTTTCTTGTGTCTCCGAAGACATTTGCTGGACATATACGCTAGGGCAATCCATCAGATCTGCATAAAGAGGGTGTCCGCCAGGCATCCTTCAGACAAATATCTCATACATTTATTGGCAGATCTGGCGGATATGCCCGAACGTATAATATCGTCGCTATACTTACTCAACCTCATTATGTACAGCAATCATTTGATGGAAATGTGTTTTCTCTATCAAATGAGATTTGCAGATACGAGGTTGAGTAAGTATAGCGACGATATATGGCCCGCAATTGAAATTATCACCGAGCCACCACACAACCCACGCGCGCCAACGCCAGTATTAGCCAGTATTATAATCAATTCTCAATAATATAATTATCAATTCGTAGGCAACCCTAGCGTTTGTTCTGGGGAGTGGGAGGCCGAGCGGCAAATGTTTTTTTGGGTAGTTTTCAAAACGGTTTGTATTCGTTTATCTTCACACGCCGCTCCGGTGTGCATGATGTACATAGATGTTGATGTCGTGTAGGGACACCCGATCGGATTCAAGTGGGCGGTCGAGCACTTGTCGCATTCGTTTAGCCCAGTGTGCGTAGCCAAAATGCCAATCGCTAACGCTCAGTCGCGAACGAAACGCAACTGTCATTGTCACACTTATAAGGTAGAGTGATAGAGAGAGAATACGCTCCTGAGCGTCAGCGATTGGCATCTGTGGAGTTTAAGCTGCAGGTGACTGTACCGGCTGCTTTCCGGTCCTACATTCTTCTTCAAGTGATCTCGTTTGCAGATTAAAATGTCATTTGAATTCGACATCCTTTATTTTTCCTTCAATGTATGTATGTGTATTTGACTGGCCGGTTGGCGTAGTTGGTAGTGACCCTGCGAAGCCGATGGCCCTGGGTTCGAATCCCGGTAAGGGCATTTATTTGTGTGATGAACAATAATGTGTGAAAATAATTACATGTTGCATCAACCGCTAATGTAAAACGGGCATTAGAATTGACTTTACTAACTAAGTGACAACTATGACATATCAATGTCATGTCGAATACTCATACTCTGTTTACACACATGAAAATCCCATATGAGATAAAATTAAATAAGTAGTTATTTTCTAAATGGAGCTAGTTAGAATACCGGTGTCTTTGAGAAATTAACTTAATTTAAGCTAAAGAATGCACCCTTGAATTTAAAGCAATTGCTCAAACGTTGTATATATCGTTGTCTGAGTACCCGTAACACAATTCTTGAGCTTACTACGGGACTTAGTCAATTTGTGTAAGAAAGTTCTATATTTTTTTTGTTTTTTTTTTTATTCAATGTATCTTCGCCGAATACGTTATATTGCGCTGCCGCATACATAACACTCTCTTCTAATTTCCTCCTCACCGCCGTGCGGACAGGATGGGTCCCTACTTATTCCTAGGATCTCGAGATGTCTATGAGTATATTGTGCCCGGTAATGGCAACAGTCAACATTATTAGATTTGTCTTACCTAGCTTCAGAACATAATATATCTGGGTCTCATATGGTCCGGTGTGTATACGAGACATCGCTAAACTATAAGTATTGGTAATTAAATAAGTGTCCCGTTAACACACCGGTTTGGTGTGTTACATTACAGCGTTGTCAAATATTCAACAATTAAAGAAAAATCCCTTATTAAATAGTTTACAAAAATCTGCTTAGATTTAGTTTGTTATTCGGAATCGCATGATAATTTGTCTCAGAAATGAAATTTTGTTATAATGGTATTTAATTGCTGCGAACTTTCAAATTGTGCGACCTGCTACAACTGTTGTCTTTTCAAAGACATTCTAAACATAATTGTCATAATTTATTTTCTTCAGTAAAGGCACAATATTGTTATTAAATGCTCGGACTACTCGTATTAGATTTAATTAATTTATAGGCCTTTGTTGATGCCGACGAAACTTCACCGGCAATTATAAATACCAAATTAATTGACTTCAATAAATTCAACTGTTGGTACCATTAAAGTTCCTAGTAACTGTATATTTTTATCTAATATCATACGCTAAACTCAGTTTACAAGCCACTCCGAATCACGTTAAAACGTCATGGTAAGGCCTCAGTTTAGGCTGCATGAGGGGCCCTGTCGTGAAGTCTTATCGCGATTCAGGTTAGTCCCAGTTCAAAGCCCCTGAGCAAGTTAATAACCTAAATTGAATCGCGTTAAGACGTCATGGTAAGGCCCCAGTTGTATCGAAGCGACTGTTTAGGTCGTCAACTAAATCGCGTTAATATGTCATGGTAAGGCCCCAGTTGTATCGAAGCGATTGTTTAGGTCGTCAACTAAATCGCGTTAATATGTCATGGTAAGGCCCCAGTTGTATCGAAGCGATTGTTTAGGTCGTCAACTAAATCGCGTTAATATGTCATGGTAAGGCCCCAGTTGTATCGAAGCGATTGTTTAGGTCGTCAACTAAATCGCGTTAATATGTCATGGTAAGGCCCCAGTTGTATCGAAGCGATTGTTTAGGTCGTCAACTAAATCGCGTTAATATGTCATGGTAAGGCCCCAGTTGTATGGAAGCGACTCAGTTTAGGTCGTCAACTGAATCGCTTTAGAACGTCATGGTAAAGCCCCAGTTGTATGAAAGCGACTCAGTTTATAGTTGCCGATTTCTAAGTCTGAACTTTTGACACTTGAGTATTGACGTACTTAGTGATGAGGCTAAGACAAATCGTTTGTCAAATTCAGCGATTATTGATTTTAGCGATGAATTGTTTGATTCGATTTTACTACTACGGATTTGTATTTGATAAGACCGAGAAACTTCAACAAACTGCGCATTTGTCATACAATTTTATCCAAAGTCATCTTAGTTTCGTTCAGAAATCAATACTGTTGAATTCTTAAAATGTAAGATAAAAAAATTCATAATTAATTTGTCTCATTTTAAAAAACATTTTTTTCCACATCGTACTTAGTTTTATTTTCGTTTTAATCGTTTAGTTTTGATTTTTTACTGTATTGCCTATTGATAACAAGATCGATTTTTATCGATTAACAGACAGTTGTATGAATTGGAACAGCAGACATGGTTACAACACTAAATTTAAAAAAAAAACGGCGTAGACCGTAACTGTTGGCGTGCTAAATTGTTATCGTAAAATATTCAATAACTAATGTATGAAAAAATTTAACATTCATCACATTATGTTTATGAAAAGTGAAATATTATTGTGTTTATGTACATGACTAGCTGTAATATCTTTATGGGATTTTGTTTATAATTCCAAAGTGTCTTGCGCGTTTACGTTCTACGGGTATTTCGATGTGTCAAAAGTTCAGACTTAGAAATCGGCAACTATAGGTCGTCATCGTCTCATCGTCAACTAAGGTAAGGCCCCAGGAAGGGACAAAATATTCAATAATAATTTGGTTATGTGACCGCTGTGTCAAATCGTTTCTATAACAAAGGCGATATAGGCAACATAATGATTTATATATATTTATATAATCTTATCATATATCGTATGAGATCGCATAACTTCTGATAGACTAAACCAATCTCGCTTATTTTGGTATTTGAAATATTTGTGGAAGTCCAGGGAAGCTTTAAGAGGGGGGAGGGAAGGGAAGGACGCAGAACATTTAGCTAGTAAAGTATAATATAATAATAATAATCCAGCCTATATACGACTCGATGGTGGGCACAGGTTACCTCTCTCGCGAGAGGGATTGGGCTGTAGTCTCCACGCCGACCCAAAGCGAGTTGGAGATTTCACAAGTTCACATACATCTTCGAATTCCTTCGCGTATGTATTCATGTTCCTTTCTGATGTTTTCCTTCACCGAAAAGGAATAATTCCGCTCATTATTACAAGCCAGCGAGATTAGAAGCTGGGACCTTCTTGGTAGTTCAGTTGGACGTAGAACTTAGAGAAACAAGTTCGGCAGTTCGAGTCTCGTCCGAAGAAGTGAATTTTTCTACTATTCCTTTATTGCTAAGGGCCTACGCTAGCTGGCACGGATTACCCGGAACGGACGCCCCTAATAAGAAATTGTATGAACAGCGCTAAGCGAAGCGGGCCCACGGAGCGGGTGCGCCATACTAAATCCACCCGCTCTGTGCACCAGCGTCAGCTAGCGTGGGCTAAGGAATAATAGGGTTTCAACGCTATTTAGACTTCAAAAACGTTAATTAATAACACCATCGCCAATACTAACCTCTAAAATAATTTATTCAAATACGAGTAGCTACAACTTATGAATCGTCAGTTACAAACAACATCTTCGTCCGCAAAACCGGAAGCCAGTCTTAGTTCAAAACTTACGTCCGCCATTTTCTCCACCGGATGTTAAATGCTAATGGCTGTTGCCATTAATGCGTTATCACTTCCGCTAGTACGGGTTTGCGCTTACTCCATTCATTTTACAGCGGAAATTAGTAGCTTAGACATTCTGATAATTTTAAGCACGTTTGAATGAATCTGAAAAAAATCATTATAAGGTAGGTAATAAAATATGCCATTGCGATATTTAGGCAATTTAGATTTTAGATACTTCAAAACGGCGGCATTAACGACTATAACAAATTGTTATAAAAAAGAAAAAATAAAATGTTCATTTTTAAATGTATGCCTTCAAACTGATTTGTTTCAAGTCAATGCCAAGCCGTTATTCAATGCAACTTTTTTTATTTAAATTTTTTTAGATTTTAGATATTTTTACCCAAAAGATAGTTTTCAGGTGAAAATGCTTAACTTACTTAAACACCGAAATAACCATTCACGTGCATTTAAAAAAAGGAGGAGTTGCCTTGATTCTTCTTAAAATTCATCATCAGATCAGGACTAAATACATGTGGGGCCAACTAACTTTTTCGATAAAAAAAATACCGAAATCGCTCTACGGAACTCGGAGTAATCGGTGAAAATACATTTAAAAAAAAAACATTTCGACGAATTGAGACCCTCCTCCTTTTTTGGAAATTGGTTCGAACTTTTATTAAGAAGCCAGTAACTATATAAATTCAGTCGATTTAGTTCAACGTTTTGCCATGCGTTTTCATAAATGCAACAACATTTTAATATGTATTTTTATTCATTTTTATAAGAAAGATCATTCCGATTTAAATTGAATAAATGAAAAAGCTTTTTAATATTGTTAAAACCGGCCAAGTGCGAGTCGGACTCACCCACCGAGCGTTCCGCACATAGGACGGTTCCCTCCCCCCATTTATGGCTTTAGGTAGGTTAGCTACTTAAAATTACTGGTGGCACGGAACTCTCAGTGTGAGGCAATTATACGTGTTTCGGGATTTTTCCTGTATTTGTGCTACAAGCTCTTGCTTTTTGCCAAATTTCGTGATTCTAGGTCAACGGAAAGTACCCTAAACATTTTGACTCCCATTGAAAATGTATGGGAAATGCGACATCAACGGCTGTATCTTTTGATTGCGATAACGTAGAAGTTTGGTTTTTTCACACCTTCAAGAAACCACAGACTTGTGTATTAGGTATTAATTTCAATTTGATACCTCTACGCGTTCCCGAGATAAAGGTTCTTGACAGACAGACGGACGGACGGACGGACGGACGGACGGACAACAAAGTGATCCTATAAGGGTTCGGTTATTTTCCATTTGAGGTACGGAACCTTAAAAATGTCTTATATCACAAGGTACTTAACTGAAGAGTGCAAGCTATAAGTATACATCAAACAAAAACAATAAAGAATCATTAAAATAGGTGTACCTTATTTAATATTTGTATTTCGTATATAAAAAATTGAAATGAATAACATCCAAATTCTGCTTATTTATTGCCTCGAAGGCGGAACAGAACTCGCGAGTTCAGCTAGTTTCAACATAAATGTTACTTACTCTCACCATCTTAATCGGATTGAGATCTATTGTCCTAATCTTTCATTATTAGGTTCTCCCAATTATCGTTATAACAAAAAACTGGCCAAGGGCATGTCGAGCCATGCTCAGTGTAGGGGTCCGTCCGTCACAATGGGTGAATTTAACAAGGGTTTTAATAGATACCATGCTCATAACAATAAAAAGGAGTATGTTCGCAGCTCTGACGACATAATATCCGCCCTTTTATCCGATAAGATAGGATTTTTTTGGAAATTTTTTTAACTGACCAAATTCAAAATAATTTTCGTTGAAAGTCTTCATAAAGCTCTATTTTCTTAAATTTTTTCATATTTTTTTGACTTGCGGTACAAAAATTAGGAGACGGGACACATTTTTTTTAACTTCCGGGGAGATTATTTCCGAAAACATGAATTCACATTATCAAAAAAATTTTTTGCAAATCCTTATTCTTTTTTAATGTTAGATATCTATGCAACAATATCTCACACTTTAGGGTTGAAACGAAAAAAAAACACTTCCCATTTTACGTATATGGAAGGTACCCTAAAAATAAAAGTTTTTCGATTTTTTATTTTATACATTTGTCGGCATGATTTATATGTATATTCAATTATTCAATACTAAATAAAAGCCTTATACTATTATCACTCACTGACCTAACCTGACGGACGGACACAGATACAGACATACCTAGTTACGAAGTTCTTGCTAACATTATTTCTTTTGTAAGTTTATTGTTAAACTCTATCGGTTTATCCACAAATAGGGAGTGTGCCTCTGTTTCAATGTCTTCTAAAGATCTTTTTAAAATAGTAGCAAAGTCATGAGTATCAGCCATATTCTTGATGTTGTCACATATTAGCATGAGTGG
Source organism: Lathronympha strigana (assembly GCA_949128165.1). Taxonomy (NCBI): domain Eukaryota; kingdom Metazoa; phylum Arthropoda; class Insecta; order Lepidoptera; family Tortricidae; genus Lathronympha; species Lathronympha strigana. The sequence continues at coordinate 15,282,715 of OX421913.1, read as the reverse complement.
ACGACGTATCCTGAAAATGGAAAATACATATTAAGTTAATATTTTTCTACTGGAAAGGCAAGCGCGGGTTTAACGCTAAACAATTATATGGTATTATCTGTGGACTAAACAATAGGGGTATTATAATAGAAAATTGTGTCACAAGGGATCAAATTGATATATTTCCAGCGAGGGCGTACTTTGAGTCCCGAATGAAGCGATATATTCTACGATAGAATCCCGAACGTGGAGAGGTATTCTAAAGTAAAATCCAGAGCGTAATGAGAGATTCAAGCGTTAATGCCCAAGATGAAAATAATTTTGATAGGTACCGTGTGACACATACTGCTTTTCACACCAACTAAGAGGAATATAAACAAAACCCATGTAGGTATAATAATCAAAAACGGCATCAAACTAACTCCACGATGCCAACAGATTATGCCCGAAAACGTAATAATGAGTGGTCCTTAGACAGAAAAATGCCACTTTGACCTCTCCTCGCAAGGAAGAAAATAGCCTTTATTGAAAAGCTTGTGTGAAACGGTTGATTTTTTTGGATCCACATGAAAGGGGATACTCCTTTTCTGCCAAATTGTATCTTATTTAATACTCTTTATTATATGCCCACAAGCTGAATTGTTAACAGGAAAGAATTTTATTATAGAGTTCAGCTGGACACAGTAGTTTTATCTCCTGTGATTAACAGCTTGTGGGCGTGTAATAATGATTTTTATCATACAGAAAAAGAGAGTCCATTCGTGTGGTTAAGTCTTAAGTAAGAAAATCAACCTTCATACCCTCAACTTTCGTTTGGTCCACCTCACTCTTGCTGGTGTGAGAGCTTTGTAGCCGACAGTTTATGTCATTTAGCAACTGTCATCACTTATAACTTGGACTATGTGAAAAATATTGCAATCAAGAGTCTAATAGAAGTCGGATGGCAATAGCTGACGGTTTTTAATTTTCGTGAAACCATCCACTTAGGTATGGTTTATTTGAGATATAATTTTTTTAAGTATTTGATGGCTAATGGCAGATGTTACCTCTAGTACCTAACCTAATTAATATCTGCAATTTTTTGTAATTCTGTTCTAGGTGGTAATACTCATGTAAAATTGAATGCATGCGATAAAAACGTTTCGACTTTAGAGCGATAAAACAATCACAGTTCCTTAATTTTAGCCTGTTCAAGTTTGATATTTGGTTTATATACAAAATCATATAAGTTACGCATTTGAGTATCCTCTTAACATTTTTAAAGCTAAAAGTAAATAATTTTATTACAATTTATCATATCACTCAGCCTCCGGCTCCAATGCTGGTAGCAAAAGGACCAGTTAGCAAAGTGCCTGAAGTGGAGAGAAATAAGTGGCACTATTTACCCCTCTTTGAAACAAACTATGTAATGAGTCGGAATATAGCTAATTACACTATAGAGCATACCTATTACGTAAATAAAATTGCGCGTGCTCGTAAAATACGTTTTCTAATGTAAAATATTTTTCTGCACCACCGTGCACCGGGCCCCACAGAGGGCCCCGCCGTGCCGCACGCTGCAATCAGCCTCCGCTCACCCCGGTATATTGTGGAATCTGCTACTATGCTACCGCAAATAATTATTGTTTATTTAGTCGCACAATGCATAGTAAAATAGTATGAAACTCTTATACACTCGTTGGAAATCACTTACTGTTTGCATTTATTGCATAATAGTAGATTACATACCTAGGCCGTTATAGTGGGAAATGTCTCGGATGGCATGTAATTGGCGGCCGAGGCGAAGCCGAGGTCGACTAACATGTTATCCGAGGCTTTCCCATTTACCGGCCGAGGTTTGTATATTATTTTTCAGCTCGACGGAACCGGCAGGCGGCAATTTAGTTTTGCGTAAAGTGGCGTTTGCCGGCCGGAGAGCATAAAATAACTATTTCTGCCTTCCGGCCGGCAAGTAGCCACTTGCAGGCCGCTACGCTAAACAAATGCGCCGCTTGCCGACTGCGTCGAGCAGAAAAATAGTGTACTGACCTTGGCCAGTAAATAAGAAAGCCTCAGATCACATGTTTGTCGACCTCAGCTTCGCTTCGGCCGACAATTATACGAGATCTGAGACATTTCTTACTTTACAGGCCTCGGTACGTAATCTACTAATTTTATCAAGAACTATATTACTCACCTACTAAACTTTTCAAGTCATTTTATTTGAGTAAGTACCTTACCTACAGAAAAATTGCGTACCTAATTTGTTATTATAATTATGTTGTACATGAACTCAAACTTACATGGATTGATATTCGACAGTAGGTATGTGAAGTCCCAAAACATCTTGATGTCCTTCCAATGGTATGGAAAGCCGGGCTCCACTCTCAGAAGATATCCGATTGGCCTGTAAACAATTAGGTTCACTAAATACTCCAACTAGAAAAAGAGGATCGATACTAGACAAATCTTTAATATAGACATTAGTTCGAGTAATGAAGGAATGACCTAAAGTTGACAATAATGATGACCCAAAGAGAATATGGTAAGTAAAAATGAATGTGACTGTGCTTGCAGAAATGTTATACATAAAAATGGTTTGATTGATCTTATTCGTAAAGTATAACAAGATGGTTAAATTACTAATGCTAGAAATGTGCTATAAAATAAATAAAAAACTTTATTCGTTTTCATACCTCAGTAATGTATATTTTGGGTTTTGCTTGCAGAGTCGGGTTCAAATCGTAAGTCAAGTGACGCAAAATAATTGATTCGGAGAATCGGCCGTCCAGCGCCGATAGCTGACCTGTTGTGCCGTCAAATGTGAGTACAGCCACGATGACCGCCCCGTACTGGGTAAAATCTTGCTGGAAAACTGTAAAAATAAAAATGTGTACTTAATTAATTTTAATTAGAGCCCCATCTACTACTCTCCTGACATTTTTTGATTACTGTACACTGACTACAGTACTCTACACAAGCTGGTTGGGACAATATCATCAGCCTGTCTGTGTTAGCTTTTAACCATTTCGACGCCATGTTAAATACAAACTCAGACGCCACGTCACCGAAGTGTTAAGATTGATGTTGAAATTTATGAGTGTTATTTAAGGTCTATGTTGCTCTTTAGTCTGTTACCGCTTAATCCGTATTTGGTATTGAACCTGCGGTGCCTTTCTTTGGCGTGGAAAAGGTTACAGATGCAACTTCTAAGTTCATATTTCATAGTAGAAATATTACTTCTATCCCTTATTTTACACCTTTAGTTATAAGACCATTTTATGACTAAACTTTATTAAGTATTTTTGCGGGATTTTAGGACATTTCTCCCAGATAATTTTCGAACCAAACATTAGATTTATACTGATTCACCAGTCCATTTCAATACTAATGCTATATTTTATAAGGAAGGATAAATTAAATAATATTTAGTCGATCGTTCTATGAGTTATACAGTATACATACATTCCTGACATTTATTGTTGATTTCATTACAAGTGAGATCTATATGTGTGTCCACTTCAAATCGAAAACCAGAGAGAGTATCCATAAGTACGTTAATATCTTGAGTTTTATTTTCTTCAGTTCTACTACTCGGCGGTGGCTCACTTTTCATTTGTACGAACATTAACAAAGCATTTTTTTGGAATCTGTAACAATAAAATAGTGTATAGCTAAACCAAATGTAATGACTCGTTTTGGGTTTTGGCTTGTCCAAAAGGTCTCCATCACTGTACAGCGTGATAACGCAGCGAGCGTAATGGGGACTTTTGGACGAGGCATGGCGCAGAACGGGTTATATAGGTCAAGTATTAATAATTATATTGTTTATTATTTTTGTATTTATTTCTTGAGTGTGTCTTGTGTTTTTTTTTAATGTTTTTGTTTAATTAAGGATTATTTTTTAAATGTAATGTATTTCAGTCTGCAGGGATAGGGTGGTCATAATATCATCATATTACATCATACCTTCCAGCAATTTATTCGTAACTTTATTACTCGCATTGTTAAGGCCGTCCCCTATCCCAATGACCTCGGCGATTTGAGCTTTCTTCGCCTCCCGCTTCCTCTCCTCGCCGGTTATACAATACGCCAATAAGCATAAGTTGTCACCTAGGAAGAGCTGCTTGTACTAGGACGCAACCCCATAAACTACTAGTGCCATCTTACACGACTGGCCCCCGTCGCCCGCGCAGGCATCTCGAGCCGGCGTTTTCGGAAATGCGTGTAATAGCTTTTTCTCGAAAAATACAAAACCTATCCAAAAATCAGTAGATGCGTTTAAAGTAAACATAAATATATACTGCTTGTCTTAGTTTCTTGTACTTACGACGCATAATAAGGGAGTAGATACATATTTAAGGTAGAAAAAAGGGTTTACGGTTTTTTTTTCTCTTGATGTATTATGTTTTTCGACAATTTAGTAGAACCAAATGTAGACCAAATACAAGCGTCAAGCGTTGTGCTTGGAGCTGAACAAAGCCTATTCACTTTAAAAACATTTAAATATGCCGGGTAGCCCCTTAAATAAAACACTAGCCACTATACTCGCTTAACCTTTTTTATTGCGTATTTTTATTGTATTTTGTGTTTTTAAAAGTATTTAACTACCTATCCAATTCGTAAGTTAATCTAGCTCTAGTGGTTATTCGGTGAACATCACCGCAGGTCACAGTTTCACTTTCTTCTTTCCATGTTCCTGCATTCGGCGTAACTTTAAGTTTACAATAAGGTAGTGTACAACTTTTATCTGCACTCGGTTCACTAGTTAGATCACTCAAAGACATTGATTTTGACACACTTTAACGGATTCAAACAAAGACATTATTGTTAACTTGTGAACACTGTTATATGATTCCCTATCACGGATAATAAAATCGGAAAATATAAGATTAGATAGTGTGCATATCTGCGGTGGTTTGGTACAAATGAATCGCAGAATGCTACATATACCTAATATTTACCTACTGCAAATATTGATTTTTTAACGGCCTCCCTGCCTAGTTGGTAGTGACCCTACCATCGAAGCTGGAGCGGGACCTCCAGGATTTAAATCCTGATAAGGGCATTTAAATATTATTATTTCGTTAGGTGTTTATCACGAATATTTGTTCCTGGGTTATGAACGTTTCCTATGTATTTATGTATGTATTTATCTATATAAATATGTATATAGTCGCCTAGTACGCATACTACAAGCTTTGCTTAGTTTGGGCTAGCCCCAATATGGTGATTTGTGTAAGATTGCCCCAAAAAATATTTATATATTTTATTTTTAATTTTATTTACGGTAGAAGGTCTAGCACGATGAAATAAATAAAAACTATACAAAACATGTGAATACAAAAATTGAGCTGAGAAATTCTGTAATCACATACCAATTTTCACAAAAATTGTTATCATTAATAAACACAAAATAGCACTATGCAGTGATTGTACACGTGAAAACCTTTAACATAATTTTTACCTGTCTAGCTCGTAAGTGTATCTGGCTCTTGTTGTTACTTGACTAGCTTCAGCTGTAGATCCACTCGCCACATCATGTCTTTCACTATCACTTTCCGATTCACTAGATTCACTAGGGCCATTCCCAGATGTACTTGGTCTACTGAGTACACTCCAAAATCCGTTATTGTTAGTCGGTATAGCAGATGCGACACCTAAATTTGAAGGGCCTACTGAATTAACAACAATTTCACCAGCATTTTCCGCCACCGTCTTTACTACATTTTTCACCTTTTCAAACCAAGACATGGTTGTTTAGGTGCTCTTGTCCTAATCTTTTTTCCCACTGATAAAGTTATTAAGTAGGTATATAACACTAAAACATAACGTGATTCGACGATTGTGGTTTGCCACCCAATGACCACTCGCATGTATTTAATGCAAACTTCAACGGCGCAGGGCTAGCATACTCTATAGGTACTTACATAAGTAATGTAAAAATAAATTAGCGAGAGCTTGGAATGGCATATGTTTTTTTATACTACGACGGTGACAAACAAGCATACGGCCCGCCTCATGGTAAGCGGTCACCGTAGCCCATGGACGCCTGCAACTCTAAGGGTGTAACATGCGCGTTGCCGACCCTTTAAAAAAGGAGGATTCGCTGTGTTGACAGCTAAAGGGACAAGCTTTGCACCGTGGGTCCCCAGCTGTCAACACAGTGAATCCTCTTGGAGCTCTGGCGACCTTACTCACCAACAGAAACACAACACTATCAGTAGGGTCTGGTGTTATTAAACTGCGGTTTTCTGTAAGGTGTGTGTAAGGTAATGTGTAGTGGTAATGTATTTGTCTAGGCATTCTAAATTTGAATTTTTCCTTTTCTGGTACTGTCAGAATAAAAAGAGGTTTGTTATTTATTTAAGTAAATATCAAAATAATGTTTCAAAGTGTCAAATTCTAAATATTGTATGCGTTGTGCGTAGGTATAAGTATTTTACGTCCTAGTTATATTGTATTTTCGGAACGCAGTTTAATTTTCTGAAGATGAATACTTACTTAAAATTTATTTAAATTAGGTACCTATAATCCTTTTCATGCTAACGGTACCACCACTATATATGCCATTCCAAGCTCTCGCTAATTTAAGTAATCAGGCTAAACTTTATTGCACAAAATACAACAAACAATTGTACAAATGGTGGAATGGTGGATGGGGGTGTTCGAATGGTGGGTCGAATGGTTGGCATTCTCTGCTTGTCATCCAAAGGGCCAAACCAAGAGATGAATAAAATGGTGCAAGGGAGAAATAAGTTAATACTATCGGAATCATTGCAAGCCGAACTGAAAAACGTTATATAATATACACAAATAAAATAAACTACACTATATAACAAATAACTACTACATAATTCGTTTAGTTTGGCGTGATATTTCCGAGTCTTGCAGGTCGGCTACATTAACTAGTACCCCTTCTTACTTGGCATGAAAAATAAAATGATCGTACACTACGGAACCCTCAAAAGGGAATTAAGGATAAACATTTTGACTGTAACTAATACACGAATATGGTTTACTTGTGTTAATTGGTAACTAAATAAAGCGTTATGTTCGCATTCTATTTTTTTTTTGACACAATAAAATTTCCTATTCACACGATCAAAATAAATTTTGCAAATAATTATCTCTTAGTACAATTTTGATACAGCGATCTCCTGCAATGCACAGCAGCATTGCAGGAGATCGCTGGTTCAATTCCAGCCCGGGGCGCTGGGGGCCTTTGTCACTTTTTCTGCAGTAACATCTCTTTCAATTTACTGTATGTGAGTCTTTCTTTGTATGGGTACATATATTACTTATTATGAATCATAGAACATTTCCTTAAACATATTATTTTAAATACCGAGTACATAATTCAATCGTCACCATGCTAGCGCGTTTACAAGCTGACAAAAATAAAACTTGATAACGGCCACCATATTTGTTGCCGTCTCTTTCTGTCTGCGTTTAGAGAATAATAATGTATGTTTATAGAGAAGTACTTAATAATTAAAATGATTCGCATGCGTCTGGTATGGTCACTATGGGCCTGATGGGCCATAATAGGAATGGATTGCAATAAATAAATGAAATGAAATAGTCATTTGACATTGGTTGTAGGTATATGAAATATTCCAAAAGTTTGGGGTAACATACGCTGTGTACTTCTAAATATTATTTGTGACATTTCGCGGGTAAAAGTACTTACTGGTACTAAGGACGGTCTGTCGGCGTTTGCATCGGGTAGCATTACTCAAACCACGTTATCTGTTCCAAGCAAATAAAGTGTTAGGTATTTTAAACGTCAAACAGTTTCAAAGTCTGCGCCATCAAAATCTAGGAAACGTAGCATAGACGGGCTCTATGAGCACCGTTTAGTAACAGCATAAACGGTCATAAAGGTACCTTTATCTGCGGAACGTCACATTAATACAATCCTAATAATTCGTCACACATCGTGCTGCTGTTAGTCATTTTCCTATCACCAATGGGATGAAAATGGGGTTGAAATGTTTACCGTTTTAATTGCGGGCGAAGGCTGGTAATATCATAATAATATAACGTTTAAAGTTAACAAATAAAACTTTCGCGTTTTATACACATTATTATGAACATCATATGAAACTGTCGCAACGTCGGTATATTAGAGTAAATTAGCAACATTCGCGATAGACTCGTTCTATGTTCATAATAATGTTATACAACTTATAAAGTTTAGTATGATATAAATGTCGGCTTAGCTGTTCAGTGTCCATTGCTATTACTTACATACAGGCTCTTATAATTTATGTGCTAGTAGCAAATGCGCTGGTGACAAATTAACATCCATCTAAATTGAGATACTTACTTAACTATGCTTAATTACAGCAATCGTTTGTAAAAATGCCATGTAAACTGCGGCTTTTAACATAGCCAAGACTAAGTAATAAAAAGTCTTAATCGAAAGATTTTTTGCGCAAAATTTAACCATGTAATAACCAGCGTAAGGTTCAAAATAAAAGTCCACCTACTTAAAATCGGTCGTTTCTATCATCATTCCAGGGAAAGTAGGAATTAAAGGAATTTTAAACGGTCCACATGTCGAAAGGAAATGGGTGTAAAAGGATATAAATAGTTATACAACGGGTTAGCGCTATTAAATACTTTCTGAATGTAGTTTAGCAATTTACTCGTAATGGCAATAAAAAACCGCACCATTTGTAAAAAAAAATTACATATAAATAAATGACAACTTTTAACGGGACAGCTTATTAGACAGGCAAAATTGTTGCTATCTCAAAAGTTTTACATAAATCTCAGCCTCGTCTTTCATTAGCCATACTCTAGCATGTACATAATTATGTTAGTTTCAATGAGCACCTGATATTTCAGCACTGTTGCAAGCGCCATGTTTACGGAGTAACTGGAACATGCACACATGGTAAATATCCCCTTTTAAATTGTAGTTAAAATGATGATGTAAATCTTAAAATTGTTATAATTAAATTAATTGTTTTAATTCTTAGTGGCGAATGAGGGACAGTCCTTGAGATACATCGTGCAAACAATTTTATAAATGCCTTTTCTGATGTTTTAGGAAATTTAAATTAAATTATCCACAAAACTCACATTTTAACGGACAGCGGTAGAAGATTCGGGAAAAACTACTATCTTCTCAGTTCAGAGACGCTTAATTTTTTAAGGTTAGGTTTATGTAATGAAGCCCTTTAAAGGATAACACACTAGAACGGGACAAGATGGGTCGAGACGAGACGATCTGTCAATTTCTATAGAAGAATCACGTCGGAGCTTGAAGCTGTCAGAGGTCACGTCACGTTTTCTAATTAAATAGAAATAGAGATGAAATTCTCAGCGACTTTTAAAAATAACGTGTTTTGATTTTTATTACACTTTAAAGTTTCTGCGAATTTTGTCATTTTGTACTAAGACTATTTAAGGCCGTCCTCTATCCCAATGACCTCAGCGATTTTAGCTTTCTTCCCCTCCCGCTTCCTTTCCTCGCCGGTTATACAATACGTCAATAAGCATAAGTCGTCACCTAGGAAGAGCTGCTTGTACTAGGACGCAACCCTATAAACTACTAGTGCCATCTTACACGACTGGCCCCCGTCGCCCACGCACGCATCTCGAGCCGGCGTTTTCGGAAAAATGCGTGTAATAGCTTTTTCTCGAAAAGTACAAAACCTATCCAAAAATCAGTAGAATCGTTTAAAGTAAACATAAATATATACTGCTTGTTTTAGTTTCTTGTACTTACGACGCATAATAAGGAAGTAGATACAGATTTAATGGAGAAAAAAGGGTTTAAGGTTTTTTTTTTCTCTTGATGTATTATGTTTTTTGAGTATTTAGTAGAACCAAATGTAGACCAAATACCTAGTTACATTATATATTTTTTTCAAGCGTTGTGCTTGGAGCTAAACAAAGCCTATTCACTTTAAAAACAGTGAAATATGCCGGGTAGCCCCTTAAGAAGAAACGTCGGTTAGACTAGTGTTAACGTACATTGAATATACAATACAATACAATACTCTTTATTGCACACCTCACACAGATGAAATACGGTTACAAGAGAAAATAATAATACAGAACATTAACAGTAAGTGAATATATTATTTAATTTGTATGAAAAACCTACAATGTGCATAATTCTTAAGTTATTAGGTTTGTGATACTACCTACGATTTAATTTATTACTCCTATTACTAGCAACACCAAAGCTTCCAATCCAAATCATCTGGATAGTAAGTCAAAGCACATTTGCTAACCATCAGTCAATCGAGCTACCAGCATGGTTTAATAATAAATAATGAATAAAAAATACTTTAATTGGATAATGAGTCGTTTTCCAAGAAAATTCTTAAACTATTCCTAAATTGCATACCTACATAACATTTTCATTATTTTCCGCTATTAGTAGGTATCATTGCAATCAAAAACAGTAAAACACTTTTTTTGTTGACAAAAAAAACTATTCTCAGCTACTTTTCTACCCTGTGACAACAAGTGCAGTAAGTATGTATGTATGTATGTATGTATAAGCTTTATTGTACAATAACACAAGAAATACAAGAAACACAGTAACATAGACAATTTGATACAACAAAGGCGAACTTATCCCTATGAGGGATCTCTTCCAGTTAACCTTTGAGGAAATTAGATAAAAACAGGCAACGATGAAAGACAAACTAAGAGCAAAAATTGTACAGTAACAAAACTTCAAATAAAAAGTAAATTTTGAATACACATTGTAACTACACTATAAATAAATACGCAATAAAAATATATATATAATATTTACATATATAAATATACACTAAACAACAATACATATATACATATATTAAATAATAAATATATATATAAACTATTAAACAGAGCATAAAGGACAAACTCCAATCAAGGGTCGGAAAGCCACAACTTCTTTAGCCTCTCCTTGAGCGATGCTGCAGATTGCGATTGCCTCACAGACACCGGCAACTCATTCCACAACTTTACGGCATGGACAGTGAAAGATCTACTGTAAATACGCGTCTTGTTGGACGGAAAAGTGAGAGAAAGGTTGGTGCTAGAACGTAAACGGTGACCACTACCGGAAGCCAGGAAACTGAATTTCTCAGATAGATAAGAAGGAGAAGCAGGATTGAATAACACACTGAAAAGCAATGACAGGACATGCACATCTCTACGACGACGAATCGGAAGCCAGCCAAGTTGTTTTCGGAACTGGGATATATGATCATACTTACGCAGACCAAAGATATATCTGATACATACATTTTGCAAGCGTTCGAGTTTGTCAAGTAGCTCCTCTCTAAGATCTACAAAAACAATATCACCGTAGTCTAATAAAGGAAGCAGAAGGGACCGAGTAAGAGTGATTTTAGTATGAAGAGGAAGGAAATTTTGGAGACGTCTTAGTGAGTGCATAGATGCGAAAAGCTTTTTACTGATCTCGGCAACATGGGGAGTACAACTTAAGGTTTGGTCCATGGTGATACCCAAGTTCTTGACTGTACAGGAGAAAGGGATAGTTACTCCGTCAAAGCGTAAGTCGGGTACCACCAGCTCCGACAATTTGGACATAAAATAAGGACTACCAATAACAATAGCCTGCGATTTCCGAGCATTCACCTTTAACCCAAAATTATACGCCCAGCTACGTATCGACTCGAGGTCGCAGTTGATTTTGCTAATCAGTGAAGGAAAATCATCGAAGTCACTCGCCGCGTAAATCTGTAAGTCGTCCGCGTAAAGATGATAACTTGAAGTTAAAGACTCAGTAATGCCATTAATAAATATTGAGAAAAGAAGGGGAGAGAGAATTCCTCCCTGGGGAACACCAGCGGAGAGGTTACACCAATCCGAAACCCGGTCATCCACCCTGACACGCTGGCGCCTCCCAAAGAGGTAGTCACGGAACCAAGACAGAGCAGTATTTGATAAATTAAGCGACCTCAGGTTTTCGAGAAGGATATCAAAATCTACAGTATTAAAAGCACTACTGAAATCTAAAAGAACTAACACTGTGAGCTTTTTATTCTCAATATTAAGACGAATGTCATCGGTGACCTTAACCAAGGCTGTAACAGTGCTATGCCCAGGACGAAAACCAGATTGTAGCGGATTAAATAAATTATACTTATTAAGATGCGAGAGTAATGGTAAGTAATGATTTACACGCATGATTGCTTATTTTCATTGACCTCTATTGTCAAGTAAAATAAGGGATATAGCTAGTAGCTATATCCCTAATCATACCAGCGGGTTATTGACTCGAAATGGGGAAAAATACTAACGGAAAGTTAATATTGAGTTGGATTTCAATATATTCTTCTTTTTTTTAAAGCCCTGTAATAAAGGACTACATCATACGTGAATTGGTTTTGTTTACACCTTGAGCCAAACCGTTAACGCCGACTACAAAGTACCGATCTTGAACTCCAAATCTTATGTGCGTCATATAAACGTAATTTCGGCTCGAACATTAAAAATGCTAATTACTAACAATGAGGGCGATGGCCTGCGGTTTTTAGCCTGTGAATGTCAGTGACCAGTTATACAAACAATGAAAGCTGTTGAATTGGTGGAGATGTCTGAAAAATTTGCCAACTTTGGATAATTATCATACCTAAAGATATTTATGTCTCGCTTAAACTTTTTTTTAATAATTACAAGAATCCGGAATTTTGTGTGGCATTATCATAGGGAGAACTCATTTACCGGGTCCCGATATTTATTTTGTATCGATATATTTTATATCATAACATATTAAAGAATATTATTGAGTAACCTTAGGCGGTTTTATACAAATTTATTTCGGTTTGTTATTTTTAAATTTCCAGCTTAAAATCACCTTAAAATCACGTGCTGAAGCAGTTTCAACTCTTTGAAAAACCTGTTAATAAAATAGTTAAAATTGAAATTTTAGATTGAAAGGCGTGTTTATGCAACACTATAAAATTAGAGAAGCAAAAAGTTCTCATATTATCAAGCCAGGCTCCCTTTTTCTTCTTCCTATCGGTGTACCGGCTTATGCCACGGGTCATGCAAGGAGTCTGGGTCCGATTTGACAACTAATCAAGCGAGGCTCCCCACTCGTATAAGTAATTTTAAACGATACCTAGGTACATGTTTCCGATTCATTTATTAGATATCGTGGCATCATCGAATGGGTCCTGCGGAAGACCAGCGCTCCCTTCAAAGTTAGCATTATGCTGAGTTGGGTACATTTCGGGACACAATATTTCTTGTTTGCAGACAATAATACTTGTTTTCCTGTTTTTTGCGTGTTGTTTGTAATTGTTTGTGATTCTGGCAAACAAACGTTTCTTATCCTTATTCGATTCGATCCCATTTTACCCAACGTACCTAACAATCGCTATTTTAATCGTTTGGAAACCAGCTTTCAGTGAGTTCAGTGTACCTTTATTAAAAGCTTTTGCAGATAAATGATGATACCGGCATTTGAATACACATCTTGAAATACATCGAGTGGATTAAAAACATCATAGTATTTAAATAAAAAGAATACTGAAGAGATTGCGTGGAATTTGTGGGCGAAAATTCACGCCAATAAATGTTTTGTAAGTATTACATTTTAAGTACGCACTGGAAGCGTGGTTTCCTCAACAGCAAGCCTTTAGTTTTTTTTTAATAAGCCTAGAGACAGATGCGGGCTGAAAAACAGCGCTGTGGAGCTAACCAGGCTCGCAGCAAATGCTGAGTCCTGGACCTTTTGTCGAACTTTGTAGTCTTAGTTTTTGTTTTGTAATGCTTTTCTTGTATGTCTTTCTCTTGTGTGTTGTGTTACTTATTTTCGACAATAAACGAATTTTTATTTTATTTTACTTTTTATTTATTAAAAAAAAATCTATTGTCTGGGTACTTACCCAAACAAAGCCACAAAACAGTTTATTTCTTAACATCTTCATACAAACCTATACAGTAATTCATTTACGCCCGTCCACACTAAAAGCCTTTTTAAGGGCTAATTAAAGGATGACTTACACTAGAAAGGGCTGGGACGTGACCGGGCAGGGCCGATCTGCTAGTTTCCATAGAAAATGTCACGTAACTTCCAAGGGCTCGAAGCTCGAGCTCGGAAGTGATTCTTTCTATAGAAATTCACAGGTCATCCCGTTCTGACCCGTTCTATGGTGAGTCATCCATTAAAGTCTGAACATAATTTGTTATGGGTATATCACATAGTTGTTATAGGTTAGAATCTGCCTCCTTGCAGACGACCTTGGGTAACGCTTCACTGTGAAGACGGCTTCAAAGTTCCAACTGTTCCTGGCTAGCTAGATCTGCTCCCTATGAACCTCCCAGCTATTCTTGTGTTCCAAATATATATATATTCCTCGACCGCTATTCCCATTTACTTGGGGTCGGCCCTCCTTGTCCGTTTTCTCCATTGTACACGGTTTTGTGTGGTGTCTTTGTCTTGTGTTCCAAATATCTTGAATATATTCACAATGAAATACTTATATATTATATTTACCTACATAGGTAACAAGAGCGGCAGAGAGCAAAACTACAGATTGTTAACCACCACCATTTCAAAATGATCAAAATCTTACACTACTACTTCTGTATATTAAATTTCAACGGTTAACACTCACGTATTTTTATCACAATAGGTCTGCCCGACGCAGACGAAACATGTCACGCCTATTGTGATAAAAATACGTGAGTGTTAACCGTTGCAATTTAATATCAATATGTCTCACGAAAGTTTAAATTATATTACTACTTCTGTGTTTTATCCTTTCATAAGACTTGTTTTACGAGTAATAAGTTATTTAAACATAATAATTAAACGGGTCTAACGCGAATTAATTTGTTTACCTTATTTACCGACGTTTCGACACAGGTTTCACTGGTCATGGTCGCGGCTGACTGATGTCCCAGCAAAATGTCAAAACAGAGATTTGTGTAACTACCCAACGAAAAGTCTATGTAGAAATTTGGGGTAAACACACAATTTTTAAACTACCCACAAAACATATGTTAATTATTGTCAATAGTCCGACACACGACACTCACAATATCCCCGCGTACATCCGAAGATATATCCCGTGGCTGCAACTTCTGGATCACTGGTCCCCAAGTTGGTGATAAGTTAAAACCATCCTCCCTATTAAAATTTCTAGGGTGTTTCTTGATTTCAATTGCCTCTCGAACTACTCGAGGATAATAATGGCGTTCAGTGGAGACAATTTTTGGTTTATGGAGTTCAATCCAGTGATTTACGCCAGATGTAAGAAGATGTTCGGCGATCGCGGATTTGTGTACTTGGCGGTTTTTAACTGCCGCTATGTGCTCCTTCACCCTCTCTTGCACGCTCCGTTTAGTTTGGCCAATGTACACACTTCCGCAACTGCATTCTATTTTGTACACGCCCGGGTTTTGGTATGGAATGACATCTTTTGGACTGCGTAAAAGATCTGCTACTTTGAATAACGGCTTGTATACAGTCTTGATGGAGAATTTCTTAAGTACTGTTCCAATTTTGTCCGTTACTCCTTTCACATACGGTAAGAACGCTGGCTGTCTGTTGACCTCTGGATGTCTTTCCGTTCTCTTCGGCCTGCGATTCATCCTCCCACGGTATCCATTCCTCTCTAACACACATCGGACATGGGCTAGTTCACCGTCCAAATGTTCATCGTCACATAAGTCATGTGCCCTGTTCACCAAGGACGTGACCACGGATTGTAGGTGCCTTGGGTGATGATGAGAGGATGCTTGCAAGTACCTATCGGTATGCGTAGGCTTTCTGTACACCGAGTGCGCCAAAGTGCCGTCCGATCTCACCCTTAGCTTGACATCCAGAAAAGGTAAGGTCCTGTCACTTTCTGTTTCATATGTGACCTTAATCTTTGAGTGGATGGAGTTCAAGTGCTCGGAGTAATTTTTGACGGTGACGTAATCTCCTTTCAAAATGCAGAAAACATCGTCTACATACCTTTTCCACATCATGATTACGTTAGGTCCCGACTTGAGTGCTAATTCCTCAAAATGCTCCATCCAGATGTTAGCAATTACTGGAGCAACCGGACTACCCATCGCAACCCCATCCACCTGGAGGAAATACTGGCCTTTGTATAGGAAATAATTTCCCTCCAAACAGTGCTCCAGTAAAGTGACATACTTTTCGGATATGTTACATTCCTGTAGTTTCATTTTGATAATGCTCAGACATTCTGTTAATGGAACGTTGGTGAACAAAGATTCCACATCAAAACTCACCATAATCTCATCTGGTTCCAGTCTTACGCCTTTGACAATATCAATGAAATGGCGAGAATCTTTTACATAGGATGAGGTCTGTCCTACCAGTCGTTGGAGCACGCTTGCTACATGTTTTGCGAGATCATAGGATGGCGAGCTGATCTGACTCACAATTGGTCGCAATGGCACATTGGGCTTATGCACCTTTGGCAGTCCATATAGCTTGGGTGGTTGGACTGATTTTGGTCTATATAAACGATTATATTCATCCTCTTCAAAAAGATCTTCGTGGTCTTTGATGAGGTTTCGTAGACGACGGGCTACCCTAGCAGTTGGATTATAATTAACCGGCTTATAGACCTTCTTATCAGCCAGTAGCGCTTTTATTTTGCCATCATACTCCGAACTGTCCATAACCACAGTAGCATTACCCTTATCAGCTTTTAAGACTAACAGGTTTTCATTATTGCGAAGGGCCTTCAATGCTTGACGCTCCGCTGTAGTCATGTTACTTGAGGGTAGTCTGACCTTCCGTAACAATACCGATATATCCTGGCGCACAGTTTCCGCATCACTTGACGGTACTTTATTTCGTATTAATGCCTCCTCTACGCTACATACTATGTTCTCATACGGAATTCTTTTCGGAGTTATAGCGAAATTCATGCCTTTAGACAATGCGCTCACTGTAGGTTGGTCTAACACTTCTTTCGAAAGATTGATAACAGTTTCCTTCGCCTCCGAAAACGTATTTGAGGAACTTTCTTGATTCTCATGTCGGCGGTTTTGTCTTAAGATCAGTCTTTGCAACTTACGCTCATGAGTCTCCTTACTCAACTCGTATTTCCTAGCAGCTTGCCGATATGTTATACGGTCGCATACCTCAAAATCCTCCTTCGTTAGAAGCGCACTATAATCCTGATGTAACTTGTATAAATCACTCTGTATACAGAAATACTCCTTTTGATAGTTTTTTATCATTCTCCTAAGTAGTTTGACACTTGCGTTACGAAGAATGTCATCGGAATGTGCGATGTCTCGACGGGGCGTTAAACGAACACACGTCGGAATTAAGTTTAAATCGCGGCACTTTACTAAAAAGTCCAACGATGTTTCTAAAAATGCACGTCTTTTCCGAGCTTTCTCCAGGTGTTTCATTTTATTTGCACACTCCTGCCCGTAGCGGTTTGCAATATAACATTTAAAACTTTCGCGATTTAAACACATATTTAAACATAATAATTAAACGGGTCTAACGCGAATTAATTTGTTTACCTTATTTACCGACGTTTCGACACAGGTTTCACTGGTCATGGTCGCGGCTGACTGATGTCCCAGCAAAATGTCAATGTCAGTCTATGTAGAAATTTGGGGTAAACACACAATTTTTAAACTACCCACAAAACATATGTTAATTATTGTCAATAGTCCGACACACGACACTCACAATATCCCCGCGTACATCCGAAGATATATCCCGTGGCTGCAACTTCTGGATCACTGGTCCCCAAGTTGGTGATAAGTTAAAACCATCCTCCCTATTAAAATTTCTAGGGTGTTTCTTGATTTCAATTGCCTCTCGAACTACTCGAGGATAATAATGGCGTTCAGTGGAGACAATTTTTGGTTTATGGAGTTCAATCCAGTGATTTACGCCAGATTTGTGGGTAGTTTAAAAATTGTGTGTTTACCCCAAATTTCTACATAGACTTTTCGTTGGGTAGTTACACAAATCTCTGTTTTGACATTTTGCTGGGACATCAGTCAGCCGCGACCATGACCAGTGAAACCTGTGTCGAAACGTCGGTAAATAAGGTAAACAAATTAATTCGCGTTAGACCCGTTTAATTATTATGTTTAAATATGTGTTTAAATCGCGAAAGTTTTAAATGAGTAATAAGTTTTTGACAAACGGGTCCTAGGTATTTTGACAGAGCTCTAACATATTAAAATATTGTGATCTATGCCAGGGCACAAACATACCACTGCGAACATCGAAACATAATTTAGCATCTTTGTCTCTATAACACTTACTGTATTAGAGCAAAAGGGACGCAAACATTTCGATTTTACGATATTTGCAGTAGGTTCTCAGACGTCGGTAACAATCACAGAAAATCAATAAAACAAATGCTGGCGCCTCTTGATATCATTATAATAGATTGCATGCTCTAGGACTAGAATCAGACACAAATATTTAAGAGACACTGATTCAATTCAATTGAATGGTCTAAGTTGCGGATTCAACGAATGATGTTGACGTTAAGCACACGCGAATTGTAATCTGCAGAATGTAGCCTATGTGGTTGATTAATCACAGCTAGGCCGTTACAATGAGCTGTCTTCGCGCTGAAAACTGCATGATTTAGATTTTTTTTTGGAAGGAGGTAAATGCCCAAAAATGTTTAATTACCTTAGTAAGTACAGTATATTCAAAATTTATAAAAAAAACCTGTACTATTCAAAATTCAAAATTTTTTTCTGTTAGTAGGCCTTAAGGGCACTTTTACAAGTCAATAAGCATTTGTTTAGGTATTCTTCTATAGGTGCTCTTCAATAAATTTAAACTTGATTTTACAAAAAACGTGCTTTTAATTAAGCTTATATAAATTACAAAAAAAATGTAGAAAAGAGTGTTTGCTTGACCGCGGTCGGATTGCGTCTCAGCGATAGGTGGCGGGGCGCATCCCGTACGATACACGGTGCCGACACGGTGCCGCTTGTTGGAGGTGCACAGTGCTTTGCGGTGTCCTCAACATGCTCCCGCGCCTTGAAAGCTCCTGCTTTCAACATTGGGTCTGGTCCTTATCCTCCCCGTCCGTCAGCAGAGGGCAGATGCAGGAGATACCACGCCGAACTAGGCCCTTTCGTGTCCTTACGTCCACCACGCGGCATAGCCCGTCAGTGCCTTTGTGTAGGTTTTCAATGCGGCCGAGCGGCCATGTCAACGGCGGGCCGTGGGGTTGCTTCACAAGGACGAGTTGGCCCAGCTGGAGATTGGGTTGTCTCGAGCGCCATTTGATACGCTGCTGCAGCAGGCTGACGTACTCGTGGCTCCGTCTGGCCCAAAAGTGTTGGCGCACTTGCTCCATTCTGGCGTATCGGTGCAGCTGGCTTGGTTGTGCTTCCTCGAGGTTCGGCGCCGGTAGCGAAGTCAACGGTCGTCCGATTAGGAAGTGCCCTGGAGACAATGGGGACAGGTCGTGAGGATCGGATGACAAAGGACATAAAGGTCGTGAATTGAGAATCGACTCAACTTGCACAAAAATCGTTTCCAGTTCAACATATGTAAAGTGCATGTTGCCAATTATTCTTTTAATATGATATTTCGCAGATTTGACTGCGGCTTCTATTAAACCGGAGAAATTAGGCGAATACGCGGGCGCGAATCTGAACTGAATATGTTCATTAGCAAATATTTCCGAAACAGAGTTGCAAGAGCTATCAATAACTTGCCCTACTTCCTTACTAGCCCCTAAAAAATTTCGGCCATTGTCCGAAAAAATCTCGAAAGGCTTTCCTCTCCTGGCAATAAATCGCTTGAGAGCAAGAATGAAACTCTGTGTGCTAAGATCACTAGCGAGTTCGAGGTGAACGGCCTTCGTTCTCAAACAGCACATTATACACAAAAATGATTTTATTAATTGTGCTCCGCGCCCTTTTTTGCTTAAAATTAAAAATGGACCCGCGTAATCAACGGCCGTAGATTCAAATGGGTAGCCCGGTGTCACGCGCTGGGATGGCAGGTTACCCATAAGTTGAGTCGCGACTGCTCCTCGCAAGCGTTTGCAAGTCATACACGTTTGGTATGTTTTACGCGCTAGCAAACGTCCGCTTATTATCCAATATTCTTCGCGAACGCTTGAGTGCAGCAGCTGCGGCCCGGTATGTTTTAATTGTACATGAAAATATCCATAAATCAGATTACTTAAATAATGTTTGCCGTCAAGAATAACCGGGTGTTTTTTATCATATATATAATCCGAATTGGATAATCTGCCGCCAACACGCATAACACCGTCTTCATTTATGAATGGGTTTAAAGGCAAAAGCTTTGATTTTTTGCTCAAAGGTAAATTATTTTTTAACGCATTTAATTCGTCAGAAAATGAATCCGATTGCGAAATTTTTATAAGTGTAGTTTCTGCCGCATGCAATTCTAAGACGCTCAATGGCCCTAGTAATTTATTATTAGGCTGTTTACAATTATGTATAAATCGTAAAACATATGCGGCTGACCTTTTCAAGCGACTAAAGTTCGAAAAGTTTTCTATTTTAATAAAACTTGCGCTCGTGCTTACACTTGCGCGCATCGCATGAACTGTGGATTTGATTTCCGGTATATCTGAATTTGATTCAGTTGAATTGTCTTGAGAAGGCCAGTCAGTTTCGTTACACTTCAGAAAAGGCGGTCCTTGAAACCACATACCGTCAGGCGTCAGCTGCTCGGGTGATAACCCGCGGCTAGCCGCATCAGCTGCATTTTGACCAGACGGAACGTAGCTCCACTGAGCGCCGCGCGACTGTTCCGTTATCTCAGACACGCGATGTAATACAAATGTTTTCAATTGCATTTTATTTAATTTGTAAATATTTAACCACGAAAGTACGATCTTAGAATCCACCCAAAAATATACTTTGTCAATATTCTGGCGCAATGACTTCCTTATTTTGTCGTAAAGACGAGTGGCTAACAATGCGCCCAGTAGCTCCGCACGTGGGATAGTAACAGCTGGTCGCGCAGGCATGACCTTGGCCTTAGCACAGAGCAACCGAACAACTACCCCCTTATCGCTAATCGAGCGGAGATATGCACAAGCGGCGTAGGCCGATAAGGAAGCATCTGAGAAAAAATGCAATTCAATGTTTTCTGCCTTAGGTTGCAGTGCATAGCGATCAATTTGGAATGAACTTAAAATATTTAATTCGCGCACGATCTTATTCCACGTTTGCTTTATATCGTAAGGTACGTCATCATCCCAATCTAAGTGCAATGCCCAGATATTTTTTAAAAGTATTTTAAATTTAATTGTACAAACGCTTAAAAGGCCCAAGGGGTCGAATATGCTTGAAATTGTGGATAAAATAATGCGTTTAGTGCACTTCGCATCGGCATTGTTTACATTTACACCTTTAACGCCCTTTGAGCAACTGATTAAGAGCTTATCAGCTGCTGGGTTCCAACGAATTCCGAGCGTAGAACACTCGTTATTAAAGTCGACATTCGTTTGGTCGTTAAAGTTTTCTTCATCTTGGAAGAGGTAACTACAATTAGATTTTATTTTGCGTAAATTCATCTGCGCCTTTGCTAAGGTTTGTGAGACCGATGTTAGAATGTATTTTAACTGATCGGGACTGTCGGACCCGGTAACTAAGTCATCTACATACATATCCTTTTCAATTATAGTTTTTATTAGTGGATCATCACAAGTCTTAGCAATTTCATATAAGCATCGTATACTTAAGTAGGGCGACGAGGCCATGCCGTAGGTAACGGTATCGAGGCGCAGATATTTAATGGGTTCCGTAGGATTCTCACGCCATAGAATAACTTGTAAATATCGATCCTTTTCGCTCACGAGGATTTGGCGATACATTTTTTCAATATCTCCGATCAAAACATATTCATGTTGACGAAAACGAGTGAGAATTGAAAAAATATCATCCTGTATTGTCGGTCCAACCATTAAAATGTCATTCAAGGAAAGGCCTGACGACGTCTTAGCTGAAGCATCAAATACGACACGACAACGTGTTGTGGTTGATTTTTCGCGTAAAATTGGATGATGCGGAAGGTAATTCGCCACGTCCGGTTTTTCTATTGGCGTAAGGTGCCCTAAATCTTGGTATTCGCGGATAAATTCGCAATATTGTTGTTTTATGTCGGGTTGCCTTTCAAATCGTTTTTCTAAATAATGCAACCGTTTTTTAGCAATATGAAAGGAGTCACCTAAATTTTCGGGTGACTCTTTTAGAGGCAAGCCTACGCAAAACCTGCCGTCGGGCAACTGGTAGGTATTTTCGGCGAAATGAACCTCGCAAGCTTCCTCTTCGGCTGTCCACTTTTCTTGTTGTGGCAGCTCTTCTAGCTCCCAGAACTTCCTTAATTGGACGCTAATTTCGTGGCTAAAGTTACAATGAACCTTATTGTCTAGCCCTTTGTTATTGTTTGAGGTATAAGTGGTTGGACCGACAACAAGCCATCCGAAATGCGAGTTCTGTAGGAACGGTTTATTTTTTCCTAAACTAATTTGTTCTTGTATAAGAAGACCCCAAAAAACGTCGCCCCCTAATAATATTTCTACTTCGGAAGGGCAATAAAATGTCTCATCTGCCAATTCAATGTTTTTAGGTATCTTTAATGATGAAATATCGACCTCGTTTTCCGGGAATTCATTGCCTACGTCATCGACTACAGAGCAAGTTATAGGTACTTTCATAGTCCCATCCCTGGAATGCACTTCTATTGTGCACCGTCGTTTACTTTTAAAGAATAATTTGTTAAGGCTAAAGATCTTAGTCTCGTGCTCATAAATAGGAAGGTTTAATTTTTCCTGCAATGACTTTTTTATAAATGAAGATTCACTTCCACAATCGAGTAACGTGCGTACGCGATGGCATTGATTATTTTCGTCTGCGATATCTACTATGGCCGTAGCCAACAACACTTGTGTCGTAGCCGACGAACAGAACGATAACGGAAATGCATTTTTTGCTTGGTTCGCACCTGTTGGTGGACTACTAGACTGAGAAGTACTAGGTACTTGCGCATTGTTCGGTACATACGTTCGATGTAATAATGAATTATGTTTACGCCCACATATTTTACATGGATTAGCGCGGCATTGAAATGCGCGATGACCACCTCGAAAACAGACTGGACATACCTTTAACTTATAGATTTCGTCACCTCTCACTTCGGGTGTCATTTCAAGAAATTTATTACATGCATAAATACGGTGGTCACCTTTGCATATCAAGCACGGTGATTGAGGCGGACTGGTCGTCGTTTGCTGTGAAGCGGTGGCAACAAATGTTTTTTGAATTCTATCTAACTTCTTTGGAGGCTGTTTTTCAGGCCTTTCAAAGTTGTTGCCACTTCGAGCCAACGACTCCAATATGTCAGCTCTGCTCTGAAGAAAGTCAGTGAACTCAGATAGCTTCGGCGAGTTTTCTAGGCTGTTTCTTTTTTCCTCCCATTTTCTTAAAGTGGTCGGGTCAAGCTTGGAGGAGCAAAGAAAAACAATAAGTGTATCCCAGCAGTCTACTTTCTCGCCGAGGCTCTCAAGCGCTCTTAAATTTTTAGTTAAATTATCAATTAAGTTACGCAAAGATTTATCAGACTCTCTTGTTAAGGCCTCTATGCGGAATAAGGATTGCAAGTGATTATGAACTAGCTGGCGCCTGTTGTCGTATCTATCACACAATAATTTCCAAGCGACAGCGTAGTTGGCGGCAGACATTTCGAGCGATTTGATTACAAGCGCGGCGCTGCCCTCAAGAGAGGTGCGCAAATAGTAAAACTTATTTATCTCATTTAAAGAAACATTATTATGTACAATAGACATAAAAGTGTCCCGAAATTCAAGCCATTTGCTGTAATTTCCATCGAAAGACGGCAGCTTAATTTGAGGAAGTTTGATATTATTATTGAATTGCTGGCTTGAATTTCGGAAACTAACACTTCCATCGTCAGCATCAGCGACCCTTGGCTTGTGCGTTTCTATAAATTCTTGCGCGCAATTGATCAGCTCGAAGAAATCGTTTTCAATTAGTATATGTTCCTTCAGCTGTTCACTATCGCAGCATAACGATTCAATTTTTTCCCTTAATTCATCAAAATTATTGAAAGCAATTTCAAATCTGCCCAACCGCAAGGCTAACTCGTTAACTTGACTGGAAGTAATATCTGTGTTGCTCTCAAATTCCGCAAACTTATTTTTAAACACTGTTACTTTACCCTTAATTATACTCCGCTTTTTTAACAACTCTTTCAACTCTGTCTCAGCCATAGTAATGAACAATCAGTAATAAAAAAATGTTCTAAATACCGTTTAATCCGGCAAACCTCGTAGTTCAGATTCGAACCCGTGCAGCGTTGATAGTCTTAAAATGTGCAATCACGCCGATGGAGTAGCCGGTGCGCGTGATCTTTTGTTCTCCGCGTGGCAACAGCCCGGCCGCTCGACTTGTTTACGCAAATCTGGAATAGTCGGCGAGTGCAATAAGTACCTATGCAACTACAATTAATGTTGAATTCCTTTGATACTGATGTGAATTGATTACTGATTAAAATTTGAAAGTGAGTAAAGGGCTTGATCTTTCAACTACAACTACTACTAGTAGAAAGGTGTAAATTTACACAAAATGCTATATTTTAATTAATTGTTTTACTAGGGAGACGCTAAATTCACTTTAAGTATAAATTAAACAAGATCCGATCCAAATTAAACTACTTTTCTGCCTAAGTGGCCACGTGCACGTGTCATATGCAACCTCAACGGTACTTGCTCGGTTGAGACTTTCTGTGGAAATTAAAAGGAATAAGTGGAAAAGAAGGAACGGGCACTCCCCTGAAATATGTAGACCAGCAGGTAGGAGCTCCACTTGCTTTCAACTCACTCCTCCTCTTCATGGACCTCGTGGTTGCAGGTTACGTCGTCTTTAGGTATCGCGTATCTACGCAATGTGATGTCTTCGGTCGCCAAAAATGTTTAGGTATTCTTCTATAGGTGCTCTTCAATAAATTTAAACTTGATTTTACAAAAAACGTGCTTTTAATTAAGCTTATATAAATTACAAAAAAAATGTAGAAAAGAGTGTTTGCTTGACCGCGGTCGGATTGCGTCTCAGCGATAGGTGGCGGGGCGCATCCCGTACGATACACGGTGCCGACACGGTGCCGCTTGTTGGAGGTGCACAGTGCTTTGCGGTGTCCTCAACAGCATTACATTAAAGCATTTGCAAGTACAAATATTTACAATACAAAGTGACAATAACACATACATAAGTGATAATAAAAGATATACATCTCTATTTTAGACTGCAACTAAAATCACATGCGATATGATTCAAGTGTTTCGCAGTAGAGGAATCCAGACTACCGAATAGTCCTAACGTTAATACGCAGAATGCTGTTAGCCAGTCACGTACACACATTGTGCATGAGACTAATTTAAAATGAGAACCAGTGCATGGCGCTCACACCATAGACTACACGGACAGACACTGCATAGCGCTGACAAAGAGACATGGGCACCACACATATCCTTTACCAACACATGGTGATGTGTAATGTGGGTGAATATTCCAAGTCGTAGCCACACTAGTTTACTAGAACACAGTAATTGTAAATATATTTAATTTACACGCGTCCAGGTCGAAAACGTTGATGCAAATGAAACCAGCGGTCTTGCTGCCATACTAAATGTATACGGGACTCGTATGGTGACCGAGTATTGAGACGTATCGGTACTATGACTTACTGCAGAAAGACAAACGCTACTAACTGAGCGATTCGAAAGTATTCCCATCCTGCTCATCCTTAACTTGTGGCAGCGAGTGGCAAATGCATTCGAATCGCGCAATCGCTATCGACTCGTGCCTATGTAACACCCATGGTAAGCACACTGGTCTGTGGCTTACACTTACGAAACTGCGGTTTACAGAACAAGCAAAAAACGATAATTTTCGATGTAATTTCCATACGCTATACTAATAGTTGAGAATAAAGTCGTATTCTCATATGATTATTGCAGGAAGTGTGTCAGTTTTAATCGAATGAATCACAATTACCTACAATAAAATCAATAGATACATGCATTTAAAAATAATGTGCAAAGCGAAGAGTTATTTATTGTACCTATAAAAAGTATGAGCTCTGAGAGCCACCTGCGCCAACCAAAGTCAACCAACAAAGCCGTGCTAAAAAAACACTAACTCCGGGTTATTTGGCTGGCACCGGATAGAGTGGTGAACGCCAATCAAATCGAAAATGGTGTTGAATAACTATTTGCCCCTAAATTCTGGCCGTTATTTTGGCATTGGCACTTGTGTTTATTAATTACAAAGAGAGAAATTTTTACACAGGCAACAAAATATGAAAAGGGGCGTATGAAAAACGCCTGAGTTTGACAGCCAACGAACAGGTCGGATATATTTTTTACATATCATACTTTTATATAAATATTTTAAAGTTAATTTCATTTTCCAATTTGTATGTTAGCCGTTTTTGAACAAATCATTTTGTAGGATATTTGTAGTTGTAACAGCGTATCGTATTGTTTTGAAACGTCAATTGACCGAGATATTATAATGAAGCCCGGCTAAGAGCATGTCGAGCTACAGTGTGGGGTTCCGTAGTTACCTTAGTAGTAGTTAGTTAAAAGTTAGTAGATTATAAAATGCAGTGAAGATACTAACTACTTCTTGCTAATTGGTAGTTACCATGATCATAACAAGCAAAAAGTAGTATCTTCACTGCACTTTTCTAAGAGGATACCTAATAGGTATGACTTTTTTTGCAAAAACGTCATAAACGTAAAATCATAAACGGCATAACCATGATCATGTTCAAACTATTGTTTTTAGAAAGTCTTTATTCCAATGTTTCTCCCCAGTACATTTTTTTAAACCTCCAAAGCGATTATTTCCGAAAGCAAAACATGATTTTAAAAAATGTCTACCCAAAAGTTGTAACCGAGTAGGGTGACCATGCAAAATTTGTAGTATTTTTACAATAATATGTAAGAACGACCACAATACCCACTGTTTTTAATTACCCACTCCAGTTAGCATGACTCCGGCTGCACCGGGCCGGGACAGGCGGGGCCGTGGCCGATGTGTCAATTTCTATGGAAAATGTCACGTGATCTCCGAGTTTTCCGAGCCGACCACGTGACACTGTCGAAAGAAATCGACACATCGCTAACGGCCCCCGCCGGCGGCCGGGTTTAACGTTTAGGTTTGACATCTCTCTGGTGTTTAGTAGGCACGCCAAAGTCTAATCTAATTTTCCAGTAGCTTTGAACCTCGTGAACTAATTTCGCCTTAGCTCCACAATGAACGTTAAGCAGGCTATATTTTGTTCAGCGGACCACACTTGTGTTTATCGCGGTCACGCAATGATGCCGGTGAGCCCTGCTGCGATGGATGGACGTAAATTGTGCACAGTTTTGTTGCAGAAAGGTTTTGTAAAGCCACTTCTTAAGGAAGACACACTAGAACGGGACGGAACGGGCGCGACGATTTGTCTATTTCTATTGAAATAATCACGTGATAGCTCGGAGCACTCAGATGACACGTGACGTTTTCTATAGAAACTGATAGATCGGCGCGGCCCGGTGACGTCCCGACCTGTTCTAGTGTTACTAATTATTTATGATAAACAATGAATTGTAAACACTGAATTATCTACCACATAATGCCAAAATCGACTATATATCTATACTATTAAATTGCCATACTTTGGGAAATCTGTCAAATTAATCTTCAATATACTACCGGGTGTGGTCTGTAATAGGAATTCAATAGTAGTTTGTACTCCTCAACCCTAACAACTTTTGTACAACAACTTTTTAAAATTATGTACATACTCTGTAGGTTTTCACTTTTTTATACAAACTGAATAGTATTTTCAATGTACGTTAACATCAGCCTAATTGACGTCTCTTTTCATAATACAAAAATGATAAAATTCGCAGTTTACATAGCGTTTTCTAACAAACTTTAAGGTATAATAAAAATTAAAACACACGTTATTTATAAAATCGCGGAACAAACGTTGTTCAGTCTGGGGAGTATTACCTACGATTATATTTTATTGTAATTAATATTTAAAACGGGATAATTACCATGTATGTTTGTTTATTGAGCAACCGATATTTCGACACTGTTGCAAGCGCCATGTTCACGCAGTAAACTCATATATTTTATTGCTCCTATTATGAGCCAAACCCGATATTATTGTTTTTTTTTTCATAAGAAATAATATAGAGGCTGTAGGAAAAATAGTGGCGATCATTTTCTGTGATCATATGCGTAATTTAAAACATCTAGTTTTTCCTAAACATAACACGATGATTAAAAAAAAAATACCGGGACAATCTTACACAAATCGACCTAGTCCCACGGTAAGCTCAATAAGGCTTGTGTTGTGGGTACTAGACGACGATATAATTATACAATAGATAGATATATCTAAATACTTGAATACATAGCAATGAAAACATCCATAACTCAGGAACAAATATTCGTGATAAGCACACAACTAAATGCCCTGACCAGGATTCGAACCCGGGACCTCCTGCTTCGTAGGCAGGGTCACTACCAACTAGGCTAGGAGGCCGTTGAATGATTGCTTCTTAAAACAGATTACCAGTAGTTTTGTTCCGCTATGTTTCTTTTTTTTCTCTAAATACAAAACTTTTTCGATGCTGTTCGTGATATAAACAAGCTATCTGTCTTACCTAAGCTGTGACATCGCATAGTTAACTTGAGGAAATCACCCTTCTAATGAAAAAGGCATCGTTAGATTAGATACAGGTTTGGTTAGACGTTAGTCGAGCTGCAGATTGGTGTTTATTTACCGGTGGAGAGATATCCGTTGACTATTTATGGAGTTTTAAAGTACGTTTCTATGTCATATGTACTATCGCGTTCAAAATTGCGTGAATAAATTAATTTATAAATTGCCCATGCACTTTTGAACGCGTGTTTGTGGGTTATTTTTATAACCTGCTATGCTACTGTATTCCGCCAACAAAGTAAGACAATTATATACCTAGCGCAGTATGAGGAAGGTGTCACGCGGTGTTTGTATATAAAATGACAGACGTCACCAGTCTGACTGATTAAACAGTCAAAGATCAAATGCGGCGGAATGAAGGAGTTAAAAAAATACGAATTATCATAATAAACGTATTTCCCCTAAACTATTCAGGATATCGTAACGAAAATTTGTATAACGGTTAAGCATATCATTTAACATTCTTGTGTATTATCAAAAATAATAGCCGCATAGGTTTATGACAAATTATTTTTCAATTTACTTTACCTATACCGGGTCACCTTTGACACCTGATAATATTAAAAGTAGAAAGTTTTGACAAGCTGGAGTTCTTGTGGAAATGAATTGATACAAAACAAGGTGTTTTAACACACTGTGGGTTGGTATGTTGGTAATAGTATGTCACTAAATCGATTTGTGTAATTGTGACTGCTTTGACGATTAATTCATTTCTGAAAAGTGCCGTCATTATAATTGCTAGGCCTTTTTCATACAGATGGATTACTTTAATAGCATTTGAAGTTTAATTATACAGCAACAATATCTAGGCACAATCAGAAATTTTAAAATAGAATATCAATTTGGTTTTAACGCCGCTGCGTCACCAACTAACAAAAATAATCCTGACTTCACTTACATGCAGACACAATTAGTCACTTAAATGCTAAATACCGCCTGAAAACGAATTAGCCAGTTAAAGAAGTCGGAAACCGTTTGAGCGAAGCCGAAATGCCGTAACAATTAAAATCTCTGCCGCCTTGGCCTAGTTCTTTAAAAGAAACAAATGGAGATGACTTATTATCATAGATTATATGACGTTGAAACAGATACGCCACTCTCCTGAGGGCAATATTAGTTTTTTGTTTAAATAATGTTTAGTTCGCACCTCATCTTTGCTACGTACAAGACGTGAAGAGATGAAATCTGCATCAAAACAGTCTAGTTTAGTTGGATATGAATACCTATTTCAATAGCAAAATATTAATTTCGAACTTCAAATATGCTTGTGCAATGATTTGAGAATGCTTCAAATGTGCTTGAAATGCATATCAA
Organism: Lathronympha strigana; assembly: GCA_949128165.1. NCBI lineage: Eukaryota > Metazoa > Arthropoda > Insecta > Lepidoptera > Tortricidae > Lathronympha > Lathronympha strigana. The sequence continues at coordinate 15,252,696 of OX421913.1, read as the reverse complement.
GAAAGACCTCCCTTTCTACCTGTTATGATTAGACAGTAGGTATCTAACATGTATCTTGCTCGAGTGCAACACAACGTGTGTACCGTCATATGCTAACTAACTAATCATATATGTATGTCTGCTCTAATTGTGAAAGTGCTAGTGAGTGGGTCACGGGAAGATATAGTCGCCAACTAGCCACTTGTCACCTTGATGGGAGGATTGCGTGACAGGGTGACATCATTAAATATCTGAGTAAGTCATAATCATGATTATCGATGATAATTTCCTAGTATTAGGATGAAAATGGCAAAGGTACTGCGTACCAAAAGTAAGACATACATATGAAATATTGCGGATTTTTAATTTCTCCATTTATTAAATGTAGAGGATATGATGTGGAGGTCGCATTCAGTCCAATAAATAGTTCGAATAAGGCCTCAACACGGTCAGCATTGGACGGCACATAAGTTGTGGCGCATTTGAGAGAGATCGGACCCATCCTTATTGTTCTGATCAATAATTCTGATTAAAAATGATAATGATGAGTGTCTTTCTCGACTGTGCTGAAGGCCTAGTATAAAAGTTGTACGACATTAACTCCTCGACCGCGTTAGCGTATCGAGGGGTCAAAATATGAAAGTTGCCGGATGATTTAATACGTTGAATGCGGGAACATAATTTTATAATTTACTTTCAGTGCTATACATACCATTTTTGAATTGTAGTATAGTTGTACACTGGTGCGGTACAAGGCTTTTTTGGCTTGTGACTAAAGGTCTATATTTTCGTGAATATTTCCTTGTTGGTTTTACAAATCGATGATTTATTGATCACAATGGCTAGTTAAACAATTGATTGATCTAAGGTTATTGTCGTTACGTACTGTCGAACTTGGTTCAGGCATTATAGGAAAATTAATTAACGATACGAAATTGACTTGTATCGCACCAAGGGAACAGGACTGGTGCCATCTAGTCGATATTTTGGTAGGGATGGGAAATATAATGACATAAACATCGATATCGGTAGTTGTTATTATTAAAAAAAGGTAGCTAAAATTACAAATGAGAATGAGATTAATTGAAACTTTTCTAATTCTAAATTTCTAAACACATAGATTTTCCATATTCTTGGCAGTACGTATTCACTCTTTTCACTTTTTTGGCAGCTTCTCGACTCGTCAGTGTTTTCCTTAATTTTTTGTAGCATTATAGTACTCATCCTCCTTTTAGCTCCTTTTTTCAATGTGTGTATTTTCATTTTTTCTACAGCTTTTTCAATTGCAATCGGAAGGTAAACAAAAAACACGTAATCGTCACCCCCGCACTGGCTGTACTGACCTGTGCTCGCGGTGCTGTACAAGACAGTAGGTATACAAGACACTTTTGGCCGGTACCGCACTGGTTGATTATTTTTTTCACCTAGTGCGGTACGAGTCAAATTTGTCTTGTAAAGTTTGATGTACTTATTAGATAGAATTTACAGAAAGACACATAAATGTATACTTGACTCTTTCTAGTTCATAGGATTTCATAGACAAATCGACCCCGCACCAGACAGAGACAAGCTACTCCCTCACGCCGCACCAGAAGAAAGTACATTACAAGTCGAAACTGGCATGTACCGCATTCAACGTGTTAAATAAACGGCAAACATAATTTGAACTCCCGATACGCTAACGCGGTCGAGGAGTTAGTTTCGTACAATTTTTATACTAGGCCTTCTGGTTGGTATGTCTGCTCTAGCGTTATGTAATCTGTTTTGCAAATAATAATATAATAGTGGGTCACGGGAAGATATTATTATTTTCACAAACGCCAGTTGTCACCTCGATGGGCGGATTGAGTGACGGGGTGACATCATTAAATGTTTGAGTGGCAAAAGTCATACTGGTAGTTATTCAGTTACCGATAACGGTTTCTTATGATGAATAAATGGGAGCTATTATAAGCACTATGATTACCTATTATAAATAATATTTTACTATGTAACTGACATTGTTTAGTAAAAATATTAAAATATAAAATAAACTAAGTAAGCATTGTTATTCATAAGTAACTTGTTTAAATATTAACCTCTCGTTATTGCTTAAAAGATATATTTATTATTAAAAAAACTTATGTTTAATATATTATTATAATAATTATGAATAATTTTATTGAAGTAAAATAAAGCGTTCATTCTCCTGACGTAAATAATTTTTCTAATATAAATCAATATTCGATTGACGATTACGTAAAATACACGCAACAATATTGCCATGTACCTAAGTGTGAGATAGAAACATCTTTTTTGGTCGTAAAATAATGGTTGTCTTTTCGTTAAGACGCTTTTTTAACATTAACAATAAATAATAACTTTTTAACAAAAAATGAAACCGACTTCCAAAGTGAAAACTAAAGAGTCTTCATTTTTATTTGCTGTACGGTTCGGGAAGGATGAGTAATCAAGCAAATGTATGTGACACTACATAACTCCACCAACTGATAAGTTTGAAGTCGGTGCGATGTGACGGGTAGTGGTGCGCAGATTACCTGCGGGGTACCAACTGACTTAGACGGAGTCAGTACAGTACCGTGGGATACATCATGTATGTAAACAGCATGTGTCATGTAGTTAAGCACTGTATATAGGACCTATAGGTATATATGCAGATGACACTTGTCTAGTCTTTTCTAGCAAAGACATACAAAATATAGAATATTATATTGAAGAGGACCTAAATAATATCATTAAGTGGGCGAATGATAATGGCATCATACACAACCCTGGTCTGCATCATCAAGTCTACCTTACCAAATTTATTGGGTTTGCAAGAAAGTTCTTAATTTACTTAAGAAAACACCGAAATCGTCTGAGCGTTAAGAAATTGAGGAGTTCCCATAATTCATCATGGATCCCATCATCAAGGTCAGCACCAAATTTCTATGGGCTCTAATTGGAGGTAACTTACTTTCGAACAAAACAAAACAAAAAACTCACTAAAATCGAACGACGGAGCTCGGAGTAATCGGTCAACATATATTTAAAAAATACAAACAGACGAATATATGTTAAAGACTTCAAGAATTCGACCGTTATACGGTTAAAAATACAATTACCAAGAAATACCCAGTAAAACATTAGGTAGCCAAACATGCGCCAATTAAACTTGAGTTATGAATTGGGTTTTTCGGGTTACCCTCATCATAATTAATTTCAGCTTAACACAATAGCTAAATATTATAATAGCCTTACAATACTTACGGCTCAAAATAAATAATGTAGTAACCTTTGTTATCATTTATATACATTAGTCTTCATTTTTAAGACCACCGAAGAAATATAATCATTGAGCAATCATGGAGTACATCGTACAACTAAGCAAGTTTTGTTTTTTGTTTTACAGCTATAGAAAAATTATGACAAAATTTTAATAGCAATTAAGTTCGAATTAAATTAAATTAAAACGATCGTACGATTTATTCGCGCAATAAAAATGATTTCACTGCTGGATGGACACTGCTTTTCGTAGTTTTCCCGTACAATAGTTAGGTAAAAGGCTACTTTATAGAGTTCTGTCTATACCTCCGTTCGTATGGGACTGCAACGGCAGACAGTCGTCAAGAAGAGAGAGAAGCAGCGTTATAGTAGTTTATGCAACAGTGATATAATAAGGGTTCTTAAAACTTGAGGATCGCCGTTACACAACGAGACGAAGTCGAGTGTTGTAATAATAGACCCGACAGTTTTAAGAACCAATTATGAGCTATTGCATACGCTAGTTTTTCTACGATAGCTAAAATAGCGAAAAAAGTAAAATCTAGAAGGTGGAAGATATCGTATGCCTACTATAGACATTTAAAAAAAACAGGGCTTATATATTGTATGAAAATCCATATGAACAGTGTTCTTATGGAATACCATAGACAACGTTATAATGTATACTTTTTCAATATCGCTGTAAGTCATCTAATTGACATATAAAAGTATTGGAGTAGAAAAAGTATTATTTAGGTACAGAATAGGCTAAACATTTCCAAAGAAACAAAGCCACTGTTAATAAGTCCACGCCAAGACCTATCAACACTGGGACAAAATAAATTTACACTTTCTAAGTGATTGTTGTCTTTGCTCTCGCTTTCGTAAACTCGTCTTGTCAACGCCAATGGGTCGTAATAAACCAACAAAGCTTGATTGACCAAACAGTGGTATGGCTATTGAGAATTATGCAACATAATGTTTTATGGTGGCATGAACGAGAAAATGTGGAGGACTATCAATACTGTTACAAATTCGCACTCCTCCGAAATTGATCGTTTAGTCAGACTCAGGCGAGATGCTTAGAGAATAGATGTTAAAAAATATATTTTGCGCTTAACATTAGGCTGCCTAACTAATGGTTACATAGCCCAAACCCATATATATATATTATCCCATTCGTAGGAACGCGAATTTTACCAGGATTATCCTACGATGTTTCTCGGGCCGCATTCTAACCGTAACTAAGGTTAAAACCTTTTGCAGTCCAAAGATGTATTCGCATCGCAGGTTCAACGCCAAAGACGGACTAATCATTCACAGACCACAGAACAACATAGACCTTAACCCTTCGTCTGTGGGTGGGTCAAAAAGTCGTGAGTTCAAACCTCGGTGGTATCGTAAAGGGCAAATGAAATTGTTTAGAAAAAAAATGCAAAAAGATGACCAAAAAATGTGGTCAGGATCCTTATCAAACACAGACGAACACTCATAAAGATCAACTTCAGTTTTAACTCTTCGGTGAAGTAACGTCTAAGTGAGTTGGTTTTTACTTGCGCTATGCCTACCTGTCGTATAATTATGTAAGCAATACTAACACAATACCTACACTGGTTCCTACTTACCATATTATTATTATGTACCTACCTGCCTGACGTGTAAAACTATGTTTTATTAAAAATAAATGAATGAATGAATGAATGAAAGCGTTTTTATTTAACATGGGCGTCGAAAAGGTTAACCTTCTTTGAGTCCTTTAGCACTCCAACAACGGTCCAAGAAATAGTGTAGTTTCAAGGCACTTGTCATCTACTCTGTGACAACATTGTCAGTCTGCTATATTTTTAGTTCATGAAAACTATGATCGGCCAGTCTCCTTTGAAACGTTTCCTTTTGGTGGCTCTGTAAAAATAACTTCATTATAGAATGCGGTAGTGGTCAAGTGGTTCTGCGTAGGTATGCCTAAAATAGAGGTTCGCAATATGTATCGCGTTGAAGAACAGAATGACGGAAGATGGCTATAGCCGTGCATTTACGTTTGGGCATATCCGCCGCTTTACCATACCTGCTATGCAGATCCGGCGGATCGCCCGAACGTAGGTATATGTGTGGAGGGCTATTATCATGTTCCGCGATGATGAACAGCGCCAAAGCGTCACGTGATAACTCGAAGATTACGTGACGCTTTCTATAAGTAGAAATTTACATTGTCCCGGCCCGGCCCGGACATGTCTCGTTATGATGACAGCCCAGTACCAATATTATGTTGATTTTGGGGCTAATATAAGATTGTTTCCAAATACCTACATATGTATCTATTTATTTTACTGCTTGCGCTGCGTCCGTATGATTTCGCGCTAACGCTTAAAGAGTAACAAAGTGAGCAAAAGAGAAGCCTATTTATATGAATATTTCACGAGTGCAAAAGGGACACACAACAATTGAAAAAGTGTCAATATTTCGCATCAACGCCTCTATACGAGAATATAAGGATATCGTTCTTAAAAATATGAATAGTTATGTTTAAGAGATGTGGTGTGTGGATACGTCTTGGATTATAATGTTACAATAGAAAATAATTCAAGTAATCGTATATTATTTTCATTATCAATTTTATCAATGAGTTGACATCTTGCGTTTTTGGTCACGTTTCGATATTTGACAAGCATTCTTGTCATATCAGTTCTGTGGCTGCGTCGCATTGAATACGAAAAAAACAAATATTTGACATTATACGGGTATGTCTTACGTGAAGACGAAGCGGCGCGGCGCTTACCTAGGCCACTTTAGTAGGTATCAACGGTTTGTTCATTGACATTTTATTGCGAAGTGGCGAGTCGCTCAGCGTCGCATTGAGTTGTCATCGTACCGCATCGCCTTAGCTCTTCCCAATTTATACTACACCACAGGATTTCGTAATTTTTCTTCTTTCTCCCGCAGCATACGTATCTCACTAATACGGTTAAATCATTTACATCAAAAAACGAATCAATTAATTTCAAAAATTTTAATTATTAGGAAAATAGTAGATTACTTACCGAGGCCTGTAAAGTAAGAAATGTCTTAGATCTCGTGTAATCGTTGTCCGAAGACATGTGATCTGAGGTTTTCTTATTTACTGACCAAGGTCTGTACACTAATTTTCTGACGCACTCGACTTTTAGACTCGTTTTTTTTTAGCGTAACGGCCTGCAACTGCTTGCCGACCGGAGGGCAGAAAATAACTTAATAAGAAAATCATTAAAGTGTTCCTTTATTGCAAGCACATTACACAACAAAGGCTCTGATCGTTCGCATTCGTTCCGTTCGACCAATAATTCAACCCGCGAATTACGAACAATAGCGTACAGTGACGTCACAGGGAAATTATTCACTCGTTCGCGTATTAACGGGTGAGGTAATGATCCTCGTATCCGCGGCCATCGTTATTGGTGTACTGCTATTAGCATAGCCAGGCGAACTTGTGTTACGTTTTCATACTGACGATACCACATTGTTGGTGGTCGGGTTCTTTTTTTAATATTTTTTTATGGCAGTAGCGACAAGCGTCAATGTGATTCAGTCTAAAACGTCATAAACAGCCAAAGAGCAACTTGTGTTGGTACCTATGGTGGCCCGGCAGCCCACACGACCTATTTTGGGGCTCGATGATCACGTGACGCCTTCTATACAAATTGAAGACTCATTCTATCCCACCTCGTTCCGTCTTCCGTCGATTCAATAAATAATTTCCTATTTGAGAATCAGTTTCCGTAACTACTTAGGTGGTTTTAGCGAATCTGTTAAGAACTTTTATCGTGAAAGTCAAGACCATAACCACAATTACGCGTATTTTTAATAATTAATTATTAAAACCGTTAGAAAATTTATTAAACTATTGATATTTTGTGTTTGTATCTAATTATTTTGATTAAATTACTATTTTAGAGGCCGGATGGTGGATAGAGCAGAAAACTAAAATAACTTGACAATGGTAAGAATATAATACATTTTATGATACGTATAGCATGCAGAAAGAAAAGGATTATATATTTGCACAAGAATGCAGTCGGTATATTTGATAGTTCAGAAGTTATTTGTAAAAATGTGTGAATTCCCTCCTTAAAGTGTCATCCACTGGGCCGTTTACCTTACTGAAAAACTGATTAAAATAAATATAAATATTTTATGTGAATAGGTCGATCTAGACGCCAAATTTGAATATGTGAATAATTGAGCAGATTTGGCACAGCCTCCATCATTTAGGTCAGGAGGAGGGTATAGATAATGATAAGGAACCCTTCCTACGCGAGTCCGACTCGCACTTGGCCGGTTTTTTCATCACATTAGCTTGATTTTGACAAGGTCCAGCTTTTCCTCTGGGTTGACTACCAAGTAACTTTGAAATATCCTACTATCCTTGCGTACTAAGGAGTTACTAAGCAATTCGAAACGTATCCGAGCGGCCTCCGTACACGCAGCTCAAATCCCTTAGTAGGTAATATCGATGTCTCGCTGAATGCGTTTCTGATGTGTGCTTATCATGAGTTGTGTTACGTTGTCACGAGTCGGTAGCGACTGCGCGATTTGAAAGAATTTGCACCTCTCTTCTACCGAATCGCGCAGTCGATAGCGATTCGAAAGTGAGAGAAACTCGTGGTACCGATACTGTGTGCTTACCATGAGTTGTAAGTAACCGTAGGCGTTAGCGACTGCACGTTTGTAAAGTATGTCCGTCTCGCTCGTACTTACAGGAGCCACTGAAACACAGACATGAGGCGATGGGCTCGATGATATATGGGAATGTCTGAGCTTAACACAGTCATCAACGAATCATCGTTCATTGAATTGCACGATAACCCACGGATTAGCCACGGTTGGATTCCGTCCAAAAGTACTTACGGTTATTTATGGTTATGTTTAATTTAAAGAATAGTGAGTTATTTTAAACTTGATAATTAGCCTTGAACGTGACTGGGGAACGTCATGTCTTTAACACTTCATCTAGATATTCAATAGGTGAAAAATTAAAATCCGATGAATGAAATATTCGAATACCGTACGAGTTATATTCGTACGCAAGTGCCAGACGCACGCTTCAATCGACCAAAAGGAAATTTTACGAGTTTAGACGTGAATAACAGAGAGCATTTGATAGTTTTTTTTTTATTTACCTGACAACAACACCTAAACTATAATTTTTTGCAAAGCGAATATTGCTAGAAATCCACGCTACAGCTTTCAAGTCCTAACTATCACTGAGGTAAGGTACGAGTAAGCCGCGCACAGACAGACCGAGACGGATCGCGAAGAACGTGGCGAACATCTTATAATTTGTTATTTTACCGTGCTTATTTTTATCTGCTTAAGCACTGCAAAACATATGTTTGCCCTTAGCAAACATATGTTTTGCAGTGCTTAAGCAACAAAAAAATCTGATGGACTGATATGAACGTGTATCCTTATACACGTTCATATCAGTCCATCAGATTTGTTTGACGGATATGTCCGATGGATAAAAAAGTCAACGTGTTTGAGTCAGTATAATACAGTATGTTTAGTTTGTTGTCCAAATAATGCAATAGATGTCGATGTTCTCAATGTAAACAGACTAGTTAAACGGTTGTTCACCGTAGATTGTATATGTCACCAAATTGTGAACTCCCGACAGATTATAATTTGATTAGGGATATTATAAACTAACCTAACCTAACCTATCATGTTTTTAACAATCTTGCGCGATATTTTATAAACTAACGGTACTCACAATTCTACGGCGACATATATAAACTAGCGGCAGATAAGAATATTGGTATCGTAGCAACGTGTGATAATTATCACAACGTATGAAGGGAATAAGACACGGATACCCAGCCACACCATCTATGTTAGATTCCTGCTATAAGACAACCACGTGTCACTTTTAGAGATGTGCTGCTCTCGAGAAGTTCTCTGATATATATGAAAAATGTTCTCGTTCGAGGATGTTCCCGATACAAATCGGAGAACATTCTCGAGAAAGTACAACTCTATTCACTTTACATCATACCTCCACCAACAGAACCACCCTGAACTAATCCTGCCTAGTCAACATTTGCATTAACCGTGTTTATTTAAAAAATGTTTATGGGTTCTTACCGTTAAGTCTTAAAGGTAAACGTATCATTCGGTCTAACAGTATAACGTTAAACGTATGTAATTGACGGCTCGCCCACATAGCGACCGCGCCTTATAATCATTTATATTGCCCATTTTGTAAAAACATGGCCAAAAACTAGCTTTACCGTTTTAATTAGATTTTAATGTGTTTTATTACCCTTGCCAATATTTGTCACATACATATATAGAACAGATACGCCACATCTCAACTACGCCAAAGCTACTGTAAATACTTACATGCTGGTAAATAGAAACCTTTTTGATCGCATGAAAGTTTCTTTGACACTACATCTACCGTATCAACGATAAGTGACGACGAGGCGCTTATTAAGCGTTCAAATAGTCGTAGATAGTAGATAAAATAATACCTACACGATTAATAAACATACGGTATTAAATATCGTACTGGTAGCAATAAAGATAAAGAGCTTACTGACGTAAGCTTTAAGAGTCAAATTCATACACAGAACTACCAACACTGTTAAAACTTTATAGGCTATTGGCACTTAATGAAACGTCACTTTCCAAACAAGATTATATGAAAAAAGCTGCAGTTGCAGCACTTTTAGCAGTTTATAGCGTCCATTGGGTATCCAGTTCCTTTATTCTATATCTATGATTCCATGCACCATAATCTATAAATTAAACCTGGTCAGGTATACCTACTTGTATGTATTTTTTTTAATTGTTTTCATTGACAAAATGAAAGTCTTTGTACCGTTTAACCAACGTTAAAGTTAGCATAGGAAGCCTAGGCACCGCTTTTGACATGAATGCCAAGATCTAACTACTTAAATTCAAACACGCAGCCTTTGGGGTGACATGTTGACAGTCGCTCGTCTACCGCTAGGCCACCAACGAGGCTGCAAAAAAAACTGTCATTAATATTTATTGTGTTTTATGAATTTAATGCATTAAGCTCACAAAAACAAAGGTCATCCAGTCGAGACTGTATACACAAAACATTTAGCAAGATTGACATATCCTCATCACGAACTGTCCAAATAGGAGCGCTGCTTGCCATTTTGGCACAGATGGTTTCTGTTCTTGAAATTAGGTCAGTTAAGTACCTAATATTTATCTAGCGAACCTTAATGGGAAACGCTTGAAGTAATAATGCTAAAACTTTGGGGCAGCACGAATTACAATATTTATGAATAATAAATAAAAACCAGCCAAGTGCGAGTCGTACCTTTATCTTCCTGACCTTTATCTATAAAAGGGCGGATTTTTATTTTGTGTTCGTTTTTTTGTTCGCGTCAGATTTGAATGAAATTTGGTGGGTAGGTAGAGTTCCTTATTCTCTTCAAGATAGACCCAATTTCAAAGTATGTCCCACTTTTTTTTCCACTGAGTTACGAAATCGTATGGAATTTTCGTAACTCAGTGGGAAATTTAGTACAAATTATTTGTCGCAAATTGCGATTTTGTATCTATCTAGCGTATAATAAGGAACTCTACCTACCCACCAAATTTCATTCAAATCTGAAGCGAAAAAAAAACGACAACATAATAAAAATATGCCCAAAAACGGGAAAAATCACGTTTGTTGTATTGGCGCATGTGACCCCTTGGAGTTGCAGGCGCCCATAGGCTACGGTGACCGCTTCCCATCAGGCGGGACGTATGCTTGTTTGCTACCGTCATAGTATAAAAAAAAATTGGAGCCCTTTTAAATATTAATTTTATTCCGATTTTGAGCATTTGTTCTTACAGCGGTAACAAAAATACATCATCTGTGAAAATTTTAACTGTTAAGCTATCATGGCTTACGAGATAGAGCCTGGTGACAGACGGATAGAGGTACGGACGGATGGACCGACAAACAGCGGAAACTTATTAATTTGTTTATTTACTAATATATTTACACAGCTAATATTTACACTACAATACACTATGAAATTACAGATGAAACTATGTAATGTTAACATAATACACTGAATTGCCTTAATAGGGTCCTGTCTTACGCTGCGGGTACGGAACCCTAAAAAATCTATTGTTTTTATAATCTATTATTTGAATAGGTACTTCGCAACTCGTGTCGATTTAAAACTCTCCCTTCGGTCGTGTTTTAATCTATCACCACTCATTGTGAATTTTCTCCTAATCGCTTGTATCGTAACGTACTTTAGTCACATCAGGAGTGGAAGATTTCAGTACCTATGATAAATAATTATAGACTAAAGTCACGACACAAGAGCCAAAATAACCACAAACTGAATGCCATTTATTTAACTCATAGACTCCAGATGTTGGCGTCCATCGCATTTGTATTGGTGACGCATCGAGAGAAACCAACAAAATTACGTCAAACTCAATTCAAGGTCAATGGGAATGGATAGAGATGAAAACAAGCCAATTAAGAACTATTATTCTATTATCATTAATAACACATCTGTATATAAAGATATCACATATACGTATAATGTGATATATTTAAATGTTGGTACCTGCTCTTGAATTTTTTAACAGTTTAGGAAACAAATAATATCAATGTTTGGTATATCGTGTAAAACTGTTAAATTTATTTTTTTATATCTTTTTTGTGGCCTTCCTGCTTTACTATTTTCTTTTAATACGGTTTGTTGTAGGACCACAAATTGTAAATATATTCGTCTTTATGTAATTGTTTATGAAAAAAAAGTCCCGCCGAGATTCTTGCCGGTTATAATCTTCTCGGCCTATGGTAGTAGAGATAGAACTGGTAGTACTTTTTTTTGACGTTCATAAGTGCATTGCGGTGTGCCTAAATTGCTAGAAAATTAAAATATTATCATTTATTTTTATTTATCATTTAGCCCACTTTAAAAATTTTTATAACGATGAAATTACCTCAAACTTGTATTTTCGGTAAGTATTTATCATTTAAAGTATTTTTGATAGGATTTTAATAAGCATCCATCGACATACAAGATGTTACCAAATGCTAGTGATCCATATAAGTTGGTATCATACTCTGGGTAAAAAAGTAGGTTATTTTTGTATGCATATTTTTGTTTATGTATAGAATTGACCTACATATTATTTAGAAGACTTGCTCCGTAGTGGTATTTTTAAATATTTTCCTTGCTACCTACTCTCCTTATAAGAATACAATGCTACTAATTAAGCCCGAAGTAAGTTACCAGCCAACCATTTCTACAACTTGTATACTGGCAACTCATTAAGGTAAATGTACTTGCTCGACGCTCAAATGCCCATTACTTGACACCCTGCTGTCACATCTATTGCTAGCGACTTAACATTCAAGATGAGAGGGGTGGGGGCAGTGTCGACTCGAACGTTTACCTCATGTGCTTCAGCTGCGCCACTAATGTGTTAATGGATACTACTGAGATCAAAAACATTTTCACTCATTACACTCTTTATAAACGATTTCTTTCACAATTCGTCGGGATATCTGTTTTTCTCTTTTTTCTCCATTGTATCAAAGACGGTAAAGAAAACTTAATATAATTAATATTAGGTACACAGTATTCACTAGTATACCCAACAAACTTTCAAATGTCTTAAAAAGTTTTCTAAATTCGCTCTACTCTTAGAGATAATGACAAATTAGACTGCAAGATGCACAGATCAATTTAAATTAAAAAATTGCACACTTTATCTGGAAGTAAAAAAAAATTTTTTTACTTGTCGTAATGTGCAGAAAACAAAAAAGAAACACAAAAAAGTAGGCATTTGTTGGCGAATTGGACCCAAACTCATATAACTTTTATGACCTCAGGAATGCCTGGTTATAATTGGTCGGTTTACTCGTGTACACCATGTATACAACAGTAAAACAGGGTAGCCAAATAAGAGGTATACATTTTATTTTTCAAATTTTACTTAATGAAATTTTTTAATTAGAAAGTTTTTTTTACATCTTATTGAGGGATGGCAATTTCACACAAAACACAAGTTTACAAGAAAAATACTCCAAATTCATAGTCAAATGCCTACAGAATCAAATTACGGCCAATCTTTATAAGATTAGCGCGGCAAACAGAAATCTTTGCCTTTGGAGTTTTTTGTTGTTTAGGAATAGAGGCTTGTCTTTGCGACCAACCGATAAATTTGGGACACTTAAAAAATGGTTTCTGAGACAAAGCTAATGGTATAATGTCGAAATTGTAGAAAATTTACGAAAAAAACATTTCCCGTTGTGCTGTAAACAAAAATTTTGTAAATTTTTATTATTTCATATGAAATTCCCACCCCCTTAAACATATTTTGGAATAAATACTTTATCAGAAAGCTCCCGTGAGTCGAAATTAGCTCGGCATGTTTCGGAACGGTCCGCGTCCCATAATCATGAGTGAGATGCGTTCGCGCCGATTGTTCTGCGCACATGTCGAGCTATTTTCGACTTTATGTGAGTAACCCTATATAAGTATATTAATATAAATTTTAAAATTTCATCATACAGTAAAATATATACCTACCTCTTATTTGGCCATCCTGTAATTTTAGATCTGGAAGCACAACATTGGATAAAACACAATGTTCGCTCAGTGACAAAAAGGTGTCAACTGTCAATTTCGAAGCGGCTGGCAATTATAACGATCGTGGATTGTGTAAAAAGTTGCAAAATGCTCGTTGTTTAATGCATGAAAATGTTTTATTCAAGTCAATTGGAGAAACTGTGACAGTTCAATCTGATGCTGTTAAAGCATTTAAGCTCAATGTAAACTACGAAATAATCTTACTTGCAATTTTTCTGTTATGTTGTAAGTAAAATGAAATATTTTTTTTCTATCGTAAAATATTTACAAAGTTGCATTGTCTGTTTTTTGATTTTACTTGTAGTACCCTTTCATTAAGGATGACTTACACTAGACGGGACGGGACGATCTGTCCGTTTCTATAGAAATTGATAGATTATCCCGTCCCGTCCTAATTTGAGTCATCTTTTTAGGACAAAGGATGACTCACATTAGGACTCACATAAATAAATATTTTTTTATTTTTATACAATCACAATTAATCAATCTTTATTGAATTTTACCTGTCGTCATTTAACTTCATCGTTCGTGTTCGAGTCACTTCAGTCACTGACTTACGTAATGTGTATCAAATTTTAACAATCGAATCGATTTAACAACTGATTTTTGCAGGAATCAACTTTTAACAATCGAATCTATTTAACAACTGTTTTAACAACTGATATTAATGGTTTGTTAGTTTAATATTGTTAACTAACCTTTATTATACTAAAATTAGGATAATTTCGCTCGCACGCGTCGTCGCGCACGGTTATTGACGCTAGATAATGGAATCCTAAGATGTCCGAAATATGTCGCACATAGTGACTTAAAATACGTGACGGTTAAGTTTTGTTTAAAAAGCGCGAAATATTGTTATTATATACTTACTTGAAAAGCCCTCATAATTATAACAGGATTTTATTTATAATTTCAAAAGGTCATGTGCGTTTTTGTTCTATGGACATTGACATGTAACAAAAGGCGATTCTTAGATCTCACAAAGGGTTCAACTTGCATGCATCTGCATGCCGCTAGCCTCGCTGCACGCCCTGCTCAAGCGAGCAGTCAAGTCCGGCCGCACACTTTTCTTCACGTCACGTATTTTTAAGAAGCCGACTCCATACATTCTCAGCGTCTAAGTATAAAGGCATCCGAATTTCCAACCCCTGATCAAAATTCCTATACACGCTCAGTGCATACAGCATTCAACTGGTATAGTCAAGGACTTTAATTTGTGACCTAGACCCAGTAGATTGATTTTCCTGTCAAACTGTTTTGAAATTCAGAGGAAATAATTGCGAAATGGGTCACAAATTAATTACCGAGAGCGTACACATTTAATTGTATTAAATTAAATTTGCAAATATTGAATAAATAAATATATTTTATCGAAAACACTACTTACCTACACTGCTTAATTAAACATGTAGGAAAAACACAGGAAGCTGTCGTACAAAGTATACAAACACTGATACACGATATTATAGGTATAGTGCGGGTACGCCGGGTACCTTTGGATTTAAAGTCACACACTCTTACCACCGGGCCACCAATACTCGCATTCGTATTTTATTAGGGTAGAAAACCGGTTTTAATAGTATGGAAATACCGGTTAATAACCGGTAATCAACCGGAATTTAAAACAAAAACCGAGTTGCACACCTTAGTATATGTATATGTCCTTAGCCATTGGACAAAGCCGAAACGTACATACGAGTAGGTACGAGTTACGATGCTTAGAACCGGTAAGTATCATCGTTGCAGTGCTTGCGAAATAATTAACAAATTACTATTTGTTACTTTGAAGCAACCTATATGCAATTAAAACTTACGAGTTATTATATCCTCATAGTATGAAACTTTATTCGTCCTTTTTGATTATCGTTTTTATTTATGGCACAAATGTCATAATTTAAGAAAAGTGTCAGTGTCACTAACATGCTATTGGCAAAAACTTTCAAAATGTTTTCGTTGTTGATTATTGGAATTATCTTATTTTAGAAAATTAATCTTTTTATCTTTTGTTCTAACCGGGAGGGTGGGATTTCATTCAGGGTTGGTCCAATGGCTAAGGTCATCCTGTATTTATATCTACAATTTAATTTAGTATCCACATTACAAGCCAAATTTAACTTACTGTGTACATTAGTACAGTAGTAGTTGATTTTTGTAAAAAAAATCACATTGTATTTTTGTATATGAACATTGTATGTAGGAAATATACTGCACTTTCCATTACATACCTAACCGAGTATTTTATTGTCAACATTGATTATATCGTTCCTTATTAATTAGGCAGAAACAGCAGGAAGTTGCCACATATCTCAGTGAGCACACACCTTATTAAAGCGTCAATTAATCTTCAGTTTTCAAAGCTCGCGGCGCCGGCGCCAGTCGCCAGAGATGTCGCGTCGCGTATGCCCGTGCGCAGTGATGTGAGGGAGTTTGTGTTGTGCTATGATATATCTGTGATATCGCAATAGGATTTACAATATGAAGTGTATTTTGTAAGTAGTGTTTTTTACGTTATTTTATGAGCATTTATATTTTTGACGATTTTTGCCATGTATATTAATAAAGTTTTTATATAGGTATTTATTGAAAAAATAACATAATATTGAAATATAAAATGATGAAATTTTCATTATTATTTATTTTTAATTTGGCGCGAGGACACAATATCATGATGACCACGACCACTCTGTCAAGAGTGATACGCAGAAGAAGAAGAAGTAATTAAAGTTCAATTCGTTGAATATTATTTTTAATTAGCAGATTTTTGATTACCATTTTCAGTTAAACACCTCGAGAGAGCATTAAATGTTTCATTTATTTTTTAACGGTTTAAAATAGATCGATCTCCTATTATGTTGAATAAATTCATTGTTGTAAAAGAAAAACTTACCTACTTATAAAAAATTATAAACTTTCATCATATTTAAACAAACATGTGATATGGTTCCAATTATCATAAAACCATAGCAATAAAACGTGCTAAACCAGACGCAGACAAATAACGCAAAAAAAATTAATTCGCTGCCAAAATGTAAAATTACAGTTTTGCACACAAAAAAGTATTTGCATACATATGGTTTTAAATTCAAACGAGGCTCAACTGTTGTAAATAAAAACCAGAGTAAGTGTGAACTATATTTGTAAATAGAATGACGTAATAAGGGTTCTTTTTATTTTGGCTCCGAACCCAAAAATATGCTGAAACCTACAATAACTGTCACTGTCAATAACGGAAGGTAAAGCCGTTGCATTACACTAAATTTTATGAAGCTACGTGACAAGACGCAATATAAAGCCTGATACTCACGGTTGTTCAGAAATATTCACAAATAACTTTTTCAAAATATAATTTATTTAAATAATTATAAAATATGTATTAATATATAATAATAACATATATATATAAATATATTACTTTACAATTTATTTTTAATATAATTTTTAATTAATTAATTAATTTGTGCACGAAATGGACTACCTTTATTAATTCCATCCGTTTTGGACACAATTTCTTTTTAATAAACGGGAAAGAACTATAAACAGTATGTTTCTAATTTGACAAAACTTATTATTGTTTTAATATTTTGTATTTTGCCCTAAGGTTGACTGGTAGAGAATGTCCTATATATGGCATTTAGTTCGCCTGTTAATATGATATTTTATATGTGCAATAATAAATCAATCTGAACTCGTTGTTGTAACTCTAGTGTTGAAAAGTTAACAAAACTTCCTTAACCTATCTAAATATGTGTTCCATGACCAGGAGGAAAATTATAGGTATATTTTCTCTAGAAAGTTATTATTTTCCTTGTTTTCTCCTGTTGGTAATTTCTTGTGTGTTGATACAAAACAAACATGATAAGCGTTTCGATCCGTAAATATTATACGTACCTCAGTGATTACAACATATATTTGTTACAAAAACTATGATACCAAATGCGCTCATAGGCAACAAATCAACCTGGAAAAAATAATTCTTTTTTTGACGCATTTGCCTATAACGCAATCCCAAAGCTTCACATTCCACCTGTCTCAACAGAATAAGTGTTCAGGAAATATCATCAAGACGTAACATTACCTATACTATATATACGCAGTGACATGCGTAGGTTACATTTATTTGTATCACAACTTTCAGTATCTAGAGAATAGGTATTTGGCACTCACTTCTACTAAAATATCCTTATTATTGATGATACACTTGGTTGAAACATCTCAGCTACACGTAATTTACCTTCTTGAAGTATTTGTGTTCAGTAATAAATGATCTTATATTTCTTGGCAACTGGCGATGGTAACAATTATTATTGTAGATAAGCGTATCAAATTATAATTATTTGTCGGAGCTTCGTTGTAGGTACAAACAATTGTACGATTGACGGGATTAATGCCTCAATGTACCTACTATCGAGTGTATCAGGTGATCAAAAGACTAGTTTGGTAAAGGTTCCTGGAGTAAACAAAATACATACGTACATGATACGTACAGATGTGCATAACGATTAAAGCCCCTTCCTATTTCTCGGAAACAGACGTATTTGTCATGCTACTTCAATCGACCTCGGTACTTTTAGTACTGACACTGACTGAAATAGCATGACACTTTCAGGCGTTTCCGTGAAAACACGAGGAAAAATCACTATACATCTGTACTATAACTACAATAGATACTTTACACGCCGGGAAACAGATAATTACCGAGTGTGATAATAATAAATAGCGCAGGCATTTTATGAGTACGAAGTTGGTGATTCCTAACAAAAGTGTGCATAGTTATTTCTGGAAAAACCCATTGTGAGTCAGACTCGCACACCGAGTGTTCCGCACAAAGGATGATTTCCCTCTACCCCATTTATGCCCTTAGGTACTTAAACACTGGTGGCAGAGAACTCTCAGTGTGCGGCAATTATACGGTTTTCGGATTTTTCTCTGTTTTTTTACTCCAAGTTCTTGCCTTTTGCCAAATTCCGTGATTCTAGGTCAAGGGGAAGTACCCTATACATTTTGATTCCCATTGAAATTGTATGGGAAAGGCGACATAAACGGCCGTATCTTTTGATTTCGTTAACGAAAAGGTTTGATTTTTTCACAGCTTCATGGGACTGCAGACGTTTGTATGTGGCATTTCAACTGCTACCTCTACGCGTTCCCGAGATAACGGGTCTTGACAGGCAGACAGACGGACGGACAAAAAGTGATCCTATAAGGGTTCCGTTTTTTTTTTTGAGGCACGGATCCCTAAAACGGCAAAATAAATCACATTATTGTATGGGATCCCCCTTAAATATCCATTATATTCTGTTTTTTAGCATTTTTTGTTATAGCTGCATCAGAAATACATCATCTGTGAAAATTTCAATTGTCTAACTATCACGGTTCATGAGATACAGTCTGGTGACAGACAGGTGAGAGAGTGAGTATGGATTAAATCAAGCATCCGTAAGGGTGAAAATCTTGTTATTTTAATTGATTACAACATTGTTATACAATTTTCAACGCAATAACATTTTTTTAAACATCTCTGTGGAAACAAGTTTAGTCCAAATATTTATTGTGATTTTGACTTTGACTCGCCAAAATACTTAATTAACCTGACAAAAAGATTTACGACCAACCCAATTTACAAACATGTTCATACGTAAATGTGACATTTCGCGGATAAAGTTATTTTTTGGATGGTCGGTGCTTACGTCGGGTACCACTGAATTAGAACAGGAGCTTTGATTTATTTTGGTACCTTTATCGGCGTAACGTCACGAATTATCTTGAGTTCGCCAATTTCTCGGTCCCTGTGTCCCCGTTCTTTTATTAAGGTGCCTTTTAAGGAATATTTTAAATTTTCAATTTTGGGAAGCTATACATTCGATGCGGTGAACCGATAAAGTTGTGTTACGTGACTACGGGTACCTTGTTTGTTCCTTATAGGTGTTGTAAGCCAAACTTGCTTTTACACGAGGACTTGCGTTTACACGGCATGTTAAATTTGGGAAAGGCACTCATATTTTACTGATCTTACGTGCATGCTATTACTGCCTATTACATTCGGTTTTTGATTTAAGGTACCTACTTATTTCAACATTTTCAATAAATATTTTTGCATTTATTGATACACATAATAGTTTGCCGAAATTAAGGATGACTCACACTAGAACGGGACGGGGTGAGGCGGGACGGGACGATCTGTCAATTTCTATAGAAAGCCAAGTGTTAGCTCGGAACTCTCGGAGGTCACGTGACGTTTTCTATAGAAACTGATAGATCGGCGCGGCCCGGTCACGACCCGGCCCGTTCTAGTGTGACTCATCCTTAATTTCGACAAATTATGAGTTTTAGACCGCCAATACCTGTTATCGCTTTATGCCTAAAAATCCTGTTGCATTACTTTCATTAAAAACGAAAGGGAAAGCAATCCAACATTGCACAAACCCGATACTTACACAAAATTAATTGGAAGCATTATATAAAACGTTTAACTTAAAACAAAATCGTGTAAGGTAAGTGCGAGTCACACTCGCAGACTGAGGGTTCCGTACTGCTACACAATTCTGTTGTTACAGATTCCCCAATAGTTTCCTATAATTTGTGCTTGAAATGATTCTAGGTCATCGGGAAGTACCTTATCAATTTTGATTCCCTTTGAATGTCTTGCAATGCGACATAAACAGCCGTATCTTATGCTGATTGCGTTAAGTTAGAAGTATTATTTTTTTACAATTTCTGGTGACTATAGACTACAGAAAAAGGTCTTAAGTCTAGTGTTAGCTTACATGTTTACAAGACCTTCTTTAAGCATTTTTAAGTTTATAAAAGGTATTAAGTCTAGTATTAACTTACCTGTTTCAAAGACCTTTCTTAAGCATTTTGGAACGTTTCCACAATTTGCACATCAGTAGTACAGACCCTACTCAGTGTATTTTTAATTTTAATAATAAGTTAGTATACTTTTTTAATTTTACCTTGACGCTTTCCCGAGATAAAGGGTTAGAAAAGCAGAAAAAAAATATTATAAAGGGCGTTATTTTCTTTTCGAAGTACTGAACCTTAAAATACTTTAGGAAACGAAAGACGATAATACTCACGTATAACTTTTTTTCATTTATTATTTAGGGACTTCAATCAGTTGCATAATTATGCCAGCCCCATTGTACCTTATGCTATTGTCCCTACACGTCTAATTATGGGGCAGAATTGTACCGTTTTATAAAATCTAATACAAATAAAAATATATCTTTAGCCTCTTTTGAGATCGGTGATTTGAAATGCACCTAAATGTAATCTATTTTTATTGAGTTTTGTAAGTAATAATTGTCTATCGTTTTCGTTCCGTGCATATTCCACGTATAACATTTAAAATATAATATTATAACGATATAAATACAAACTGACATTTTGATTGTGCAATTTCCAGTATTTTATTCTAATTAGAATCTCATAAATTTTCCACTCTTGCCATCAGAATATAACAGCTTACACGTAACAAATTGTTTATATGACTTGACTATTATTTTGTTATAATGAACTAGCGATTAAATATTTTGTTTTGTATGTTTTATCAGTAGTTTAATTGCTTTTCATTTACTTAGTCTAATTGTTACAAAAAAACCCTTTCCCTTGACCAAGATAATAGATATTAAGGATGATATTTGTTCGCACTGATTTAAAAAAGCACATTAAACCACTTTCAGCTTTTAAAAACGCCCAATATTAGATTCAATTTGGCTTATTATTCTATTATATTATATTATAGCTATATAGCTCAATTAAATTGGGACTAACGTGAAGCTTAGATGACATAAAATGCAACGTAATGTTTTATAAACATATTATACAGATAATTAGAGTCAAATCACGTTATCTTTTACTGACGTATAGGTACGTCATGTTAAAATATGTCATACAAAACTACCATTTAACAAAATTTTAAAATGGTGATAAAATGATACCACTGTATTTTCGTTATGCCACAGACTGCGTGACTGTGTGAATCATCAATAAATATAAACAGTACAATAAAGCGATTTTATCGACCAGTTTAATAACACATCATCGCAATAGTCTCAATCGGCTCCAATACATAATTATAGTATTCATATACTTACCTACTTTTGTATCATGCCTAAGACCACTTGTATACGGCCAATCGCATAAATTCTATGATGCCTATATTTTTTAAGTATTATTTTGTATTTATTTAATTCTAATTGTAGTGTTGTTTTCAAACAGCATTTTTTTTCTTTCTGTTATTGTTAATCAGTCCTTGATATTTATTACCCCCTCAAACGGATCATCAGCATTTTTGCTACACCCTGGCCTAGTACCGCGAAAATCAAATGATCGAAAATTTGTATCTCCCTCTCTGTCACGCTTACCTATTGGAGTGATAAAGAGGTTTTCCGTCAATGCCAATTTTCGATGTTCGTGGTAGGCCTGCTGTGTGTATAACAGTACTACTCACCAAAGATAATGTGTGCGATGTAGACATATTGGGAAGGTTAAAGGGTACACTGATAATAGAAACTGCGTAATGTTTTTTATACTACTAATTATAATGTCATAAACTTTCAATAAACGACGCTTGGTAACTAGCAGGCCGATGGGGATATTTTAAACATAAAAATTTGTTTTTTACAGATATGACATGAATCTTCATTTGAATTTACACTTTACACACATTATCTCCGCCAACTTATCAAGTGCAAACAGTTATAATCAAATTGATTATTTGAACTTTAATAATTCGACATTTAGTAACCCGGAGGATATTTGTAATTTAATGAATGATTATTTTATTGACATAACCTTATCAAAAACGAACACAAATAGTAATGATATTAATGTAACAAACAATGTGAATGACTTTCCCTCTACAATCTTTTTAAGACCTGCTGATGCTCAAGAAGTTTTTAAAATTATAATGGCTCTTAAAAATAGCAAGACCTCCGGATACGATGACATTACAACATATATTCTCAAACTGAGTGCCCCATGGATCTGTCACCCTATAGCGCATATTATCAATTTATCATTTGACCAAGCGGTGTTTCCCGAACAGTTGAAACTGTCCGTGGTGAAGCCCTTATTCAAAAAAGGGGATCGCAAAGATCCTAATAATTATAGGCCCATAACTATTGTTCCAGTTATTTCTAAAATAATTGAGAAGGCAATGTGTGAAAGGTTAACGGGATTTCTAGAGAGAAACAAGTTATTGCAACCAGAACAATACGGTTTTAGGAAAGGTCTTTCAACTGAACTGGCTTGCTTTGATTTTGTGAAATATGTAACTGAATGTCTAAATAATAAATTACCGGTGTTATCTATATTTCTCGATTTAAGCAAAGCTTTTGACTGCGTTGACCATAGCAGACTATTAGCGAAACTTGAGCACTACGGTATTAGAGGGGTTGCGCAGAAATGGATCAAAAGCTATTTGTCACATAGGAAACAATGTACGGAGATCTCAAAGATAGAAAAGGTCGGAAAGAGCTTTACTAAAGTTAATTACCGCTCAGTTTTTCGTGAAGTTAAGTCTGGTGTTCCTCAAGGCAGCAACTTGGGGCCTCTTTTGTTTTTGGTGTACATCAATGATCTCCCTCTAGCCATCTCACATAAGTGTATACTTTTTGCGGACGACACAACATTATTAGTAACGGGTGAAAATGCCAACACGTACGAAAATACCGTGAAAAATGCACTGGCCGATATAAAAAATTGGACATGTAGTAATAATTTAGACATTAATATGACAAAGACATTCTATATTCAATTCCATTCATATAATAGTAGGCCAATTAAATTAAATATCGACTATAATAATGTAACTCTATCAAAATGTGAAAATATTAAGTTTTTAGGATTAAATATCGATCAACATTTGAATTGGAAGGAGCATATAAATATAGTTTGCTGCAGATTAACTAGATTCATATTTGCATTAAGAAAACTAAGAAATACTGTTAGTATCGAAGCAGCTAAAACAGCTTATCACGGCGTGGTATCGTCAGTGCTAAGCTACGGTCTCTTGTTATGGGGAAACTCAGTAGATGTCGAAAGAGCATTAATTGTTCAAAAAAATTGTGTCCGAGCAATCATGGGCGCATGGTTTGACGATAATTGTCAGCCGCTCTTCAAGAAAACAAACATATTACCGCTGCCGTGTATGTATATCAAAAAAGCATGTGTACTTGTAAAAAACCGCCCAGATTTATTTAATATGAGGACTGAATTCTATCATAGCCAGAGAACACAATATAAAAATCTTGTACACCAACCTCGTTGCCACTTAGCCATTTACAAAAAGAACGCCTATAACATGTGCATAGTTTTGTATAACAAACTGCCAAACTGCATAAAACTTTTAAATGGTACGGAATATAAAAAGTCATTAACGAGTTTCCTGATGGAACACTGTTTTTATAGTGTAAAGGAATACCTAGATTACTGTAAGCATAATGGTTAATTTTAGGTTAATTTATTTTTGTATTCTAGGATAAATATGATTAATTTTACCTTAATTTATTATTGTATGTTTATTGATTGATTATATGAAACTATATTCTAGGGTAATCTATTCTTCAAATGCATAAAACTAATAATAGTTAAATAATAATTTAATAAAAATTTGCACGCCTTGAGTCGGCAGAATTGTGCTGGACTGATTATTTTAATGTAACACCTGTATCGACCACCATTCTAGCAAATAAATGATATTTGATTTGATTTGATTTGATTTAATTTGTTACGCCACTTACCTACGCGCACTAATAAATTCGATCAAGATACATAGTAACTCTGGCAATAAGACCCAGCAGACATACCCATACATGGAACTACCTCGATAGACAAGTCATTTTGTGTTTTAAACCTGACGTCGCCCGCAGTCCACGATCGGGAGCGGTTTGCAGGTTCAAGGAGCTGTAGCCTCTTTTCCCACGCGAGGCACATACATTTTCTGCCTCTATCTCATTATATTTCTGTGCTATCAATTATGCTCACGTTTTAAGTGTCACTCTGAATTGGTATCAAGTATCGAGTTTCTAAACACGCCTACCGGGTGGTCGGTAGCCTTTGACTTTTTAATCAATCGAACTGACAACGTCGCAGAAACGCAGATCACCTAAATTTTTGTTAAACATAGTATACGAAACAGTATTTCGTATACCATGGCACGAAATGGTTTATTCATAAAACTCCGTGACGAATGATAATGATTATTCACGCAAATACCTATTGTGGAACAGCTTCTAAAGTCCTAACCAATCATTTTAAATTATCCGTCATCTTAAGAGTAAACCAGGACCTATACCACTAAAATGGACAAAGAGGTTTTCCCGTCGATGCCAATTTTCGATGTTCGTAGTAGGCGTGCAGATGTTCATCTCATCAAACATCGCTCTTGCAAAAACCATGCCAAAACACACATTCTTAGTAATCTAATTAAACCATGTAAACAAACCAACGAACTCATAAAAAGTGTGAGGTATTTTAATTTAGATCTCCTAAGCTTTATAACTGCTTTTTCGTTCTAATTTTAAACCTTCTGAAATATTATCAAAATATTCTGATAATGCTCAGATGTAAACTAAAAATATTTAAGTACTTTAAAAAGCGAAGTTGTTTGAATCTCATACTATTTAAGCAGCTTAGGTAAACCGATCTAGGATTTCAGCTTCAGCCATAATTATACTTTAATTAATATTGTGGTTCTAGCATGATCGTTCAAACTTGAGTTTAACTTGCAGTTCTATTTAATTATATTCCACGAAGCATGATTTCGCCGTCATGCTTGGTGTGCACATATGATTGATTTTAGCTAAGCTTGGCAGAGTATTTTAGTAGTATGAAATGCGTATTTAATTTTAAGTAAGTACCTAAATTTTAATTCAATAAAGTAATCTTAAAGCTCGAATGCTTAAGTAACAGGTAACAATTAAAGTAAATATTAGTTATAATAATTTAACAGATTATACGTATATGTCACCGTAGAATTGTGTGTACCGTTAGTTTATAAACTAACGCGCGAGATTGTAAACAAACGAATAGGTTAGGTTAGTTTATAATATCCCTGGTCAAATTATAATCTGTCGGGAATTCACAATTTAACGGTGACATATACATGCTGTAATCGTTAAGTGTAGCCAGGCGATTATTCTGTAAATATAACAGATATCAGAAAACTTTTAAATGATATCGAAGGTGCGTTTACCTAATGAGTAAAAGTACATTAATCGTCTTACCGAAACAGTTAGAAAATTACTGATGCCTTTCTTGACCGCAAGATACTGGCGCAGCACTTTTATTTCTAGGGTCCTATTGTAGTAGCAAGAAAAGTAACAGTAAATTATAGTACATTGTGATACACGTGTGCTATGATGGTCATTATACACGAGGCGGTATTGTGCGCGCGAGCTGAAAGCGAGTGCGCAATAAGAAAGCCGATGTGTATAATGGTCATGCACACACGTGTCATACGACATTTTTCAACACACTTGTAAGTAAAAATTTTAATTTAATTCGAGGTTATTAACTTTTGTTAAATACGTTAACTTAATTGTCAGAATCATATCAGAATGCCTACAAGGTAATTAGCATATATTATGAGTTTCACTAACCTTTATAGACTAGGTACTTGAAGCTTCTTGCGATGCCTTTTCGACGTCGGTTGATGACAATATTTTACATTTTCAATTAATAAATCCCGAAGCTAAGCCACAGACGTCACAAAAAAGTAGGTATATTTATCACTACTAAGTACAACTAGATTTTCATGATAGCATCCGCGCCGCGTTTTGTAGTTTCAGAGGAGCCTATTCCACATATTGTTATAGTTTTACTTCTAATTCTATTATAGTTGCATTTTATAATAATAATAAAACGAGAAAACAATCAAAAATGTTTTCCGTAAATAAGTTACCGCAGCGCGCTATTGGTGTATTTTTTTCGAATCGCGTTGCGCGCGCAAATTTGAGGCAAAGGCTTGCCAAACAGCCAAAATAAAAAAATAAATTATTTATGTTTGAAGCACAAATTATTGTGAATTTTGAATAATTTAATACAATTTCACGTATATTCAATAATTCAGAAGGTTTTAATCCATGTATTCAACTAAATACGGAGATATTGCTTTTTAAGGCATAAGTTATTATGCGGCTAAAAACAGTGTAGGTACTTTATTTAAAAAAAAAACTTTCCAATCCGATAAAATTTTAATGTATCATCTGTGTATCTGTGTAACTTAGTCTTGTAGGGTACAAACTTAATTTGATGGGGTTATCTGATTACAACACTAGTTCAATAATAATAATGAAAAAGCACGCGTGTTTAATATCTAGGATTATGAGCCTAAAAGCGGTACCATAAAAACCTCGTTACGAGCAAGTGTGTTGAAAAAAATATAACTATATAAGTATTATATTGTTTGTCTCAATTACCAACGCAGATTATTTCTCAGCAACCTTACACTCTACAGACTTGAAATATTTACGCACCTCGAAGCAAAAATAGCTTTCTCTCTCACACCTATTTATACATCCATAACACCGTCCCGTTCACATTTCGTATTATTACGTAGTCATATCTACACACTTTACTTAGTTTAAATAAATAACATGCCAACAAATATCGAGAATCCTTGAGAGAGACATGGGGCCTACTACGAACCTCTTCACGGAGAAAAAAATCTAGTTCCATTTACCAGATTCATTTTTATATGTGACGATTATATTTATTCAAAATAAAAAATAAAAAAACAGTGGGTGCCGCACAAAGGACGCACCCCCCGACATTTATGACCTTAGGTAAGTACTTAAAAATACTGGTGCCACGGAACACTCAGTTAGCAGCAATTATACTGTTTTCGGATTTTCTCCTGTACTTGTGTTACAAGCTCTTGCATTTTGCCAAATTTCGTGATTCTAGGTCAACGGGAAGTACCCTATACATTTTGATTCCTATTGCAAATATATGAGAAATACGACATAAACTGGACAGTGTTATGGAATAGTGAACTAAATAAGCGCCAAAATCAGAAAAAAAAGTTATGAATGCAGCTCGGATATAAATGTGATAATCTATAGTATTGACTATTTCAGTGCTGAAAAATCATGCTTACAGCCTTATTTTAAGGGGGAGGATCAAGCGACATGTTAAAATTGGCCCTATGCACGAACTCGTTACGTAAAAACGAATTGAACGCCAAATTTACTTTTACAAATTATAATAAGCGTGTATTCTAAATCGCAAAAACGAGTTAAGCGCCATAAAGATGTTGTTAATTCGTTTTGGTTTAAAGTTTTAATGATTTATTAACGCAATATCGATTTAACCGCCCTATGATGATGTCATTTTTAGGGTTCCGTAGCCAAAATGGCAAAAACGGAACCCTTATAGTTTCGTCATGTCCGTCTGTCCGTCTGTCCGTCTGTCCGTCTGTCCGTCTGTCACAGCCGATTTACTCGGAAACTATAAGTACTACAGTGATGAAATTTGATGGGAATATGTGTTGTATGAACCGCTACAAAATTATGACACTAAATAGTAAAAAAAAGAATTGGGGGTGGGGCCCCCCATACATGTAACTGAGGGATGAAAATTTTTTTTTCGATGTACATACCCGTGTGGGGTATCAATGGAAAGGTCTTTTAAAATGATATAAAGTTTTCTAAAAAACATTTTTCTTAAAGTGAACGGTTTTTGAGATATCAGCTCTCAAAGTCGTAAAAAGTATGTCCCCCCCCCTCTATTTTTATAACTACGGGGTATAAAATTCTAAAAAAAATAGAGGTGATGCATGCTAATTAACTCTTTCAACGATTTTTGGTTTGATCAAAGTATCTCTTATAGTTTTTGAGATAGGTTGATTTAACTGTAATTTTGGTTAAGTTATTGTGCTTACACTGAAAACGATGGCTGAACCTTATAAGTTTAGGCTCC
Source organism: Lathronympha strigana (assembly GCA_949128165.1). Classification (NCBI taxonomy): domain Eukaryota; kingdom Metazoa; phylum Arthropoda; class Insecta; order Lepidoptera; family Tortricidae; genus Lathronympha; species Lathronympha strigana. Next base: position 15,223,924 of record OX421913.1, on the reverse strand, counting down.
ATTCACCAGGTGTATAAATTGACATAATAAGTTTATTATATTTGCTGCTACGGAACCCTTTGTGCGCGAGCCCGACTCGCACTTGGCCGGTTTTTTCATTTGTTGTTACATTTTTACATTTTTCATTTTGATATAGAAGAGGAAGAATAAACGGAATATATATTTTTTCATGTTTAAAGACATGAAAAGTATCAAGCGGTTTGTTATATTATAATATGTTATGTGTGCTAATGAATTATTATTAGTTACTTACAACGCCAATTCTGCCATTTACGAGTATGTTGATTTTTTTGACATTTATAAAAAAAAGTCGATTGCAGTACAAAACTAATTTTTTAGACGGATTAGTCCTACTTATTGTGGAGGAAAACCATGTTGTTGATTTATTTCCAATATAACTATTTACTCAAATATATGGAATTTTATTTTATTCCATTATTCACTTAACCTCTAACAATTTGCATTAAATAATCAAGCAACAATATGTCTCATAGTACCTACGCTACGACGAAATAAATTAACCTCATCGCAGTATTAGTGCAATAAAGAATCAAGCGGAAAAACGTTAATAACTTCGAAACTTGAATAGGTATGGTGTTATTTTTTCAATTTATTTAAGTTATGAACAGTTTTATAGGTTCAATGTCAAAATTAACTTTTTTGCTTTAAAAATGAACTTACAATAACTGATTCTTTCCAATCTTTCGAGCTCATTTTCTCGATTTCAACTAACTGTCGCTTGATCGCTTATTTCATAACACTGTCCAACTATAAACTAACATAGGCCGTATATTTTAATTGCATTAATTTATAGGTTTGGATTTTTTACAGCTTTAAGAGACCGCAGACCTGTGTACATACACAGGTATTCATACTACATCTACGCGTTCCCGAGATAAAGGGCCATGACAGACAGACGGACGGACGGACTTATAAAAGTTCCGTTTTCTCTCCTTTTGATGTAAGGAACCCTAAAATGTAAAGTTGTCACAGTAGTTTTTTCGTCCTTCTTTTCTTGTATATTCTAAACTGCCCTCCGTCCCTGAACTCTACGGAAGACCAGCGCCATGGCATCTTTGACGCCAGGGCACACGCTGAGTGGCGTCCAATTACAACCACTACAATGGCACCAATATCGGCTTTAGTATTTTTGGCATGTTTATGTTTCTATTGTTTGGTGCTGTATGTACCTATAGTATATTGCAATAAATATATTTATTTCATTCTTTCTTCAAACAAAACAAATAAATCTAGTTGTCACACTTTTTTTCTCCGTGCTCTATCGTACGTTCTTATATTTGCCTCTCTATTGCTCTTGTGTATTCGAGTGATATGGGTATATCACTCGAATACCTCATATACCTCGAGGCACCTTACCTTACCTTACCTTACAAAGTGGCATTGACAAGAAAACCTCTTTGTCACTTCAATATACAAGTGTGACAGAGCTAGAGATAGAAATCCGCAGTCGTTCAATTTCCATAGTATTGGCCTAGGTCGGGTCCGTATGTACCTTTCCATCCGACTTCACTGCTCAAACACTCACCAAAGATGGGTATTTCTGTTTGAGAAACTTATAAGACAGCAAATAAGAACGTTAACTATTGGCACGCGAATTGACAACTAATAAAACTAGTTTTCCGTTAGAATAAAATTTATATGGATATTTATGTAGTGAGGTTGAAGTTTCTTTGCATACAATATCGATTATGTAAAATATGCTCAGTTGCCATCAGATATATGTGCCCGTTGTGCCCATAAATATATGAGCTCGCTTCTATTGTCAAGGCGATAGAGTGCTTGTTACAGAATAAATTTTGAATGTAAAACGATCAGAATAAATAAATATTTTTAGCATTTTACAAAAGTTTTGTCTATTTTGTGAACAGGGGCCTTACCATGACGTCTTAACGCGAATTGCTGTCCATATACGTTTGGGCATATCTGCCGGATCTGCCGATAAATGTATGGGAAATTTAGGGTATTTAGGGTTCTGTACCAAAAAAGGAAAAAAAGTAAAAAAGGAACCCTTATGATGCGACTCAGTCTGCCTATCTCTCTGTCACATCGTAAAATATCTCGAGGACTACTTACGCTATCGATTTGAATTTTGGAATAGTTATAAACAACGTTAACACAGACTCATTGAGAGATGATTTATCACATATTTTAATTTATTTTCAATGAAAAATAACCCGATAAGAGAGGGGGCAATAATTAAAAGTTTAGTTACTGGGTCATGTGGATTACCTATCATTTGAAAGAGCTAACTTTGTTCATTCTAAAAGATTTTTTTAAAATGAATAATTATTCATTTATATACGAAAATGTAGAAAATACCATCTCCCGCCATTATCTCCGAAGTTCATGAAGGAATTTTTTTTACAACGTTAATATTATCATAAACATTACAGGAAAAATATAACATTGATCCTAACTTCAACTTTTTTTAATAACAACAAACTTTTCGCAACAAAAGTTGAAATTTAACCCAACTTAGATTGTTCTTTTTTTCTTTAAATTTATGTAATAAGGTGATGTCATGCTGAAAGTACTGTTTTTTATAACTAAAGTTTGTACTTCTAGGTGAATTTGCAACGTAAAGTTTATACGGAACCCTCGGTGCGCAAATCTAACTCGCACTTGGCCGGTTTTTTTATCCAAATGAGGTCTTCGGCAACTATATTATAAACTGTGACATCAAGGACACAAATTCGCCAGCTAAACTATTATTTATGGTAATTATCTTTAACAATATAAATTGTGTAATTCTCCTTTTTAGCGTATTCCCGGCTTTTATCACGGCTCAAGAAGCCTGGGGTACCCTTTGGCAACTAATCCCATGATTTTCCGTAGGCTCTAGTTTTACGAAACCGGCTGCCTTTTGACCCTTCAACCCAGTAAACTAGGCATTATTAGGATTAGTCAATTTGAAACTATCATTTAAGTGCTACCACAAAGCATGTAGGCTTTTATTATGTCTATAAAAGTATAGACTTTCATTTTATAATTCCTTTTTCATTATCTCTTAAAACAAAATCCTACTACGGAACAATCTTCTTAAATTAGGATGCCGCTGTCAAAACTTATTGGCTAAACAACAATATGAAATAGTTCAATCCCCTAGCACCAACATACGTCACAAGTAGACAACCAAGTCCAATCCGTATATAAATTGTGCCGCCTTTTTCAAGTGTATCAGTTTAATCCGACCAAAAGATTTATCTCCGACCAAAAATCCGTAGGTATATTTGCTAAGTTCATTCACAGGCTAGTCTATCAATCTTACGCTGTGTCGCGTTTTCAGCTAACATTTGTGCACACCACCCAACCGAATTTATACCTTATAAGGTTAGCTTTAAAGACTAGTTTTGATTTCGTCTGTTTGCGCCAGAGTCGGAGTGTAGCTAATGTTGACACCCGCACTTTGGATATTTCCCGACGACGCTGACATTTGCTAACCAGTTGACCCAAAATACGTGTTCGGGTATTTAAAATTAGGAGTAACTTTGGTAAAACTAGCACAAATGTATCGATTGGTTGTATTTCACTTTGTAGGTGAAATACTACCTTTCAAAATACGCTACGCTTAGATACGCTTTAAAAAATACACGGGCAGTTTATAATGTATTCATTACAAGTATAGTACAGTTATAGTACAAGGATCATAAGCAGATTCTTGTTAACATCGTGTGTATGATCGTAAGTAAGTAAGGAAAGTGTCTACTTTGAAATTGGTATTCATTAAAATAATGTCGTATATAGTGTGTTACCAGCACCTGGGCTTTTAATTATAGGGATCAACGATATGAATTACGACCATACCCAGTTTTCTAAACTTGTACTATACACATTTAGAAAATAGAATTGTGCAGTTAATTAACATAATTATTTTATGACATGCATGACGTGCGAACTATTGCTAATTGAACTTATTATTAGCAGTTTCAAACAATGCCTGGGTGCCGGTAACAGACTGTATACATATACGATTTAACTATTACAGTATTTAGTTCAAATTTAAGGAATGTAATAAGTAATATAATTAAGCCGGTACCTAGGTATATTGCTTTCATAACTTTTAACTATAGTAAGATCAGCTGAGACATGAAACTCGTAAATCATTTACTTAAATTAACCAAGTAGGTACATTATATTGGTATATCTATCTATACAATGTATGTAGAAATTAAATCGCGATTCGAACCCCGTACAACTAAACATTAGGTATGTTCAAGTAACATAAACAGAAAAATTCTTTTTTACTGCAGCTTTCGAGAAAATAGTCAATTTTCCTAAGCCCTATAATCTTTTTTTCTTAACTATTAATAAAGCTAGGTACATAAAATATTATAAATAATTTTAGACTTTTAATGACATGTTTTAGCTCACACAATTATTTGTAGGTCCCTTTTCTTCTTATTTATTTCTACTTAAATGTCAAGTAGTTATAGAAATTATGATTGGGTAAGATAATATAATATCTTAATGTGTGTTACGTAAAACGATTACTGAGTTAGGTATTCATTGATGCAACTGATATCATCATCATTGTGACTCATATCGTTTAATGCAGTGACCGCGATTTACGCGAATGTGTCGTGAGGCTGCAAGGCCTCAGGACACATTCAGAAACAAAAATATATACCAATATCGCTCAAATCTGGATATTTTTGACACAAATAGGATGAATTAAATTTATTTGGTACTGTTCCGTGAAGAAAGAGATGGGTGGGTTGAAGAATAGTGAGAAGAAATCTAAAGGTAATGTTACACATGCTCATTACTAGCATGCTTATCTTTTGGATACGCTATTCAATGACATCTCATTCGCGTTTGGCTAGAAATAGTCAAAACATGCACTAGATATTTCAAAAGCATTTGTTGACTTGTTTACAGTCACGGATACTAGGGAATATAATCGGTTATTTTTATGCATGGGACAAACTCGGTTTTTAACCGAACCCGCGGTTTTTTCAAACAAAAACGATTAAACGTTGCCTCTCTTAGCATACACGACCAAGAATAAGAATAGTTTATTGCCTAATACCTACATGAAAATACAGTTACAGATCAAATACAATTATTAAAAACTATAACAAACTATACAGAACAAAAATGAGAGAAAAAAACCGGCCAAGAGCATGTCGGGCCATGCTCAGTGTAGGGTTCCGCAGTTTACCGTCCGTCACAATAGGCAACCTTAAAAAGTGTTTTAATAGATACCATGGTCATTATGCTTATAATAATTAAGAATTCGATGATACTTTCGATCACACTCGTCCCAACCCCATCAACTCCGGAAAAATCTTAACAGCGAAGTAGACCACAGTGCCATCTCTCGGGCAATCGGGTTACTAATGTATACAAACTAGACGGGTTATGTATGTTGGGTTATCGGGGGTAACTTTTGATCGCGTTAATCGATTTGAATCATTCTTTTCTTATTAGAAGGAAGATACGTGCGGGATGATAAATTAAGTACTCGAGATAGAAGAAGTGTTTGCATATACAGTTAAATTACAAACTTAATTCAGAAATTAATTTGTACAATTTTTCAAAAACCGTTCAACCAATCAAGTTCAAAATAATTTTTCAAGAAAGTTCTTATTAAGTTCTACTTTTGTAATATTGTCTTCTGTTACCGCGATTGTTATTCATTGAAATTAAACACTTTAGAACGGATTAATCGCGGAACGGATCATGGTGTTAATAAACGCGATTAATCCGTTCTAAAGTGTTTAATTTCTACTTTTGTAATTTTTTTCATATTTTTTTAACTTATAGTTCAAAAGTTAGAGTGGGGGGACACATTTTTTAAACTTCTGGAGCGATTATTTCCGAAAATATTAACTTAATCAAAAACTTTTCTTAAAAAACCCTCATTATTTCTCTAATACCTATCCAATGATATGCCACACTCTAGGATTGAAACGAAAAAAAAAATCACCCCCACTTTACGTGTATGGGAGGTACCCTAAAAAAGAAATTATAACCACTTTTTATTTTACCACTTTGTTGGCGTGAACGATATACATATTCGTGCAAAATTACAGCTTTCTAGTACTTACAGTCACTGAGATTATCCGCGGGCGGACGGACGGACAGACAGACAGACAGAGCGAAACTATAAGGGTTCCTAGTTGACTACGGAACCCTAAAAAGTGCTTATTGTATTGGGCAAAGGGTTTCAGTCTCAGCGTATGCCGGGAGAAAATACCCGACGCTGGTTTTCAGACCGATCCCAGACTAAGGACGGTCGGAGAAAATGATAAAAGTACATTTGTGCTCGTAATTGAATAAAATCTATTAATACCTACTACTAACATTCCTTATGTGGGATCATTGATTTTAGCATGCAAATTACAAGTAGAGAAAAAAAATGAAAATAACAAATTGAAATGGACTTATTAACATTTGCAACGAAATTCCCAATAATAAGAGTAGTAGTAGTAGGCCAACTCTATAACTTTTACGCTTCGTCGTTAAGCGTAAGAATTATAGCGTTTATACATTAACAACGTTATTACGTCAAATGTAAATTTGAGAATAAGGCCCGTGAGCATGTTGAATCGTTGCCAAGTAGCAAGTAGCATCGGGGACATTCATCAAAAGGATCAAGCAAGCTTTGTCATGCCAACATTGGTCACTTGGCCAGCAGAATTGTGACAGTTGCAACTGCTGTTTACTTCGTAGTAAATGCTGTTTGGTGACAAGTATAAATTCTCTCTAAAGATGTGTAAGTAATTATGTTTGTGACAAGGATAAGTTCTTCTTACGTATGTGTTTAATTTTAAGTATTAGCTATGCAGCGGCGTCAAAATAATACTGCTTCTGAAAATCTGAAAATTGCTTCTATCAATGTCAAGTTACCAAAATAAATATAGTTTAATAAACCTTTTGGACAAATACATCAGGTACTAAACTAATAGAAGGCTTCAAAAACATTTTAAAACTCTATTACTTAACAAACAATAAATAGCATTACGCTTTTATTTTCATCTCAACTAAATTTATTTGCATTTAAAATAAGTTAAAAAGTTTATAAATAAAATAACAGTAAGTTGAAATTATTTTGTATAATATTCTTCACTACAGTGGTGCATTTTAGTATGAAGCTAATGGATTACATATATTTCATTCTAGTATAGTCGCTTTCAAATACATCGCAGCGGCTAACGTGCTCACAAATATCTGAGCACGCCTCTATTGTCAAGGCGTTATAGATTGCATGTTCCGATATATTTGAGCACCTCGGCAGTTCTTATTCATCTTCAGCGATGCATCGCTGTTAGCAAAAATTGTTTATATTCCAGTTTTAACAGCGCAGTGTATGCTGTAATTCATTATTTCAATCATCGAAACGTATCAAATTGCAACGGTTAAGACTCACGTATTTTATATTTTATCACAATAGGCGTGACATGTTTCGGCTGCATCGGGCAGTCATCGTCGTACAGACAGAGTGGTGTTGTCACCTTCGCGGCTCGGGCATCACTCAACATGTCACCCTCAACATGCCTGTTGTGATAAAAATACGTTAGTTTTAACCGTTGCAATTTAACATCACTATGACTCACGAAACTTTAAATCATCAAAACGTCTTGTAATCCAACAAAATCATTAATCCAACAATGAAAATCAATGTCCCGGGCAAAATGCATGTGACGGGAAAGTGATTCAATAAAATAAAATCAATTTAACTCTTCTAATTTGTTCTTTATTCAAACAATAATTATTTATGTATTTAAACAGTAAATTTTGTAAACAGATACAAAAAAGATTTCTTACATAATTTATTTTATTGTACTAATCAAAAGGTGTCTATCCCTTTGGCCCGAACCCTGCGGGCAAAACAGCTAACTTAAAACTAACACAGTCAGTTTTGGCATTTTTCACAAAAGTAGCTAAGGTGCATAGGTATGATGTGCAATCTTAATGCGTCTAATTTGGCCATTAGCGACAATCAATCCAAATTTACTTGGCGGTTCAGTATATTTCTCGGCATTTACCAAACAAAACTAACCAGTTGTAGATTTTTTGTTTTTAACCTAACCTTTCATGAATGTGTTTTTATTCGTTTTAGTTTTGCGTATTCAGATATTTTAATATTTTTGCTAATTACTTACATATTTGTAATACTCCTTGGATTTTTTTTTTGCATTCACACTTACAGCGAACTGGCATAAGTGTGGACTCAGCTTAACGTGACATGATGTCAATTTTCAATGCACTAGGATATAACCTCTTTGGCGCAACTACTAAAGAGTTAACGTACACAAAATCTGAACACGGGTGACACTTTATGATAATGCGCTCATTAAATTCAGTGGCAAGAGCCGCCACTTTTTGCCCTTTATGTTCTTCAATATGTAACCTACTCCACATCTTTTGCATATTTTAATATTTATATCCTATAGGCCTTGTCAACTGTCCAGTTAGGTAGGTCCAATTTCGAGAAAGAGGTTAATCGTCGAATCCGACTCGGTTGGGCAGCGTTCGGGAAGCTGCGACACATCTTTTCGTCCAATATTCCGCAGTGCCTGAAGACGAAAGTCTTCGATCAGTGTGTGTTGCCAGTGATGACATACGGTACTGAAACGTGGTCGCTTACAATGGGCCTCATAAGAAGGCTCAAAGTCACCCAAAGGGCAATGGAGAGAGCTATGCTAGGAGTCTCTCTGCGAGATCGTATCAGAAATGAGACCATCCGCAGCAGAACTAAAGTAACCGATATAGCTCTCCGAATCGCTAAACTTAAGTGGCAGTGGGCGGGGCACATTGCACGTAGAACCGATGGCCGTTGGGGCGGAAAGGTTCTCGAGTGGCGACCGCGTACCGGAAGGCGCAGCGTGGGTAGGCCCCCCGCAAGGTGGACTGATGACCTGGTGAAGGTCGCAGGAGTCCGCTGGATGCGGGTGGCGCAGGACCGGTCATTGTGGAAATCTTTGGGGGAGGCCTATGTCCAGCAGTGGACGTCTTTCGGCTGAAATGATGATGATGATGATGATGATAGGCCTTGAATGGCATTTGCGAGAACGTGACCCGATAGTGATAACATTTAATTGTAAATACACTGAAGTCAGTTAAAATTGTACGAGTAACCAGTTTATACGATTTTAAGCTAACATGGTCATATACATTTTATTTCCAAAAGACAGACACAGATACTCCGTGAACTTGGCGCCTGCAGCGGTGCCAAAATGTCGGATGCTTGTGAAAACGAACATTCATGGTCATGGTGGTGGTTCATGGTGGTTACCTACCCCGTTTTAGATTTGTAGTTATGATATTCTTATTTAAATATCTTCAACTCTCTTAAAACCTGTCTCGTATACGTATTCGCGTAAATAGATTTGAAAAATATCGGTCAAGTTTACACTTGCTTTGTTCAAAGGGGGCAGCAGGAAATATCTGTCTAATTAAACGAACCATGTCAGTAAATGACACTTGTTCTTGACCGATTTTTAAAAGCAAAATTCTACGCTGATTTATGTCAGTCCGCGACGTCCGAAATCTGATCTAGCGACATGCCACCATATGTCAATATTTGCTAAGTAAAACTTGACATCATTATATGTGTAAAATTGTCCGAGTATATAAATATATATATACCTATGTCACGACCTTTCATTAAGACAGGTCAAATTTGTCGTCAGCTGTTGGGTATTCCCCACTCCCCAGCGATTCGATAGTTATTTCTGAATATTTGTAATTTATGATAATTGTTTTTAGTTTTGGCCTATGTATCAACACTTCGTCTGATTTATTATTGTTCTTCTACAATACTTGAATTGTTCAGTTATATTTTTTGGTCCAATTATTGAGAAACTACGAGGTGTTTTGTTCAAATCTATTGAAAATAGAATTTGGCAACAAAGCTTTTCAATTGTGTTTGCATTCCGGTAGTTGACTGATTATAATAATAATAATAATAATAATAAATGTTTTATTGCAGGCATTTACATCCCATAGATCTTATCAACTAGCTTAACTTAAAATACACAAATAGGTAAAATATAACTAAATAGGTATTATTTACGGTTCTCGTTCTGATGCACAGAAAGCCAGTGCCTAAAAACATGGCTGTCAGGGTTCTCACTAATAGCTCTTAGTATGTCATTTTTAGAGTTTCTTATCGTTTCCCAGAAGGAGGCTACCCTAGCTCTCAGAATCGCGAAGAAATCAGGTACTCTGGCCGTCGCAAACATTTCTGAGGCGCTACAGTATCTAGGCATTCTCATCAGGATACGATATGCATCATTATATTGTACCCTGATGCTACTGTATGCCCGCCTAGTATACCGAGTCCACAGCTGACACGTATAAAAGGTCTGGCAATATGCTTTGAACAATGTTACTTTTACGTCGTCAGAGCATCGACCGAATTTGCGAGCCAGCATATTGCAACGGACAGACAGAGCCCGTCTTTCTCTTTCGATGTCGGCGTCGTCACTCAACTTCTCGGTCACAATGTGTCCTAGATACTTGACAGATGTTGAAACCCGAACCGATTGACCATTTAGGAATACTTGCGGGATCCTATCCGGACCCTTTCCACATCTAAACACTAGGAGCTCAGATTTGTTTACGTTATAGACTAATCCATGATCCGTTGCATAACGCTCACAAATACCCAGTAAGTCACTAATACCGTGAATCGACGGGCTGAGAAGCACCATATCGTCCGCATAGCTAAGGTTGTTTAAACAAACGTTACCTATGTGACAGCCTATCCTGGTGCCTCTCAGCTCCTCGATCAGGCCGTTGACGTAGATGTTGAAAAGGTCCGGAGAGGTTAACCCTCCTTGGCGCACGCCACATTCTAACCTGTAATCGTTAGAAAGTGCGTCACCCCATCTTACATTGTTTGTTTGATTCTCGTACCAAAACCTCAACAGACTCACCACATCCGGTGCTACCCCAGACCCAAGCATTTTAGTCCATAATAGTTTATAATTGACTAAGTCGAAGGCTCTGCTCAGGTCTAGAAAGCACGCATACACCGATGTGCCTCTTTGGGTGTAGTAGTTTACGCAATGTTTAAGTGAAAATATGGCCGAATCTGTCGAGAGTTGTGGTCGGAAACCAAACTGCGCGTCACTGATACAAACATTTTTCATCAGTTCGGGTTGCAACAGTCTCTCTAGGATTTTCCCCATGACGGTACCCAGCGATATCGGCCTGTAATTTTGAAGGCTAGACAGGTCGCCAGTCTTGTTTTTAGGCACGGGCGTAACAACAGTGCGCATTAAATTACTGGGCAAGTAACTGTATTTAAAACATAAATTAAAAAATATTGACAATGTATCAAATATTTCGTCTCCGGCATAGATAATGTGCTCCAGACTGAGACCATCAAAGCCCGGTGATTTACCGCTCTTCATTGATCTCACTGATTATAAGTTATACCTATTTATATATGTGTATAATTAATAAAATAAAACCGTAGGTCATTGAACTGGTTTTTTTAATAGAATTGAATACTGTGTGTCTGCTGTATGTTTAATTCAAGAAAAAAAAATACGTTTAGTAGCAATTGTTTTAAATAAATTAGAATTGTGGAACTTTTTGATGTTCAACGATAGATCACTAGTATAGTATGTCTGTATATATGTGTATGCTTAAATTTTTAAACTACTATAATACATTGCACCCGTGCGAAGCCGGGGTGGGTCGCTAGTACAATATAAAATAGAAGAAGAAATAAACTGTAATCATCTTCAAATCAAATATTAATTTCATTTCACGTCACGTTGCGTCACATTTCACAACGTAGTAAAATAAGTGTACGTACTTACCATGAATTCTACTTAACGGTAGTCAATAGCGACTGCATCGTATTAGCATCTTGCTCGTTCTTAACTGGTATGAGCGAGATACAAACACTATCAAATCGCGTAGTAGCTATCAACTACACAGAACTCATGACAAGCATATAGGTATATTTATAAAGAGACCAAAACGTAAGTTCAGGTTCACTCATTCTAACATATTGTGCTAGTACATTTACCAAGAAACGGGTTAAGAATTTCACTACCACCCCGGGTGGAATAGAATGTTGGAGGTGAATAAAATTCTAAACCCGTTTCTTGGAAAACGTATAAGTCGCCTTTAGAATATGGGTTCAAGTGTATTGTGGGCGATGTACTAGCAACCTGTGACCGCAATATAACAATTTTCTATTCTTCAAATCTCTTCATTGCTAAAAGTGGCACTGAAACTGAGCAGTGTTTCTAAAGTATATCCGTCTCGCTCCTGCCAGAGTGTTGGTAGGAGCGAGACGGACATACTTTAGAAACGCGCAGTCGCTAACGCCTACGGTTACGTACAACTCATGGTAAGCACACTGTTTCATGTGTTCTGTCTACTATTTACGCCTTTTGGTAATATAGGCCTGAGCTTAACATATAAAATACGTTTTTTTTTTTAATGTCTACTATGCACACAATGTTTAATTTCAGTGTTAGTAAAATAGTCACAAATTTGAATTTAGTAATATATAATACGTTTTTTTTTTTAATGTCTACTATGCACACAATGTTTAATTTCAGTGTTAGTAAAATAGTCACAAATTTGAATTTAGTAAACACAATAAAGTGTTCTAAGTTGGCCGGGTTCCAACCGCCACTCTGAGCCAGGTATTTTCCGTATTTTGCAATATATCACCGCGACAATTTATGGCGTTTAATACCACTAATTATAATAATATTTGTACAGACATTAAATTGCAACGGTTCAAACTCACGTATTTTTATCACAAAAGGCACCTATTGTGATACAAAATACGTTAGTTGGAACCGTTGCAATTTAATGTCAGTATGACTCACGATTGTTTAAATTATGATATTTTTACAGTCAATTATAGTGGGATTTGTTTATACTGAACTTCAAAATTGCATATAATATTAATTGTTAAAACTAAATTAACACGTGTGGGACGTATTTTACCATGTACAGTCAACCAATTGGAACCCTAGGTCGCTGTAGGACTATAATCAGATTGTATGAAATCTTCCTGCTTGTAATTTTGACATGGTTCTAGAGTGGCCTAGGGTTCCAATTGGTTGTTTGTACAGTTAACAAATTGGTATTTTCGTATTGGTATTTTTATCATAATTCAGTCTATTGTGATAAAAATACGTGAGTTGGAACCTTTACAATTTAATGTCAGTATGACTCACGATAGTTTAAATTATAATATTTTTACATTTAATTAAAGTGGGCTTTGTTTATACTGATCTTTAAAATAGCATATTTAATTGTTAAACACTAAATTAACACGTGTAGGACGTATTTTATCATGTACAGTCAACCAATTGGAACCCTAGGCTACTGTAGAACCATGGCAAAATGACAAGCAGTAAGAGATGTCGTACAATCTGATTTATAGCGTCACTATGATATAGTCCTACAGTGGCCTAGGGTTCCAATTGTTTGACTTAGTTGACTACCTTGGTATTTTTAAACATGCAAAACCAAGCGATGATTTAAATTCATCATTTGGATTTCGACTAAGCTAAGTTTGCATCGATTTTATAGCACAGACTGTGCTAATTAACTAAACTTCATAATTTCACAGAAGTTTGACATTTAAAATAACAACTGCGTCTATCAAAATACTAACTTGGTCTGACTCTATTGAGATTAGTACAAAGCGTGGAATACGAGTAAATACAAGTGACGCCAATTAACAGTACGAGAAAAATGTGCACTGTCATGGAACGACATCCTGGTACTGCTAAACTTGACAACTACCAATGTGTTCAATACCCTCCAAGCGGGCTAGTATGTATTAGGTTCTCGCGCGCAGGTTCATAAATCGGCCGCGACTTAATGATTAAAGTGAGAGGCAGGCGACAACAGCGTAAATTGTATTACTTTAGCAAGTGTGCGCTACAGTCGTGCATGCCATGTACAGAGAGGATTAATGTCTCTATCAAGGTGACATTAACACATCAATGTCATCATTTAACGCCTGTCATCATAAATTTAGACATAAAAAGACTTCATAAAGTGCTCAGTAGTTTTATGACTACTATATCACTTGTTTACTTGCTTATGCATCCTGTGGCATCGTCTCCGATTACGCAGATAATTATACTCGGATGTAAACTTAAATTTGTTTTTACATGCATATAAACTGCAGTACCAATGTTGTCGTCATTGCTCAGAGAATTGTCGGTGGGCCACATTGCTCGCAGAACCGATGGCCGATGGGACAGAAAGGTTCTTGAGCGGCGACCGCAAACCGGAGGACGCAGCGTGGGACTAGATGGACCGACGATCTGGTTAAGGCTGGTTAAGGTCGTAGCCGTCGAAGGAGACCGTTGGTTGAGGATTACAAATGACCGTTGTGTGTGGAAATCTTTGGCCAGCGTAGACGACTTTCGGCTGAGATGGTGATGATGATGCTGAATCAGTAGCTATTGTATTTGTTTAGCAGTGTTGCTTCAGAGTTAAAAATAAAAAAAGAAAAGAAAATGAATCCGTCCATGAAGGGAAAAAGATCCTAAAGTTACTTATTGCAAGTTATGGAATATTTTTTCACGATGTTTTTTTGTAAACTATAAAAAAGGCGAACAAGTATGCATACTCGTATTGTAAGTAATGAATACGGATTCTTACCACGGTTTTTGGTTATATTTGAGCTCCCGATATTTCGGCGATTTTACTTGTGTACAATATGAATGGTAAAAACATTTCAAAGCTCTTTAATTTAAAGTGGTGCAAATGCCATACAAACTAGCATTTAGAATCACATTGTTACCTACCATTTTTTGCTAGCTGCAGTTAGTTAAGGATGATTCACACCAATCCGATCCGATCCGGGACGATCTGTCAGTTTCTATAGAAAGAATCTGATAGCTAGGAGCCCTCGGAGGTCACGTGACGTTTTCTATAGAAATTAGGAACTGAATGATCGTCCCGGATCGGATCGGATTGGTGTGAGTCATCTATTATCTGCTCTCATGCATCTCAAAAAATGCTAAATCATACAATATAACCTTAAGTATAAAAGGACATTTGCTATTAAAACAAAGTTCTGCACTCATAGCGCAGCTTGTTAAATTATCATCTAACTTATCTTGCATCACTCTCGCACCTACGTTGTTGTTAGAACGTGACAGATACGACTATCTAAGGCTCAGTACCAGTATGAAAACGATCTAAGGCTTCTTGTACCGGTCTATATTATAAACAGGTGTCACATAAAATAAAGCTAAACAAAATGCATTAGCTAAACATGCTTACAATCGTGATACAAACAGCCTTGCCTCAATTGCGTTCTTGGAATTTCGCAAGCTTCCAACAATTAAACATAAGTGTGCGTACCAGGAGTTGTTTTCGATTGCGACTGCGGCATTCAAAAGTATATCCGTCTCACTCCTCTGCTCGTTCACTACTCTGGTAGATCTACACTAGTCTGGTACATGATTTTTGACTGCATGTAATATGACAAGTATAAACCAATCAATTCATTCAGTGAATAACATCAATCATTATTAAATTACCAGTTATACAATAAAATATATAAAAAAAATATATTTACGTAACATGTGCGTAACAATTTTCAATAATTTGCCGGATGAGCTACAAATACTGTCGGGGGGTATATTCAAACGAAGGTTAACAAAATGGCTACTTTAAGGATCCGATGACATTGTACTAGTTATTATATGTAATATTAACATTCTATTTATTTAATCATTGTAAATATTTAAGGTTACCTTGAATTAATATTAATTTGTATGCATGCTTGCATGCTAAATTCACAGATTTTTTAAATATTTTTATTATAAGACCAAATTGTTACTGTATTCTGACAAATAAAAATTTGAATTTGAATTACAGAGGTAAATATAAGTTGACAGCATAATATTTTTTGTTATTGTGATTGACACAAATACATTTATTTATTTCTTTCTTTTTTATATTTTGTATTCTTGATATATTTACATTAGGTAAGTACTTGCATTGCTTCAGCAAAAGTTAGTTTAATTCGTCCAATTTAAAATACATAGTTCCAAATGGTGTTCAAACTATCTGTGTATGGTGTCACCGTCTATATAAGTAACTTTGTTTTATATATTGAGATAAACAAAAGATGTATCACTTACCTTGATTAACCTAAAAGCTTCTGTCCAACACAAACGTTCTCGTAATTCGTTAATGCGCTAACATTCCTACGCTCCATCTCACTTACGAGTTATTAAATGAATCTCAAGCGACAACAAGGCATAGCAATGGCACACTCATATTCATCAAAACGTGTGAACGTAATAGTGTTGAGAGGCGTTGTGCAGAATAAGCTTAGTGGCAGTTTCGTCTACCGGTTCCCAGACTCTAGAGCTAACTTAGATCTTTATGTTTCTGTTGAAAGGTGTAGGTATAGTGTGTTTTACATATTTATATTTTACGCACATGCAGAAGCACATACTTAAATGTTAACTGGGGAAATATCGATTGTCAGAAAACGTCTTGAGATGATTGAATTCACGGTGATGTGCCTGATTTTCGAAATTATCCCAATACACCTAATGTCAGCTTGAAAGTAGTATACTTCCGTGAAGACAGTCAAAGGTATTGCTTTGGGCCAGCCTGGAGACTAATATAGCCCCATTCCTCTTCTCTCGTGCATAAAAGGAAGGAGTTGGACATATATATGTCACCGTTCAATTGTGAACTCCCGACAGTTTATAATTTGACTAGGTATATTAGAAACTAACCTTACCTAACCTATCCGTTTGTTTACAATCTCGCGCATTAGTTTATAAACTAACAGTAGGTACCCACAATTCTACGGTGACATATATATTGAAGAAGTTTTGAGAAACACTCAAATAATCGAACTCTTTCTAGTGACTAGGGTATAGTCTATCCCATCTAGTTACATACTTGCCTAATCTGGGCGGTGCGCTAACTTGGTTATTTTATTATCAAACTAGCATTTTAGATCGGCTCCATTTGGCTAGCTCCGTCAAAAGGTATCACAGCAGTCACATGAGGGGCTTGTTTCCACTTAAATGTTTTGATAGATAGATTGCATTATATTTCAGTGATGACAAGTAAACCAGATATATCCTAGAACTGTGTGGTTCCTAAAATGGTCGATAATTACATTATTTAATAATTCCACTTTGTTTCACAAATCACAAGTCAATACATAACATTACAAATTAATCATAATTAAATATACACACTAGCTAAACACCTAACTTAAAACTATCTATACCTCACTCCGGCTCCCTGTCCAAAACGTGCCAAATATGTTTGTGGCATTGCCGAACTGGGCCTATACCACGAAAATCGAACGATTGCGGATTTGTATATCCATCTCTGTCACACTTGCATATTGGAGTGACAAAGAGGTTTTCCCGTCAATGCCAATTTTCGATGTTCGTGGTAGGTGTGCTGGATAGCAAGCGATATTTGTTGAACAAGGTAGGGGCGGGATCGGGAACGCCACCTCTGTCGCTGATTATATAATTAAATCGTCTACGTAGATAAAACTTCCTTCATAGACGAGTAGGATACGTAATTCAATGCATAGACAATTGAGCTTGAGAGAGAAAGTTTAACAAGTTTGAATGCAGAGCTGCGTAGCTTATAACTTTGTTGTCTGCGCTGTGTATATTTAAGAAAGGAGGCGGATTCTAGATTTAAAACTTTAATAGGTTTTGCTTCAGTTATGGTACGACCGTGATACGAGATTATTCATATTAAGTGCGAGAAAGGCGCCTATTGTCACGACACGCCAATTACGCCAATAACGCATTACACGCTCACGCGCAATGATCGATCGCGTTAGATCATATCTACATAACATATACATATCAACGTTTGTAAATCTGTGTAATCACCACTTCGGATTGTCGTGCGAAGCAATGGAATTATGCTATGACTCTCTCTCTCTCTCTCTCTCTCTCTCCCTCAGATAGACTCGGAACAAGACATCCCTGTCCTACAATTATCAAACATTGGTAACGGTTTGTTTAGCGTCAACATCATTCACGATCATGTAATAAATATCTATTGGTCTAAGTACCAACAGATATTCATTACTTGAATATATTATTCACTAGCAATTGTAAGTTCCTTGACACGAAAACGTGTTCATATTAGTTAACTATGATTTATTTTCAAAATCAATTGGGTGTAATTAACGTAAAGATGCTCAATAAAATTGTGCTCCTAATACTTTAGAGATTTGAAATAACCTTCCTTCCTAGAGTCTTCCTAGCGTATGCCATGGCTCTGGGACCCTGAGGCCCGCTTGGGCAATTACGTTTTAAGCCGGCCCAATATAGCGACTATTTTTTACAAAAGCGACTGCACTCTGACCTTCCAACCCAGAAGGTAAATTAGACCTTATGTTTTTCTTCACCGAAAAGCGATTTAAATCATCAAATGAGACTCAAAATGAACAATCAAATCAATAAGAGTAGGTACTGTAATTAGAATGATTCGCACGGGTTCAAACGCCGTGTGGCGGCTTCGATTCAATAAACTTCTGAGATCTATTTATAGTCTTCATCCCACTCGTATTAGGGAGGTTAATCAATACGAGATATTAATTAAATTTTAAACTCGGAGCGATCAGATCGGATACTATTTTTTTATATATAGGCACCGCCATTGTATACTAAACTTAGTTCTCGTAATTATACAGAATATTGGGATTATGATACGCTGATTAGCTGTTACTGTACGCTGTTGTGTACTTCCAAACCTTTGTAATCTAGGCAAAACATTTCCAAACACTAACACCTAGGTCTTAATAAATATTTCCAATACTGCAGTCACCATATTTAAGTGATGACCCATTCAGCGATTAAGTTATTGAAAAAAATTGGAATTTTTAACCTTTTAATCATTTAATTCATGACAATACTTTGCAGCTCAGTTATAATAATAACTGTAGGTACTTCTAAAACCAAATTAGGCGTCCTACAAGCTACAACATCCAATGCGTTTAAAGATTGAATAGAAATAATTACGAGTATATTTTAAAGTTAAGTTATTTTACAATGGATAGGTATAGCCATTCAAAGGGGGAACGCAGCCAGCATCATGGGAACCCGTCCGCAAGGGTCAGATCACGGTGACCTCAAGTAGTTCGTTTTTACTTTTTTTTTTATATTTCTTGTATTTTATCTAACAATATATTGAATAAACGGTATATTTTATACACTTTTAAAGTTTAAAACGATCTAAAATAAGCGAAGCATTAGTAATGTTAAGTCTCCAACCTGCTTTGGGCGAACGTAGGGACTATAGTCCAATCCCTGTCAGCCTGTACCCAGTAGTGGGAGGTATATAGGCTGGATTTATTTTAATAATTTATTAATAACTTATTACACATCATTGCAATCTAAGGAGCCTAAATTGAAAATTTATTATCTTATCTTTATCAAATTATCGTCAAAGCTCAATTAATTTGTTTCATCTCTACGCTTAATGTAAATGGACATAATTTTAAACCATTTAAATAATTTAACGACCGAATTGAATTGAATTAATAGGTTTATGTGGAGATGCCGCATAACTGTATAATAATTATGTAAATCGTCACTATGTTTACTGTGGGTGTAGCAACACCATTCAACCATCAACAATGATCAAGCATTCAACGTTAAAACAATGCATAATAGGGAAGTTTTCTAGTCCTGTACAGTTAATTTATGAAACGTATTTAGGCAATGTGTAGTAGGGCGGTATCTATTACGTGAGAGAGAAATAAAAGCTACGTCATTGCTCAAAGAAATGTTTACATGACCACGTTTTCATAATGTGATTTAACAACTTCACTGTCAGGTTTGTAATGTGTCGTCTTCACACCGGGGCACAGTTATACATAAGACATGCCGTCCATTTAGCCTTTTTTTGACAACGTATTATATAAGATACCTACTGTTTGTATTTTTTGTAAATGTTTTTTGCTTTATCTGGCGCAACCGGGTAGAAATGACGATTTATTTTTATTAGTCAAGAAAAGAGTTAAGAAAAAATAGAATAGCACTCGCTCCATACAAAAAATATATTTTGAGCTGCCTGTATTTCTTTCTGTAAAATTAAAACTGTACCTTTAAGGAACAGTTCCTTTAAATAGTTTTACACATTATAGGATAAGGAAGAGTTATACTATATCCCTATGTTTTCTTTCTTTTGATAACTGTTTTGGTTACTGAATCAAAACCGCCTATAAATATAAGTTTGTAATATTTTGGATATTTATAGGTTTATTCACTCTCTTGACAGATGGCTAGAAAGCAAAAGTAAAAAAACCTATAAACGTCTAAAAAATTAATATAAATCGTCGAAATACATTCATGAAGATTCGATTATGGAGGAGATAACAGGGGACTATGCCAGCTCAAAATACTATATGGAGCGATTACCACTTAATGTGTAGTGATGACAATATTGACGTAAAGATACAAATGGTTAAACTGATTTTCAAAGGATAATTTTAGTGTATGAATTCGCCAGTTTGTGGGATCCCCTGCTTCCTAATAGAATGTAAACACCCGCCATCACATGATGCTAGTTACAGATAAAGGTTGTCTATTCACGTGCCAGGGACCCTTGTCAAAACCGGTTCGGATTTGCAAAAAGACATCCGGCTGAAAATAGAGGTTCCTCAAATGTTAATCTCATGTGCCGGGGTAATGGATGTTTATTCGAGAGTATTAGAACGTAATTGTACATTGTGTATTAAGGGCGGTAAAAACGAGTTCGTAATGATTGTACCGCCCGTGATCCATACAATGTTTTTCATCACATTTGCGAGGAAATAAACAAACTTATATAAATAAACAATAATTAATAGCGGTAGTGTAGTTGCCCGGTCCACAGTACTCGGCGGTGAGCGGCGACTAAAATTTGGCGGGCGGTAAAATGTATGAAAATCCATTACGGCCATGAGCGTAATACAGCTTATTAAGTCTAAGAATGCTTGCACACAATATCACAATTTATGAGCGATGAGTGATGAAATGTTTTTTTTTAAGTAGGCCATTTATTAGTTTGTCATTAATAACGAGGGTTGCTAGCAACAGCTAGTTTATGTTCAGTCAAATATTGAAACTGCCATTGTAGAACTATGTCAAAATGACGTTATTCATCAGATGGCATGAAATCTACTTGACATTTTGACATGATGTGGAAATGAAATGATGTCCAAAACCATTAAGTATATTATGACATACGTACCACATCATAAAACTTGTTGATTTTAAGCTATACATCTTCGTCTGTGCCTCTTAGTCCTTTATTTAAATATTCCTTATATTACGAGTAAAATCTGAAGAAAACAGCCCTACGGTTGATCTTAAGGAAATGTCGGAGAAAAATAAAATTACCTACTCCCAAACATATCTCATAAATGTGTATCAATATTTCAAAAGCCTCAAATCCTTTCCAAACCAAAGACAATCATGAGTATTAATCATACACCCCAAAGTAACAAGTAATTTCCATTCTCGTCAGCCAAACTTAAATCAAACGTACTAATCAGTTTAACGCAACATTAAGCAAGTCTGCAGTGCCACTTGTTTACAGAACTACGCTTTAACTGCAACATGCAAATGTAAACATAACTGCGATGACATAAAGTCGTTATTAACTCAAATAGTGACACCCCTAGTATTTAAAGGAGAAGGTGTGTATGAAGAGCGTTTTAACTTGCGTCTTTGTGGTTCTAGATGACGCGTAGAATGTTGAGCGCTGCGTGGTAGCTGAGATACGATTCGTAGCGTTTCGCTTGAATGCCTGTCATTCGTATTGACACCATCTTTTTGCAGGTTTCTGGACAAATGGGTGAAATGGAATTACATTTTTACGCATTTTGCGATACACGAAGCTTTAATGCTTTGTAGATATATGGTCTGACAAGCAAACGAATGCAGTGACATGAGAGACGAGTAGACGTCAGAGGTCTAGTTCCAAAATCAGCAGGTCCAAATAAAAGATACAACGAGGAAATGCCGCCAGCATCCTAGGTACAATGCCTCAAGGGCCTATTTTAGATATAGGTTACTGTATATACTTTGTTAGTTATATCTGAAATAGTTCATTGAAATAAATTGTTTTATTAATAAAAGTGTGCTAGCGTACGCTGAAGTAGAAACGATTTTCTGACTACGTAATCTACACCAAAATTATGGAAAACCAAATAAAAAACCAGCAGGAAATCGGTCTATGTCCATGATTAACGACGGCATACACGTTGAACTAAAAGAGATAATCCCCAGTTATTTAATCCGTGTGGGTGCCCCACAGGGCATTAGCATAACGACGCGCTTATCGCGAGTAATTATCGCGTTCGACTAGACGCCCCGTGATAATGTCCCCTTTGAGTTACACGTCGTGATATCAATTCTGCGAATATTCTAGCGACTAACTGCCAGTAGCAAGCGCGCGACATTTTTAAGCTTTTCTTTCATTGCTGTGAGGCATTTATAAAGAACAACGGTTTCGACTCTACATAAAGTTAATACCGGTACCATGACTGTCAGTCGCTATCGACTCATAGTTAAGTTAAAACTCATGGTAAAGCACACATTATACATTAAGTACATGATATTTCTTTTAATACTACAATATTATATATAAATGATAACAAGACTTTTTTCTCCGTGTAATACCCACGTTACAACTTTAAAGTTATCATATTCTACATAATGATGAGAATTTTTGTCATGTCAAGGGCGCTTATTTATTATTTATTAATTAAGAATCAAACAAACTTACCTTGTGTTGTGACGTTTGATTCCAATTATATGAGGGTGTCAACCGAAGACGAATAGTGCGAGTCGGAAATGGGTGGCTTTTACCCGAGTTAAACACGATACTTTTCATTTCGAATGCGAGGAAAGTAAAAAAACTTTTGGTAGGTACAGATAAAACATAGATTACTTATACACAATTTTCGAATTATTCAAATACATTGGTTCAGAGATCGCTCTTTAGCGATAAGACCGCCTGTTGTTTGCCTCTTTTTCATGTGTAATCTATACCAGTTTGTGTTATTTTTGTTGTTTTGAGGTGCAATAAAGAGTTATTGTATTGTATTGTATTGTATTGGTTCTGGAGCACGATATTTTAAATTTGCTGCGCTTTTCTAGAGACATAGGTTATTCTAATAGGCTACACGACTAAAAAAATCTATTAAGTCCCTCTTTTAGATTATAAGAAATATCTTAAACGTATTTTTTCTTTTGTTCGTCAAATTAAAAATGACGAAAATACAGTACGTTCAAGTTTCGCGTAACGTCACTATTAGGTACAATTCTTACCTAGTAGTGACGTCACAAGCCCCCAAACCGGAACTTTGATGCTCTATTATCTTCGTCAATTTTAGATAAATTGAAAAAAGAAAAAATACGTATCTAATAATTTTCAATATTCTAACTGACGGACTAATTAGAATGATAATTTTTCAACATAGTCGTTATCCCTATTGTGTATGACTAATATTTTGTCTTTTGCATGGATAAGTGTGAATTAATGTGTAATAGCTGTATAAGTTTTCGCCATTGCTTACCGGCAACTTTGTAGGTTTGTTCCTTTTTAGCGATGCGTCTAATACCGGTTGGGGCGTGAAATGCGGGGATCAAAGTGCAAACGGTAACTCGGATGAGTCAGAATTACATCTTCACATAAATACTCTAGAATTAAAAGCAGCGTATTATGGATTGAAAGTATTTACTGAAAATATACGAAACTGCGATATAGTTTTTTAATTTATTAGACTCTATTTCAATAATTATATAATATTATGTTGATTTATTTTCTCACTAACTGGGCATTTCTATCTAAAGTTGTACCATAGTTCACTTGATGTCTTTAAAATATAATGTAAAAACATTTATTCTCGAAATATATACAGTAAGTTTAACTTACCTAACTACCTACCTCTACCTACCTTAAATCTAAAGTAGGTCCTTGAGGCATTGTACCTAGGATAATAATAATTAGGATTTTTTTCTACTTTTTCACGTAAGTATTTCTATAAGGGAATATATTCAAAGCACTACAGAGAATCGTCATGTTTTTAGGATAAATTAGTTAAAATTCATATTCAAAGTTATTAACTTTAAGCTTCTGTTCCTGTACTTTAGTACTATGATTTATTCTGTGCTATAACTCGACTATATTTGATCGAATCTTCGTGAAATTCGGCATGTGGTTAGATGAAATAAATGTGAGTTTTCGACTACCTATGAGCCAAATCAGTCAAGGGGTTGCCGAGATATAGGGGTCACGAGTTCACGTTCGGGGCAAACCGCTAGTATAACATGCACAGGGTGTTCTTGAGCATTTGCTTTAACTTCGTCATGTGGCTTGGTATAATTAAGGAAACAGAATGGCATACTTAGTTTTATTAAATTCGTTCATTTTTATTTTTTGTATTTCGCATACAAAATAATTACATGTTGCATCAACCGCTAATGTAAAACGGGCATTACAATTGACTTTACTAAGTAAGTGACAACTATGACATAACACTGTCATTTGGAATACTCATACTCGGTTTACACACATGCAAATCTCATGTGAGATAAAATTGATTTTGTAGTTATTTTCTAAATGGAGCTAATTAGAATATCGGTAGAAGATAATTTAAGCTAAAGAATGCACCCTTGAATTTAAAGCAATTGCTCAAAAACACGTTGTATACATAGGTTTTACTTTTAACTCAAAATGGCGGGACTCCACACACAAGAGAATCAATCTGAAACGCTCAGTCTAATTTTTGAATTTCGTATTCCTGTCTCCATACAATTTACGGATAGAATTATTGATATTTCTTGATATAGTGACTCTAATTCTACCCTATTTCACTCTATTGAGTGGAATAGGCTCTAAATGACCCACACCTACTTTAATCAATAATAGTCGTTCTTCGAAAAGCTTTATTTTCGTAAATTGGTGCGGTCTTAGATGTTGTTTTTCCTGCAGTGAAAAACGCTTACAGAAAGGCAAAGCGAAATCTTTCATAAATCGAAAAATACATTTTCCTCGTTCTCCCGTTCTATTAGCAATCCGCTTATAATATTAGCTGATGTAGGTACTAACATTAACATATACAGGGTGTAACCAAAATGCTGGTGATCCGTTTAAGGGCGTACACGTGGGTTTATTTATATGATACTACCCACGTGATATTTCATCCCTAAACATTTTACAAGACGCTCCTCATCACGAACTTTCATGTGGTTTTTAAGACCATCGATCAATTTAGCACTTGGCAATAAGTAATATCCTTTTAGGGTTTCGTACCTCAAAAGGAAAGAAACGGAACCCTTATAGAATCACTTTGTTGTCCGTCCGTCCGTCCAACTGTCCGTCAAGACCATTTACCTCGGGAGTGCTAGGAGATATCGAGTTGAAATTTAAACTATAAACTAAGGTCTACAGTCCCTTGAAACCATATTCCGCGTTTTCCGAAATTCATCCCCTAAGGGATAAAAAAGGGGGTTGAAAATCCCTCAAGACCCTCCCGTCCGTCAAGACTCTTTATCTTGGGAGTGCGAGGAAGTAGGTATCGGGTTGAAATTTAAACAATATACTAAGGTCTACGGTCCCTTGAAACTTTATTCCGCGTTTTCTGAAATTCATTCCCTAAGGGAAAGGGGGTTGTAAGTTTGTATGAGGTGTGAATCATTATTTAGGTTGCAGACTTAAAACTTCGTTTATAGACTCTTGGATACTACACAAGAAAAGTATATTTAGCGGTTTTCGAAATTCATCCCCGAAGGGATAAAAAAGGAATTGAAAGTTCTCATACCAACATACTGTACTGTTACGGGATAAAAAAACTAATAATAATTTACTGCCATTTAGGTCTTCGAAACCATCTTGAGTTATGTTGTATAATTTTTACATTTAATTGAGTTTATAAAATAATAATAAAATTCAATATTAATAAAAAGATCACCTTTTGCCTTTTGATTGCTCGCATCAGCTGATTTTTTTTTAAAGACAATTAACAAATTCTATTAAGTATTTGCACAGTGAGTAATATTTACGTACCTACAATACGTGTTTAGTGTCACAGTCGTCATAGAGCTCACCCCAATTGTTAATTCATAACCCTTGCTCATTCTAGGGGCCTCAAATTTAAATATCTTATCTAGTTACATACCCTCAATCCTATACAATAACATCCCTCTTAATTTGCATATGAATAGAGGCAGAAGTGAAAATCAGTGCGTTCCCTAATTACTAACGCTCCCTTCAATTACTACGTGTTAGGAATGCCGGATTACCCGCCATCTTCAATAACCGTCTTATCACAAACTCGCTTATAATTTTTAGATACTCCTATCTCATCATATCTGACTTTTGTTAAATCAACTGTATTACCTACGCGTGAAGACTGAAATTCAGAAAAAGCGAAAACTGAAAGAGAAGTTATTCCAAATAGTCATTTCTCGCTTAACGTTCAATTTGGCTGGATATCGAGTTAGTCTCATACTTTAGTCAATTGTTGTCGCAGAAGCAATCTAAGTGGAAATGGATTCAGAATTTAACGCAAGGTGATATCAAGATTATAATTTTATTGTAAAGCGATAAAAGATATGCATGGTAAGAGTATCTTCTTCTTTGTTGGTTTCTGACCACTCTATCAGATAAAGAAAAGTTTATTTTAACAAATATAAAAATATTCTATGACGATTCTTTCTCGTTCAAGATAATATTTTATTTGATGGGTAAAAATTAAAAAAAAAACCCTCTCGTACAAAAATCTGCGTCACATGCAATGCAAGCAAGAAGACAAGGAGAGGCGTAAAACTATGTAATTCTTAAATGGAAAAGTGCACTTTCTTCAGACGAAGAGAGCTTTACGGGAAGATAAATATCGGTTTCAAAGTGGTGGGTAGTTAGTTAGTTCTGCTGGGCTTTTTTCCGCAGCTCGATATCCATTGTACCTTTTTTGCGTGATAAGATAAACGAGGTAGCTCTACTCTAACCACCTTAGTTTCTCTACGAAACCTATCATCTTTTTAAGGTTGCAAACTACCTCCTATAATGTGCTAGAAGTCTCTAATATATTTAGTCTATACAATATTTCTACATGTTTACATTCTAGGAAAATATGTTTTATTGTTTTTTTTTCCATACATGCTTTGCAAATAGGGCTATCTGTTATGCCCATTTTGTGTAACTGTTTGTTTATGTGTTGTGTTTTCTGTGAGTAGTCCTACTATTTTCCGCAGTTGATGTCTGGGCGTTCTTAGTAGAGTTATCATGAGCTTGATGAGCTTTAAGTGTAGCTCTATAGTAAAACTTCATTAGTTTGCGTACATGTATTCAGGTCATCCCAGTATTTATGGTGCAGTTGTCTGTAATTTTAGTTTCGTAGTTTCTGAATGTACTATAAAGGTGTTTTTCACCCTTTTCTTGCCAGTTCATTCGCCACATCGTTCCCTTTTGAGCCACTATGTCCTTTAATCCATTGTATAGTTACTTTGTTTCCTTCTTCGCTCATCTCTGTGAGCCTAGTGTGACATTCATGTATAAATAGTGATTTAAGATTGTCGCTGCGTAGCGCTTGCAGTACCGATTTACTGTCTGACAGTATTAGTAGGTAGGTACATTTTTATTTTTTACTTGTCGTTTTTTTACTGCATTGCAGGGTTCCGTTATTCCCACATATTCCGTTTGGAAAATTGTGTTGTGATGGGATCACTCCCATCACAACTAAATAAAGTAAGTAAATATAAAGCATATGCGAGAAGAGAAGACTTCGTAGATTTCATTAGCGCATAGACAAAAACGAAGTATGTCCTCTTTCCGAATAAACTTTATAAAACATGAACTCGAAAAACATTGCCTTTGGATAGTCTCATTAAAAGAATATCAAACTCATATAATGAATACGACCTTTTAGTACCAGATAAGACAATACCAAAACAACCACAAATGTTAGTGCGAGATGCAAATGAGTATACTCGTGTTGATGTTTTGCCCGAACACGAAATTGCTTTCATGTAAATTAAATTACATATGCGTATGGGATTTGACGAGCGAATTGTGCCAGGTAAATATAAATGACAGGATTTAGCTGATAGTTGCGTATTTTTACATGATTTGCAATTTAAATTTCAATTTGTGGCTGACTAGTGAATATATTTATTTTAAGGTAATATAAACAATCGCATTTATTATACTTTTTTTTTGTATGTCTTTCCCTTCACGGAACAATGGTGTTCCGGACCTTTGGGAGGCGTACGCGGAGCCGAAGCCAACACGCAGAGTCCCTTTCGACAATTTAATGAAATGTAAGGGGTACACCGAGCGGATGTTGCACCTGCCCGAGTCATGGGACGCACGCAGAGGCAGCACCCGCGAGGGTGTAAAGACTATTGAGATTTAATGGAATCTAAAATATACTGGACTATTAGGTGAAAGTGCTGGACTAAATACTGGGTTATGAGAATAAAATCGGACGTCTGCCTAACAAAATGGTAATCAATTTTATTTCCGGCAGACGGTGACTCGCCCAGTTTAATGATATAAATATAAAATAATAAAGTTAAAATAGAAAAAAAAATGGAATCAGAAGAAATACTGGTTAAGCTACTAGAGTGCAATCACGCTAACTTTGCACTGATTTGGCACACTTGACAATGAAAATGCCATATTTCACGTAAAACTTGTCGTGGTCCAACTATATTGAGACTCATAATCATAACGGATCCAATTCAAAGTACCTACCTTGAACAATTTACCGATAACAAAAGTTCCCGTTGGTATTTAAAATTATATCCATACTCAATGCCACGAGTGCTACAAAAATCTTTATACTACATACCAACTTGGTCGCAAATGGTCTTGGCGTTTAATGTTCACACTGTGCGGTTTTAGAGGTTTTACTCTCGCGGCCGTTCCGACTGTGGAATGAACTGCCTGCTGGCGTTATCACCAGAGTAGTCTAGAGATGCGTATACAGCTACGTATGCGTACAAGCTTATGTTTATCAGATCCTTTAAAATAATTATGGTACTAATACATTTTTAAAAGGTAAGAGTATTGTAGTATAATGTACCTACTCACCTATAGGTAGGTATTACATAGCAATAAAATTTAATCATCAATTGTGTCGCAAAAAAATTAAGAATGAATACATTAATATTACCTTGTATACAAAACCCATTCGCTAAACATGTAGATTTTATTTAAATTGGTAGCTTTTGTTAGAAGTTAAGTAACATATTATTAATACCCTAGAGCGTAGCAAGTTAAAAAAGAACAAAAGAGTAATAAAACACATGAATAACGTAAAAAAGAAATCTTCTGTGGTTAATTAAGTAAGCAATTAATATCTGTTTTTTTTTGTCGTGTCTCTTTGCATGCTTAGTTTTCTCTGTCGCTAGCATTATATAACTTTGTATCCTATCTGTGAAAACCTGTAACTGGCTTCGCTGATACTTATGTTACATCATCTGTCCTTGTTAATTTAAGCTGTTGGTTTTCCGAATAAAATAAAATAAAATAAATAATAAAATTGGTATTTTAAGTGGACATATTCCACATGAAATACGTATGTCCACAAGAGTGATTATTAATAGCAAACCACAGAAAATACGTCCACATAATGGTTATTTTTTGAAAAAGTGAGTTGCATGGCGTTTAGTTTTTAGGTTAGGCATTAGATCTTTCGGTTATGCAAAATAGCCTATCCACGGAAAGCCAGGGGCACATTTATATATTTGTAAAGTCCGTACTTACCAATGTACACAGTGAACAGGAAAGTTGCACTGATCTCTGTCTGACAAAAAAACTCATAATTCAATAAAAAGGTTCCGAGCAATTATCACGCAACAACGTAAGGCGTATTCAAAATGGCGATGGGAAGCGGATCGGTGTTGCTAGTCAAATATTCCGCCACTTATAGTAGTTTTTAGTCACTTCAAATCTTAGGCGGATTTTGAATGGCCACAGAAAAGTTGTTTTACTATAATATAACAACCTGTTTATACCCGCTTGTGTAAAAAGTGTTGCATATTTTGGAATTAATTACGCGAAAAACAGTTCTTGATCGTTTGTGACATGGTTACATAAGGAGTTCTTAGGAATTTTGCAGAAAATATAGAAACCAAAGCCTGTCAAAGAACTGAACCTAGATTCTGAACAATCCACATAAGGGAGTTTTATTAAGTATTATATTTTTTTTCTCTGTTATTATAAATACTTGCTTAAATCTGAGCAAAGCTACTTAAAATAGAAATATATACCCTGCAAAAAAAATATAAAAAGAACATGGTCCTTTATTTTCCTTGTCTTTTTTTATCCGAACATACTTTTGAGTTTGACCCGTTATAGTTAGTTTCTCTGGGCTTTTTTTTTTCCGCAACTCGACATCCATTGTGCCTTTTTTGCGTGTTAACGAGGTAGCCCTATTCCAACCACCCCAGCTCCTCAACGAAACCAAGCATCGGTTTAAGGTTGCTAAAAGCCTCCTTGAGTGTTATTGGAGTCCCCAAATACTTACTCCTGTATTCTTCTACCTGTTTGCATTCTAGGAGAATATGTTTTGCTGTTTCCTCATTTTCCATGCAGGCTCTGCATATGGGGCTATCTGTTATACCCATATTATATAGGTGTTTGTTTAGTGTATTGTGTCCTGTGATCAGCCCTACTATTTTCCGGAGTTGGTGTCTGGGTGTCCTGAGTAGGGTTTTTGTGAACTTTTGGTTCAACTCTGGTAAAACTTCTTTGGTTTGTCTACATGTCCCCAGGTTGTCCCAGTATTTGTTGTGAAGGTGTCTGTGATATTGATTTAGTTGATTTTGTATGTGCGATAAAGGTAGTGGTATGATAGGTTCCGGTCCGTATGTCGGTGTCTCTGACCCTCTCCTTGCCAGTTCATCCGCTGCATCGTTTCCTCTTGAGCCACTGTGTCCTTTTATCCATTGTACGGTTACCTTGTTTCCTTCCTCACTCACCTCCGTTAGGCTGTTGTGACATTCGAGTGTGAGTTGCGACGTATGTTTATCACTAAGTAGCGCTTGTAGTACCGATTTACTGTCTGACAGTATTAGTATATTTTCATTTTTCGTTTGCCGTCGCTTTACTGCTTTGCAAGCTTCTATTATTCCAACACATTCCGTTTGGAATACTGTGTTGTATTTTCCTAGGGGTTTTGAGATGTGTATGTTTAGGTCTTCTGAGAAGACACCACATCCGGTTCCTGTATTTGTTTTTGAGCCATCCGTGAATATTCTGAGGTTTGTTTGATTTAATCCTTCCTTTTGGTCCTCCATTAACGATATGGCATAGTCTTTCCAGAATATCATTGTTTTTGGTATTTTGTCAACCGGTGCTTCCAGCATTGGCATATTGGAGATCATGTTGTCATAGATTTTCTTGTGTGTCGAGCTGAGGTTTGACCACAAGTTTAGGTTTTTCAGTCTAAGCGCCGTGGCTGCCGCTTCCTTCTGTATGTAAATGTGTAATGGTAGGAGTCCTAGCATTATTTCTAGTGCTGCAGTCGGAGTGGTTCTCATGCAGCCTGTAGTTGCCACACATGCTAGTCTTTGTGTTTTGTTTAGTTTGTCTATTGCAGTAGTTTGTTGTGTGCGAGGCCACCACACGACCGCGCCATAACTGATCATTGGCATTATTACCATTTTGTATAGCCACAGTATGATATGAGGAGTTAGTCCCCACTTCTTGCCTACCATCCTTCGGCATTGCCAGAAAGTAACTGTTGCTTTGTTCAGTTTGTTAGAGAGATGTTTTCCCCAGTTTAGTTTGTCGTCTAGGGTTATTCCTAGGTATTTCACTTCCTTTGAGAGCGTTAGTTTTGTGCCGAAGAGCGTTGGCATTTCGTATCTCCCCAACTTCCGTTTATGAGTAAAGAGAATTGTGTCGGTCTTTTTTGGGTTTACCGATAGGTCATTCTCCTTGCACCATTTCTCTACTATACTTAGTGCAGATTGTGTGAGATCACATAGTGTGCTTATTACTAGGCCGCTGATTAGTATCACCAAGTCATCTGCGTATCCTATAGTCCTAAAGTTTTTGTTATTTAGTTTTGTTATCAAATCGTTTACTACCAGGTTCCAGAGTAGTGGTGATAGTACTCCTCCCTGGGGGCACCCTCTCATGACTAGTGCCAGTTGGTCTTTATTTTCAGAAAGTATTACTACTCTCTGTTTAAGCATGTTCATTATCCATTCTGTTATGAGTTCATTTGTTCCATGTCTTTGTAATGCTAGTTGAATGCTACTAAAGTTGGTTTTGTCAAAGGCCCCTTCTATGTCAATAAAGGTGCCAAGGCAGGAGTTTTTCCTCTCTAGTGCGTTCTCTATGTTGCTTACCACAGCGTGGAGAGCCGAGTCTGTTGATTTGCCTTGACTGTAGGCATGTTGGTTTGGATGGATAGTTATGTTCTTTAAAGCCGTATCCTTCAGTTCCCTGTCACATAGTCTTTCTAGAGTTTTAAGCAGGAAGGATGTGAGACTAATTGGTCTGAAAGACTTTGGGTCTGAGTAGTCAGTCTTGCCTGGTTTTGGTAGAAAGATTACCTTTACTTCTCTCCATTTGTGTGGTATGTATCTAAATGCTATGCAGCTGCATAGTAGGTTTGCTAGATGTTTCATAAGTATGTGTCCTCCCCATTTTAGTAGTGCTGGGTAGATTCCGTCTGTTCCTGGCGATTTGAAGTTGTCGAAACTGTTCACTGCCCAAGTTGTTTTGTTTAGTTCTGTTATATGTTCCGCTATTTCCCATTCGCCTTCAGTAGGGAGATGGTCAGTTTTTTGTTCTTCAAGTTCTTGTTCGTTTACTACTTTGCATCCCGGGAAGTGGGTCTCCACCAGTAGTCTTTCCGTCTCAGCTGGTGTGCTGGTGGTGCTGTGGTCCATTCTCCTCAGGGTGCCTAGTAGCTGTTTTGGTTGATCTGCTAGGATCTTCCTTGTTCTGTTTGCCTGTGTTACTGTGGATATGTTGTCACAGAAGTTCCGCCACGAGAGCGATTTCCTGTATCTCAGTCTCTTTTTGAAGTCTGATTTGGCTGTCTTGTAGTTGTCCCAGTCCGTTTCAGCACTTGTGTTCATTGCTCTGTTTAGAAGTCGTCTCATTTTTGTTCTCATTCGTTCCAGCTCCGGTCCCCACCAGCTGTTTTTATTTCCACTTTTCCTTGTAGCCGGTGGTGTTGAGAGTGGACATGTGTTTTCGTAGCTGTCTGTTATGTTTGTGGTAAGTGAAATTACCTGGTTTTCCAACTCCTTTGTATTGTTGGGTCTGTGTATGTGTATGTTGTTCAGTTTACCTTCTAGGAGATTCCTATACACCGGTACATCCGTGCGTCTCGGGTTCCTCCTAGGCGTTGGTGTGTGGATGTCTGCTGTCAGATCGTACCGGATCCATCTGTGGTCGGAGCAGGATAGCTCGTCCGACACGTGCCAGTTGGATACGTGTTGTGCTGCCAGTCCTGTGCTTAGAGTAATGTCAATTATAGTGTTACATCTACGAGTGACAAAAGTTGGTTTGGATCCTATGTTTAATATATCTAGGTTAGTTGTCATAAGGTATTCAACAATATCGTTACCTCTTTTGTTGTTGGTTTCCATTCCCCATAGGTTATGGTGCCCGTTGCAGTCTGCAGATATGACCAGTTCGAGCCTTTCAAGTTCACAGTAGCGTATGAGGTTGTTCAACTCCCCAGGAGGTGGGTCGTCCTCTGCTGCCATGTAGGTGGACGCCAGGACTATTTCCGGTAGCGTTGAGTTTTGTGTTCTGAGGAGTTTTATGGCACACACGTCTCTAGAACAGAATTGAGTTAGTGGTTGTGCCATTATGTTACGAGATATGTATATACAAGTTCTAGGTTTGTAATGTGTATTATAAAAAATATTACCTCCGATGTTACAAAGGCCGTTTATTCGTGTGTTTCTGATCCACGGCTCCTGGATCAGTGCTATTGATGTTGGGTTAACCTCCAGCCATCTTCGAAGTTGAGCCGTTGCAGATTCGCTGTGCTGGAGGTTAACCTGGAGTACTTTACATGGGGAAGGCGCCATCTGAGGGTGTTCCCTCCGCCCTCCCCTTTAGGTTCAAGAGACTTATCCCTTTCGGTAGGCCATCTTCGTCGTCGGATTCAAGCAGAATGCCTTCTTCCTCGTCCGAACCCTTTGTGTCCGTACCGTCTGTTTCCATGGCAGAGGGGGTGCTGGTCTTAGGGTTGCTTTCAGATGGTTTGTCCTCCCCTCTGCCCATGGTCGTGTCTGTCTTGGCCTGTTTCTCCGGCGGGGAATCTCTGAAGCGTCCTCCACCGTGCTGGAAACGGATGTAGACTGTCCCACACATGTAGTTCAGTCTTCTTCCTTTTTCCATCACGGTAGGAACGACGTCCTCAGGTATTCCCACCAAGAGTAATGTGTTCCCTTTCTTTTTAAGGGGGATCGCCTGTTGAAGGGTCCACTTCCTCACCATGGCCCACGGGTTCTGGTAGTTGAGGACCCGGCCGACCTTGGTGAGATCGTTCTCCAGCGTCGGTATGAGGATCCCACACCTTACGCTCCGGACCATCTCATCCTCCCGCCTTCCGACAAGATGGTCCCCGTTGTTTAGGGTGGCCGACTCCAACCACTTCGTGAGCCACGCCTTGGTGTTCGCGTCCTGGCACCACAGCTTCAGGTAGCCATCTATAAAAGTTGGTCTGCCGGCGAACGCTGGGGCCTCGGCTACTGCGTCTAGGTCCGTGTCTAGGGCCGCTTGGAAAATAGCGTTCCCTATTTTGTTTTCCACCTCTTCAGCGTCCTGCTTTGTCAGCCTGCCCGTGCGTACGTTTGTGATCGCAACCGTCAGGTCTGACGCCGCCGCCGCTGCATAGGTGGTGGGTTTAGGTTTATTTCCCTGGGCATCTGTGCATCTTTTCTTGTGCTCGCCTCTGGGGGATATGGTCTCATCCAGGCGTGCCCTCTTGGCTATCCCGTCTGGTTTCTTTGCCTGGTTGTGTTCCGCAGGTGTTGTCGCTTCCTCGCCTTGCCTAGCGTCAACCTCCCGCTCGTTTTCAGAGGAGCGGCTTTCCGCTACTCTGCGCTTTTGAAGCCGCTGCCTCTTCCTCTGCGACAGTTTCCTTCGCTGAGGTGCGTCCGCGTCGGTCTGGGCAGGCATCCCCTTGGGTTTACACCTGATCTCCCAGCCTGGGTCTATGGGCTGCTTAGAGGGTTCAACTGATGTCGTCCCGCTCTTTGCAGCCGTTGTCTGTTCTTTTGAGGGTCCAGCTGTTGGAGGTCTCATCGTCTCTGGCTTAGCCTCCTTGGCTGGGGTTCCGGTTGGTACCCCAACTTTCGGTGGCTGCTCCAGCTTCGATGCTTCCCCCTTGGCCGGTCCTCCTTTGATCTGTTTCTCCCTCCTTAGTGCTTCAGCTTTCGCCGTCTCATCTAAGGAGGTAGAAGTTTCGGATGTGTTTTTTAAACTATATTTTTTTATTTGCTTCTCCCTATAAGTCCCACGAGTAGCTAGGGAAATAATTGGTCCATCCACGCAGAGCCCCGCTTGCGTAGATAAGGCGAATGTACAACAGGTACTTGCCCGATACCTGAGGCCACCGTTCGCGACTGGTCTCACCACCAGCCATGCATCTCTCGGCACGGTGAACACCTTAGATTGGTGTAAGAGGTCATTTATATTTACTATAATAGATACTTAGATATATATACTTACTTATATTTAATAACACTCGGCGGGTGGGGGGTGCCACATCACCGATATAGGAGCGTAGCCCGCGCCGGGTGCCGCCCTCATACTCTGCTACTAGTGGTCTGGGGTAGAATGGTAAATAGTGCGACGCCCATTGGCCACTAGCATTGCCCGGGAAGTACGGTCAAACCGACTGGTTGACTCCGCCCTGGTCCGCGGCGGCAGATCCAGGGAAGACGGGGACGTGTATGATGGACTTGAGGTGCAGGCCAATATCTCAGCATCGCATACCTGAGAGTACCTACTCCCTCCAAACCTCCCGAGTTTGACCCGTATACTACGGTAAATTTAAACTCGTGGTGTGCACAGGCCGATTTTACGCTTGTTTTTCACCATCGTAAAGTAAAAAATCAAGTTAAACACGACACACTACGGGTATTTTATTATTTACCACTAATAATGTTAGCATAGCATGTTGCTACAACTTACTGTAAAGCAAAACATTCGGTATCCACTAAATAAAATAGGTATCATTTAGCTATTCCGCTGAAAGCAAACTCGTGTTTGTATTTTGTAGAATCTGTATAAATCCAGAGCCAACAAATAAACGGAAAGGGGTAATTTATAGCTGTTGTATTTAGATTCTAGATAGTAAAATCTTTATTCTAAATAAGAGACCAGATGCATGGAAACTGGGGTAACGACGATTTGCAAACACTGATTGCGAATAGGGTGGGGGTGGTATCGATATCCATTTTGAATTTGTAAAAATAGCTAGGCGTTCATGGCTAAATTGCTAGTCGAGTTAATTAGTTTAATTGTTAGTACAATTATAAAGCACGAATCAAATCATTTATTAAATGTAATAAATGTTTTGATTCATGTTTTTGTGTTTTTTTAAGTAGTCACACTACTATATATAAATTATAAATTGAAAGAGATGTCATATACTAAAGAAAAAGTGACCAAGGTCCCCGGTGAGCAGGGCTGGGATCGAACCAGCGACCTCCTGCTTTCGCGTCATCATACATTGACTTATTTATGAGTGGACTCAACTCATAAATATGACTTGTGATTATTCGCATTTGTATCATTTAAATCGATCTTTTTCCTCGACAAAATGCTAGATTAAGACACATCTCTAGAACTACAAGAAGTAACGATACAGAGTTGAATTTAGTGCGAATATCTAGCGAAGTCGTGCATATAAATAGTGTCACCCACACGAAACTATATTGAAATATGTAGTGTTATGATTTATTAATGTTGGCAAGCAGGTTAACGCTTGATGTAATCTTGGTTAATTAACTGTTAAATTGATCAATTCAAGGCGTTAGTGTACGATTTAGTTTAAGGTTGTACTTATAATATTGTTGATGTGGTGTGTTAGTGTAGGTATAAATTTATCAATTTATCTTCGTTAGTTTTTATAATTGAGCACATTTTGTCATTATCTGAAATTGCTGTTTTTGTACAATATAGTGAAACATAGTTTTTTTGTGGGTTATTATTTGGCAAGTAGTATAATCTGGCAAGAAGTATAATCTGGCAAGGTACTTTACAAGTCAAGCCCTGGCTTAGCACAGCCGATACAGAATACATATTGCTATTACGTACTTACCTACAGTGCGACGAAAAAAAAGTAGACATTTACGGAGAGCGCCACGATTGTGCATCTCATTCTGTCGCATAAGTGCGAGTAGTAAGTTTACTTGTTGACAGATGCTTGTTTAGACAACTGCGGCCATACCATGACGTCTTAACGCGATTCAGTTGACGACCTAAACTGAGTCGCTTCGATAGAACTGAGCCTATACTGAACCTAAACAGAATCGCGTTAAGACGTCATGGTAAGGCCCCTGGTGTTGACCTTGTGTTTTGCGTTTATTTCCATTTAATTTCTCCCTTTTGCTATCGCACTGTAATTAATGACTTTAGAAACCTACATTTTTTTCTTTTAAATGTTGAAAATATAATTTTATTACAGTAACTCAAAAAACGCTATTTTGAGTGACGGAAAAAATGGTTATAAATATGGTACTATTATTTCCGATCCATGCACCAAGTTCAAAGTAGAAGTTGAATGTTTTAAATCAGTACATATTTTCATTAGTACATAAATTACGTACATCAAACAAGTTTAAATGATACAAGTTATGTATTAATATCAACTATATATAAACAAACATTTTTAATATTTATAAATACAGTTTTTTTGTTAAATTGACCGATTGGCCTTATTATTGCCACAGTGGCTACACTGTACACCAAACATTAAATAATTAAAACTTTTTTTCATTCACATTAGCCTTCTGCTTAAACAGCTTCTATAAAATCACCAATACTATTGCCAATAAAGCACGACAAAATTGTTATTCAATCGACCCTTGAAAGCAATAAAGCGATTATCCTTGTAAAAACCATTAAATGGGCCGATCTAAAATAGATTGAAGTTATAAAGTAAATTAATTATATTGCGGCAGGTTCAAAGCTCTCAAAGTGGTTTGCTTTGATAATAATAAATCAATACACTGGTTTGAATTTTAAAATAGACTATAAATTATGGACTCATTCGTCAAGATTCAAGGAGTAATTATTGTACAGATCATTATTAAAATGACATTTTATTTTATCGACCTCGTTGTTACCGACGCGATCAAGTATGTTTCTCAATTAATGTTATCGATAGTCATTTTGATTGACATCAGGTCAAACAAACATTAATCATATTGTAATAATATTGCTCGTTTAGATGATGGATTTTCCATAGATACCGTCAATATCGTATCTTTTGTGATACATTTTCCTAAATAGGGAATATTTTAGCATAAATAAGTATAACTTGTTTCTCATAACATTTATAACTAACTAACTACGGCTAACGCCATAACCACCTCTCTTCTTCTTGCCTGTTACTAAGAATGCATCTACTCGAGAAATTCGCCTGCATTCGTTCATTGAGGCCAGGTGGCCTAGTGGTTATGATGTCCGCGTAAGCTGAAGACCTGAGTTCGATCCTCAGGTTGACCTCCGATGGTGTTAGTCTTTTCTGTAGCATATGATACATCTATTTCAATAAATAATAATTATAGGTATAGTAGTGTTACTACTTTAAGAACAAATCAAAATATTTCATTGAATAGTTTGATTTGTTTCGTAAAAAAGTTGGTTGTTTTTCAAGTTCACAAAAGGAGTCTTTCTGGTTTCTTCCCAAAAACAGATAATAAATGTTACTAAATAACAAAAGAGCCCTTGAATCCAAACTCCGAATTTGAGACCTCTTTCTGAAATTAATAGTGGTAAAGTTCTTAAGAAGACATGGTGAACTAAATTTCGTAACATGTGGATTAGAAGTAACTAGTCTAAATACCGCCAG
Organism: Lathronympha strigana; assembly: GCA_949128165.1. Classification (NCBI taxonomy): domain Eukaryota; kingdom Metazoa; phylum Arthropoda; class Insecta; order Lepidoptera; family Tortricidae; genus Lathronympha; species Lathronympha strigana. The sequence goes on along the minus strand of OX421913.1, from coordinate 15,184,884 downwards.
AATATGACGTTATTACATCAATGCAAATCAGTATATCAAGTACAATGCAATGGTCAAGATAATAAAATTAACTCAACATCACTTAATTAACTGGTTTCCACAGTAGCGATAAATGTCTCTTTGAAATGAGGTCATCGAGGTCTCTAATAACTGCTTCTAATAAATGCTATAATTGTGAATTAAGTTTTATAGACATAACAAAGTAGTGTTTCCTTTTACATCATAATTATGTAAGCTATTAATTATCACAACGGCCTCCTAGCCTAGTTGGTAGTGACCCTGCCTACGAAGCAGGAGGTCCCGGGTTCGAATCCTGGTCAGGGCATTTATTTGTGTGTTTATCACGAATATTTGTTCCTGAGTTATGGATGTTTTCTATGTATTTAAGTAGTTATATGTATATGTCTATTATATATATCGTCGCCTAGTACCCACAATACAAGCCTTATTGAGCTTACCGTGGGACTAGGTCGATTTGTGTAAGATTGTCCCATAAAATATTTATTTATTATATATTTATTATTATATCTCCAAGGATAATCTATACGTCACAGAAGCTATCACTGCGTATGTGACATAAGCTAATTTATAACCTCTCCGTATTCACGTTTATATGGAATGCGTATAGAGCAGAGGAAAGAATTCAGCCTGAAACTTTACCATGACGTCTTAGTCGTCGCCGTTTAGTTTTAAGTTTTAGTTAGGATTTTTAAATAGTATGTCGTACTAACACTAGTAATAAGATTTTATAACCATGTATGGGCTTTTAGTCTGAATTAAATGATTTTTATTTTATTTATTTAACGCGATTCGGTTGACGACCTAAACTGAATTTCTTCCATACAAGTGAGCCTAAACAGAACCTAAACCATCCCGTTAAGACATCATGGAAGGAAATTTCTGTGATAGCATGCGAAATACAAACATCCAATATGTTAATAAAAAAATATTACGCTAAAAAAATAGTACGTACAATAAAAATAGAATTTATTGCTAACTGTCCCATACAGCGATCTTAATCTTTATTTGAATAAATTAATAATGCAAGACAATCTTACAAAAATAAACCTGCTTCACAGTATTGTAAAGGGTTCGGCCTAGTGGTGAGGAGCAATACACGTGTTATGTATAGTTAAATATCTTTTTATTAATACATTATCGAACACAGAACCTTACGTGAAGGCTGCAACGGACAGAATAAACCATCAACAATCGCCCCCTTGGTGTGACAGCACTGGCTAGAGTTCTCAATTTGAAATACACATAAGCCAGTCCTTTCAACTAACCAAGGCGGCTGTAAAGGTAAAACCTTTACAGTATTTAAGCTCAAATATGAGGCTTCTATATTGTAACCACAACTGGCCAGAAACAAATATTTGAAATAAACAGAAATCAAGAATTAGAATTAATCTTACCGGCATTCAAACCAGGCTTTTCTAGTTTCACAGGCAAGGTTTTTCTCGACTAAGGTAGAAGGTCGTTCAACTCGATCAATTTATCATGTTCTTATCGATAAAATGCCATGTTTAACTTCGATTTATTCACTTCCACTGTGTAACTTGATCTAGTCTTCAAGTGAAAGGTATGATACTTATGAAAAGGTTACGCATAATTAAATATGTAAGGTTTTAAACTGGTCACGTTTACCGACACTGTCTTGTAGTCGAGTGAATAATGATCTATGTTTTGAATAATAATAATGGGAAGAATATATGTAACTAGTAAATTTATTTATTCGTTACTAAACAGGCTACAAAGACTTAAATTAAGTGTAAATAAACTAAAACTTTACCAAATTTTACTTAAAAATAAATAACAACATAAAAAAAGGCTATAAAACTAATCATTTCAATCTAAATCTAACGATGGCCCCTGTGGTATGGTGCCAACGTGCGCTGAATCTCAATGCTTGTAATGTGCCCTTGTTTGTACTTAAACCGTGCTTAGATAAATAAGCAACAATCATTACTTTTTATGAAAGTAAGCGGACTTTAAAGTTAACCGTTTCCGAAAATAATAGAAGCAATCTTCGGAGTTTCTCTAGAGATCGAATCAGGAATGATCCGTTGAAGAACGAAAATTATCAAAGTAGCTCACAAAATCGCGTACTGAAGTAGCAGTGCACAGTAGGCTGGTCATATTGGCCGGAGAACTGATGGCTGATGGGGCCAGCGATTTTTGAGTGGCAACCACGTACCGACGAAGTGTGGGAAGACCCTCCACAAAATAAACTGATAGCCTGATAAAGATCGTGGATATCCATTGGAATCATTGGATGTGGGCAGTGCATAATCGATAAATATGGTAATCTCTGGGGGAGGCCTGTGTCAGTCTACGTCTTTTGGGTGATAATGATCATAAAAGCCTGAGTCACTTTAGAAAATGACCAAAATGGCCATGCATGTGCAAAATAGAAGGGTTCCAGATTTCCTTAATGGGCATTTTTGCGAAAAGAGACCCAATTTTTTTTCTAGTACAGGTAAATTAATGGTTTTTTCTACTCAGAACCGCGAGCTCTTTCGATCTTACTAGCAGAAAAAAAACCCAATATCTATCCATTCCGTTAACAATTTTCAAACACTTTGTACAAAACGGTTACAAAATGGAGACTAAAACGTTTGAAAATTTTGAGACCTTTTTTATCGTAGTTTTTTCTCCTGGATGAGCCTGGGGAGAGCTCGTTATTCTAAGTAGGAAAAACATTAAATTTACCTGCTTTAAAAAAATATGGATTTCTTTTCGCAAAACTATCTACTGAAAAATACAATACATTTTAAAGCTAACATAATTGTAACACGACTAACACGACTACTTACCTATATTTTTTTATACATATGTATGTATTGATATCAAAAAGTATCGAAATGATGTGGTATCGAAAGTTACTACGGGCCCTAAAATTTGGCACTCAATCGCTAAACAGTTGTATATTATAACCGTAAGGTCAAGCATGTTAAGCAATTGGTCACAGGCTGTGAAATGGCACACAAAGAAGCCATTTTATGATGTTTATGCAACAAATAAGCAAACCTGTATGCGTGCGAGCTTGTGTTTGATATTTACCAACAATTCAAACATATTTGCAATGCTAGGTTATTTTTTGTTACACTGAATAGTTTAAATCAGCTCATCAACAGCTCAGCCGATTTAAAGTACAGCCAATTTAAGACTTACATAAACAATTTACTACAATTGTACTATTAGAGAACAAATAATCCATGGCTGCGCGCATAAGATTTGCCGACTCTAAGCTAACACTCAGCTACGTAAACGTTGTGTGAACGTTGGAAAAATGGCGAAAATATTTAATTGAGTAAACTTTTTGACGTGTAGGAACTATGCGAAATTAGCGATTCGATTGCCAAATGTTGCAGAAATCCAGTCGCGGGATATTCCATATCATTGGAAGAGATCAAATCGAACGTGAATCGAATGAGAGCTACCATATTGTTCACCAGGTAGCGCCGCTCATGCGCGGGTCCTGTGTCAATATGAGAGAATTGTCAAAGTGACGTTTGGAATGTTCCATCAGGACCAATGTTCCACTAGCGCCCCTAGCGGCGAATGAACTCGCAGTGATCCTCATTGGTTGCTACATAACTGCAGCCGTCTAGTCATAGGACTACTTACAGCCAACGTCTAGAAAAGCGCACGTCTAGAAATCAAGGAGACCCTGGTCCGAACAAGGCAACAGTGCGAGAAACCCTTTTCACGTCTTTTTTTCGTGAATTATTATGTTTTCAAAAAAATTACACTAACGGGGCTTGGCTTAATCGTGTGAAACTTTGAAAACGAACGTGTGATTTTCGATAAATTTTAAATAAGTGATTATATTTTATTCATTTGTGTTTAAGGTACATATAAATATTGTTCAATAGTTCACAATTACCAAATTTGTTTTACTTACGTACATTACATACGAGTACTTAGGTATTGTGTAGATTATAAGGTAGCGAAATTAAGTGGTCCCATTGATAGCCACCTTTCTCTATTAGGAGAGTGTTGCTACTTGAACTTTAGCTACTGATAACTATTATACTGGTGTTTGTGGCTTGTGGCGATCTAGAGAGCTTACGTCACGGTGACGTTACTGATAGTACATGAGTAAAGTGACCCGATAAATAGCCAGATAAGTACATATAAGTATATAAAAGAACGGTAACGTGAGGAAAAAAACAAGCCACGGTTTGTTGTTTTTTTCTCGTGCTTGTTAAATTCATTCTTAAATTATAAGCTTCAAATATACTTACCTACTGCTAATAAAACGGAATATCTAGGGGTTTGTTTTATAAATTTATCGCGCTTCGCTGCACTCTATCTTTTCAGTGTGATTGCTTTTTTTTTAAAGCAATCACACAGAAAAGGAATATTACAAAAACAAAACCCGATTGTACATAAAAAGTCTAAAAAACCTCGGTGTCACTGATTTTCATTCATCCGCGCCCACAAAGTCGGAGTGCGACACGACAGTGTTGTGATTCCAATAACTTTCAAAATATACCGGTGGTAGTAACCACTATAACAGTGACTACAGCTTGGCAAATCCGAGTAAAAAGTGGCAACATTGTAGTGCTGTCCCTTTCAAATCAATGTATGTAAGAGAGCGGGACGACACTAAAATTTGTCCACTTTTTTATTTCTACTCTGTTTTGCCAAGCTGTATGTCATTTGAGTCAAGTTTGTATAAATTCGCGGCTTTATAAATACGAGCTAATTTTGACGTGCTGAATTTGATTGAATTTATTACCTAAAGGAGAGCTGGCCGGAAAATTATTAACAATTTAGAGATAAATAAAATAAGACAGACAAAAAGTTCCCGGTGATTTCTAAATGATGAATAAAATCCAAAAAACTGGTAGGCGTTTTGTTAAGGACAACATTCGATACGTTATGCGTTTAGTTCAATGGCGGATTTCGAATCGTCTAGTTTGCAAAATTCTGTGGCGTTACCTACGGTGCCGTTACTACATTTTTCAAGTAATTTATTTCCATAATGTAGCAAAATAGTAGGGCTATGACAATGTCGCTAACCGTTGAATGTCACTTTTATCAAATTATTCTTGCATTGATTTATATAACATTAAAAAAAATGTTCATGGGACTGCATGAGTTGTACATAATCTTAACGCAATAATCCTAATATAATTTTATCTAAATTATATAGAGAGATAAATAGATAGATAGATCTTTAGATCACGATAAAAAATACACTATGATTTGCATCTATGCCAAAATTATACCAATTCTTATCATGATCGTCAAATAAACATTGAAATACTCGTATGTACAATTAAAAACAATATTTTATATCATGTTTTGTCACCCTGTGTAGCGTTGTGGCCCCAGCGGTAACAGTGTGCGGCTTTCAATCCGAACATCGTGAGGGAACTGGACTTTACAGATAAAACCTACTTTACCCTCTGGGTTGGAAGGTCAGATGGCAGTCGCTTTCGTAAAACAAGCGCCTACGCCAAATCTTGGGTTTAGTTGCCAACGCGGACCCCTGACTCTCTGAGCCATGGCATAAGCCGGGAAGAAAAAGACTCCCAAGAAAGTACAGTGTTTTTCGAAGTTTATATGAAGTGTTTTTATTAAATTTTATACCAGGAAGAATATTTGATGAAAATGTGTTTTCCTTGATAATATAAATGGTCACCAAAAACTAGCCTGAGCCTCGTTTCGAAAAACATAGGAATAACAGGCCAGTGCTCCAAAATGCTGACGTCGCAACTATTCTAGGTCGTATAAAACTGACCTAGTTACGAATGATCTGGCAAGCCCACCATTTGGAAAATGTAAAGGAATCATTTCATTTCTCACAGCAGACCGGCCGCACTTACCACCATGCGATTTGAACCATAAGTACCTACATACATATGTACGTACACTATTGCCTGTAATAGAAGCAATACATTTTTCTCAAACATGCTCAGAAATGGTCGCATTATCTTCATAAATAGAAGACGTCAGTTATCCTATTCTCTAACCACTGCGTCCGCCAACTGCTGGAGGGGGGACGCAGCGGACAATAATAGAATTTATGCCACACCTGGCCATAAAGTGCCTTTTTCCGCACGCTACGCGTACGGAAAAAGCCGATTTCTGCCCAAGTGTAGTGTGTGCATCATAAAATGATGTACCTAACACGTGAGGTAATAAATAAAGCCCTTGATCGCATACTCGTATTTACGTCCCTCGCTTGCAGCTCGGGTCGCAAACAACTGCGATCTCGGCCTTTCTTTGTTTTACCGCACTAGTTAGGTAATGTACTATTGTATACTATGGTTCATTTTACGCCTAGGGAAAAATTGGGGATCGGGGACCTCGCCCTACACGCCGCCGCGCACCGGTCGCCGGTGGCCATGCATATTTGAAAAAAGCACTATATCTGCATCGGCGGGAACAGGGCTTGCCTGAGCTCGGCAAGGCTCGCCCCGGCAACCACATCGTCAGTCAATCCCTTACTTTCTGTCCCTCGCCAATAATGTACTAGTTAGTTAGTTAGTTATCCTGGGCCTTTTTCAGCAACTCGACATCCAAAGTGCCTATTTTGCGTGATTACGAGGTAGCCCTGCTCTAACCACCCTAGCTCCTCCACGAAACCCATCATCGTTTTAAGGTTGCAAACTGCTTCCTTTAGTGTGTTTGGAGTCCCTAAGTATTTACTCCGGTATGCTTCTATCTGTTTACATTCTAGGAGATTAGCCAATAATGTACTATTATCGTAGGTAGTCCTCACCAAACTTAACAACGTTTGGTCAGCGACTTTTAAAAATAACGTATTTTGATTTTTCTTACAGTTTAAAGTTTGTTAGAAGACTCAAATGGACTATAAATTTTGTAATTTTTGTACTATCACAAGAGACGTTAATTAGGCTGATGTTAACGTAGGTACAGTCAAGTGCAAAAATACGTATCGACAAAATCGTCTCAAAAATATGGTACTTACTACACTCTTATTACACTGGAATAAAATGCTATGGGACATATTTTTGAGTGATATTTTTAAGATATGTCCATCCATATTTTTACACTTGACTGTACTTACATTGAAAATACTATTTAGTTTGTATGAAAAAGTGAAAACCTACAGAGTAGTTAATTTCTAAAAGTTATTGAACAAAAGTAGTTAGGTTTGAGGAGTACTACCTGCAATTTCAGTTATTGCTGTATATATGACACGCCTGGAGTTGCACACATCCATAGGCTACGGTAACCGCTTTCCATCAGGTCGGACATATGCTTATTTTCCACCGACGTGGTAGTTTGACATGAAAATCTTGGAGGACTGCGCCAGCGGCGACCGGCGGCCATACAAACGAGCTATTGCTATATTGACATCGTATTTTAAATAATAACAACCTTATTTATAAGTTTGTCCATAAGATAAATGATGGTTCTATCTCAGCCATATGCATATTAATTATTAGCCTCGTGTAAGATGGCTGTAAACAAGGCTCAGAACCGGTTTTTACTATTTCTGGAATAGGTATATTCTGAAAGACTTCATATTTTTCTGTTATTATTTTAAAACAGGTAATTTAATTAAAAGAAAAAAAGCCACAGTTCACCATTAACCGAAATTATTAACAAGTTTCTGGTACAGAATTTAACAAAAGGCCGGTGATCCGCTAAAGGGCGTAATGGGTATCGTGGATATGGAACAAAGTACGTAAAACATTGTTTTGACCCAAAAACCCATTGACGAGAAAACCTCTTTGTTACTCTAATATGCAAGTATGACAGAGATGGAGATACAAATCCGCAATCGTTCGATTTTCGCGGTAGAGGCCCAGTGCAGCTTAGAAAGCGGCAAGAAGCGCTGTAGCGTGCTGTTAAATATCGAATTTAACCTTTAACATAATTTTGGACGCAGTCATTTGTTCGCTTTCTATTGAATTTTCAGGCAGGATTTTCAATGCGTGATTTTTGAATTACCTACCATAATATTTTTATAGTGAGGCGCAGTATAGTTACCTAAGTTTATATTCCCAAACCCCCAAAAAAGGAAACGGTATTGCTTATTAAGAGGCTACAAGTACAAGTTTATACCTTTGTGCGTAGCCAAGATGCCAATCGCTAACGCTCAGTCGAGAAACTGTCTTTGTCGCACTAATATGACGAGCGATAGAGAGAGATAACTACGATACGCCATATGGCGTAAGCGATTGGCATCTTGGCTACACACCCTTATAAGGAAGAGAAAACGCGTTAATGACATAACACATTTCATACAAGTAATACTGCCTCTTACAGCCAGCACACGTTTAGTCTGAACACAGCTTCTCATAAATACATAATTTCGGAAAATACTAACGCCACGTTTGAGAATAAAGCAATTTAGTCCAGCTTTTGGCTGACAAGTAACTGGAATTGCCTCAACTGTGTTTATGCGGATTATGAGGCATGTCACTCATGTGGTGTATTTGCGTCTTCTTAAAACGTTTTCTTGCTTGATTTTATGCACGTGGAACGGCATAATTTTTGGAGAGCTCACTTTGATCTAAGTTTATAACATAATATGACTGTTTTTATATAAATGTACCACTTTTTCGTTTGCCTATAGGGCGCTAATGCCATAGATATTCAGAAACGCTAACGATAAATATAAATATTTTGTCTAAATGAAGTCGTAAATTAATAAAATTGATTTATTTTTAACACATAAGTACGTGTTTCATCGCGCCTATTTTGACACAGCTGTCAAATTAAACTTTGAATTGAATTCAATCACTTAATCTTAAAACTTACAATACAAGCAACCAATGTAACTCAACAAAATTCATTTGATAAGGTAATACATCCATACTAATATTATAAATGGGGAAGTGTGTGTATCTGTTTGTTTGTCCGTCTTTCACGGCAAAACGGAGCGATAGTTGAAGGGATGGAGAGTGGCATAGGTTACCTTTGTCTTATTCTACACGAGCGAAGCCGTGGGCAAAAGCTAGTATTATATAAATACCAGTCAACACGTCATTACCTACCTTACGTATAACATATGATGAACATAAACGATTTACATTTGCCGACAAATTGCATAATTCAACTAATAAAGGCTAACGAAGATCGGAAACCAGTTGCACTGGTCCTACACAGACACGCCAAATGTATCACGTTGCATCAAAAGGTGCCCTTAGTAATTGGAGCTTATGCCATTTTCGCGGATACTTCAATACAGTATGAAATACTACGCGATATAAGCGCCAATCGAGCTAAAGTCTCATTTTGAACCGAACGACTAAGATATATTACAGCCTTTTTCTTTCAGATCATTGATATTCCAACAAGGTCATTAAATACACGCCAATCACACTTTTAAACGCAGTTATTATGTTCAAAATACCTTGGTGAAATTAATCTACATAACCAATTGCCTTCAGTCGGCTTATTGCTTTAAAACGAGTGCATTATCCACCATTAAGGTGTCAAACGGCACTTGTTCAGATAGCTTACGATAATGACCACTTTCTGCAGTAAAACATGTTTTTACGGGCCTAACATGCATTTCTTATAACTTGCAGAAATATGAAATATCAGGGTCTCCACACCCATCCATTTCATGCCATTTGGTGTCGAGGCCAAGGAGAGACTAGGGCCGTAGGTCAGAGTCCGAATGCTCGGCTTCTTTTTAAAGATTTAACCAAGCGTCTGGTCGGGATCACCGGTGACCAGAGGACTGGCAGCTTTCTCTCGCAACGGTTAAGCATAGCCATACATCAAAGGAATGCTGCCAGCATCTTTAGCACAATTTTTTGTGATTTAAGATTTAATTTAATTGTAAGTTCTTGTTTTTTTAGTTGCGTTTAAAGTTTGATAAGAATAACTTGATTTAATTTAATTTTAAGTTGTTAAAAAGTACCTTAAGTTGTGGGCACACACAACGTCATGATTGACAGGACTTCATAGATGTGCCAGTTTGGCTTTTAAATAAATAAATAATATGGTAGCATACGGGTCAAAAAGTTTCCGATGTTCAGCTCTTTCCCGGGGACTACACAAAAGTTGAAGGGCTATAAAAGTTGATTTTCTTATGTAACTCTTATGTAGATACCTAGTTACTTCTTTTCTATTGATTTATATGATAGCGACAGCGAAAAGAAAAATATGTAAGTAAACGTAAATTCACGTCACCATTTTCATAAGACCAAGCTAGATATGAGAAACACTGGGGTAAAAGGAACATTGAGATAAGAGAAACACGTCGTCGTATGTTTCAATAGTCCCCGACAAAATAAACTCTTCCAACAGCTGAGTCTCTTTTACTCTTCCATATTAGCGCGACACTGACAGTTGCGTTTCGTTCGCGACTGCGCGTTCGTGATTGGCATCTTGGCTACGCACGCAAGCCTTACATTATTAGTTTGGATTGTCGTCGTCTAATGTCCATGTGCGAATGTTACCAGGCTTAGCGTCGCTTCGAAAGGGATATTACAAAAACAGAGGTTTCTCGGTTAATTTGCTTCTATTCCATATTACCTACCTACTCCATAAAAGACCTTAAAAGTTTTATATTCAATTTGCTGAGCTATATTTCATAGCAACACAAGCACCCTCTCCAGTGAATAAAAATTGCATAAAACAACGCATCCGCTGTGTAAAAAATATCTCAATGCACTTTAAAATATAAAGGATATCGGAAAAACATTAGTCTTGGCTGAAAGGAGATATGAGCGAAGGAACATGGACTATTCCATACTTGATATTGATTTGCTTCGTTTGCCACGGATGCTGGAAGATGATAGTTTTATGGGTTATTTTATAGTTTCTGTGGCTTCGGAATATATTTAATAAGATTTTTTGGCTTTTATCGCCGACTTTATATGTTCTTCGACAGTCATCTGTTGCACTTCTTCTTGTTAGCCTTATTCCCGGCTTATGCCACGGCTAGGAGTCTGGGGTCCGCTTTGGCAAATATTACCAAGATTTGGTGAAGTCGCTGGTTTTACGAAAACGACTGCCATCTGACCTTTCAACAGTTTCAACCCAGAGGGTAAACTAGGCTTTATTTGGATTAGTCCAGTTTGCTCACGATGTTTTCATCGGCCGAAAAGCGATTGGTAATTATCAAATGATAATTTGTAAATAAGTTTCGAAAATCTCGATTGGTACGAGCCGGCAGGATTTGAAACGCTTACACAGACATCTGCTACGGCTCCAGGCAATTCTAATCATAATTATTTCAGATTGAGTCATATTAAAGAGTACTTACATTTTAAGGTGCTTTGTGTGAAATGAGCAAAAAAATAGACTTGAAATAATTACATTACGGGTACCAAACCGAATCGGATTTCTTAAAATAAAAAATAAATAACGCGGTAATTAGTCACAAGGCATCGACACAGTTCTAAATCTTTTTCTTTTGTTTCAGATTGATAAGTGTGTGTTCTCTAGTAACTGCAACACCTGTAACATGTAAGTTGAACTTAATTTTATTGACGTTAGGTCTTGCCGTAATTGAAGCACAGGGTGACCAAGATGCCAATGGCTCATGCTGCCTACATAACGTAGTTATCTCTCTCTATTACTCTTCCTTATTGCGATAATGGCAGTTGCGTTTCGTTTGCAACTGAGTGTTACCACATGGCATCTTGGCTACGCACGCAGACATGACAACGTTACCCAACAATACATCAGTGACAATACTATATCCAGTACTATCTATTATTGTTTGACTTGTAAGTGTCAGTCAATGTCATATTAATTTAAAATAAACTAACTAAAATTTAAAATATACCTACAAATAAAAAATACCTACCTCTCAGGCCAACCTCGTGTGTTATGGTGAAGGCTGGCAACTTTGCCTTTTTGGATAGCCAAATCCTGTGGCTAAAATAGCTGCCAGCCAGAGGGCTGATTAACCTTTCCATTTCTCAATAATCCATGGTATAATCGTTGTAGTTCTACAAATTCTCCAACTGTTCGTTTATATGATATGGTTCTTTATTACTTTTGGCTTTATCACCTAAACGGAAAAAGTGTCCACTTTTAGGCGGTAAAGCAAAAAATAAGTAAATCGAAAGTAAACACTTTAGAACGGATTAATCGCGTTTAATTTCAATGAATAACAATCGCGGTAACAGAAGACAATATTAAGTAAATCGAAATTATGTGTCATATACCAAAAATTTGGGAATTACTATGATAGTGCAAGTATATGACTACGATGATACCATGGATTATAGAGAAATAGAATGTTTTATAAAAAAAACAATGAGGGCGCCCCTGGACAATCTGCACCCTCTTTAGGTGAAAACTAAACAAAGTTTCCAGTCTCTCACTTAAAAATGTACTCCATTCTCATACAAACTTTTATTTTAATTATTACAATGATGCGGAGGATTCCCGAATCCTTGGTTTTGCCATAACCTTATCATCACTTTTAACATATAAAACAAATTGGAACTACCCTCTTCGATGCAAGGCAAAATGTACCAGTTTCATCACTTAATTACCTCGGCCATAATGTTGCATTGCGTTACCATAAATCAACATTACTTTTATTATAGTTAGTTCCAGTAGCGTAGTGTCGTCACATATATCGTCCCACTTAGAATGGGCGGTATGCCCTAATGATACACTTTCAAGAACTTTATTTACTGGTATAAACAGCCTTTATTTTTGGCTTAATTTGCAATAAAAATGTACCGTGACCGTTGCCATTAGAAGGCGATCAGATAAGACTGAAACAGCTGCTACTAATAAGGGCGCGTCTTGATGCTTCGTTCAAATTACTTAACCTACTTATCTACCTAAATAAACCACCTATGAACCTACCATGTATAAGAATAAGAATGAATAAGGTTTGAATCCACCATGTGAAAACAAGTGCGGGAAAGGACGAGGAGGTTAAAACGTCGGGAAATAATTTATATTATACAAATCAATCCGTTTAAAAACCAATAAAAATACTTCACTAAGAAATCTGAAAAATAAATTTGAAATACAAGGGGATAAAAATAGGGTTGAAAGTTTCAATGACTTCGTCGCCGCCGAAGTCGCTGGTAAAGTTGTTTAAACAAATAAGTAAACTAAATTTGTACCCTATCAAATACGCTACATAAAACTACAAATCAAAAGTTTTAGAAAATTGTTCGTATAAAAGAAATAACACAGAATGTATTTCGCTCGTAATTAAGTTTGAACACTTCCAATGTTTGTCCCAGTTGAATCTTTCAAATAAAATGTGTACCATACTGTTCGATTTCCGATAAAACTAACAACTTATAACTAATTGTTTTCTCTGGCCATCTAATGAAAGCGGTAACAATAACAATGTAGGCAAAACTAGAAAATATAAAACCAGAATATGGTAACTCCAAAACATAATAATACATAAAGATATGTTTTAATTATGACAGAGCGTTGTGGGCTGTATCTATGAAATATTTATAAATGTGGCCATAGGATATCTTCAATAAAATAATTACATTTGAGTTCGTAGTATCGGTACATCCTGCAAAACATAATTTATGATTACAGATAATATTCATATTGATTAAAAAAGTCAAACCAAATATTATTATGTAATATACTAGAGAGTAACTAATAGTAATTAATAATATCAACGATAAATTAGATAATTCATAGTTTTAAGAAGATTAGTGCCTTCTTAAATAAACTTTTTACTGAAATAAGTATTGAGTCAAGCATTTAAAGAAAGCATCCAAGTTGAAAAAGCCTATTAAAACTCAGCAATTCGTTTGCCTCCACTTTGACAAATAGACAAAGATAAGCATTTCGTGTTAATGGAGATGTTTATGCAATCCAAATAATGTGATATTTTCACTAAGATTTTTAAAACTTACTCGTAAACTTGATGGTTGTTTTTTTTCTTATCTACTTACTTGATTCAACATCGCGATAACCGAATCAACGGTGTTCGGTAAAAGGAAGAGATTGCGTGCCTGCGTAATAAAAGGGCAGTAAGAGTGATTAAAAGACCATTACAAATGTTCTAAATTAAAAAAAAAAATGTTAATTACTCAATGTTTAAAATAAGTTGACGTCACATTTTTTTTCTACTTTAGCACTTCTATATATTATTATGTCAATTAGATGACTGACAGCGATATTAAAAAAGTATACATTATAACGTTGTCTATGGTATTCCATAAGAACACTGCTTCTATGGATGTTCATATAATATATATTGAGCACTGTTGTTTTTTTTTCTATAGTAGGCAATGAGGCATAAGTACGACATTATGCACACCTATCTAAATTTTGCTTTTTTCGCTATTTTAGCTGTCATAGAAAAACTAGCCTATGACTGTAGCTATTATTACCAAACTCGACTTCGTCTCGTTTTGTAACGGCAACCCTCAAGTTTTAATAACCCTTATTATATCACTGTTGCATAAACTACTATTGTCATATTTTAGAGTGGGCACAAGTTTCGTAATAAATGAAATGCTTTTAAAATTGCCTGCCCGAGCAAAGACTTTCCAGACAACCCAAAATCACAAAGGAGTTGGGATAATGTTTACTGCGATTTAACTTACAATACTCTTTTAAATAACTCTACAGGTCCAGATCGCGCGAGGCTTTTGGCGGTCGGATCCCGGGAAGCTGGTTACTGGCTTCATGCCCATCCTTCGCCCAATACTGGTACTTTCTTGGATCCGGCCTCCCTTAGACTGGCGACTGGTTTGCGACTGGGGGTTTCGGTGTGAGCGCCACACTCATGTCCTTGTGGCACAGACGTGGACCGACTGGGACACCATGGATTGTGTTGTAAAAAAAGTGCAGGCCGTTTTTCGAGACATGCATCTCTTAATGACATAATCCGTCGGTCTCTTGCCACCATCAACGTGCCTGCTCTCCTTGAGCCGACTGGCATTTTCAGGGATGATGGCAAGAGACCTGATGGGGTGTCCTTGGTTCCTTGGAGTTTGGGACGGATGCTAGTGTGGGATGCTACCTGTGTAGACACGCTGGCGCCGTCCCATCTCCAACGAACTAATGTAAAAGCGGGCGGAGCGGCTGAATGCGCCGAAATTTTAAAACGTAATAAATATAAGAGCCTGGGCAGAGAGTACCTTTTTGTACCATTCGGGGTCGAAACTCTTGGTCCATGGGGTCCCAGCGCACGCAAATTTTTCGTAGAAATCGCGAAACGTCTGGTTGATGTTACTGGTGACCGAAGAGCTGGTGGCTTCCTCGCACAACGTATCAGCATTGCGATACAACGAGGAAATGCCGCCAGCATCCTAGGTACAATGCCTCAAGGACCTACTTTAGATTTAAGGTAGGTAGAGGTAGGTACTTAGGTAATTTACACTTACTGTATATATTTCGAGAATAAATGATTTAGGTTTAAAAAAAAAAAAAAAAAAAAATATAAACATTGAAAAAAATATCTACCGAGTTACTTAGTTGGTTTCTTCCTGGCGTTTTTCCGTCTTATGTCGCGGCCCAAGGAGCCTGGCAAGGTTTATGTCAAGTACTATGCATATTGGCAACAGTGTACACCGTTGGTTAATAACCTATAAAGATTTTAACGGTGTATTCCTGACCGCATTAAAATACTATAATGACATGTCATATTACATTATCTGAATTTTGCTGAGTTTCAGATATACATCTTTCTCAAAATCATTTTTCACCATAATTCGTGCAAATACGCATTTTTGGCTGCAGAGTTACCACTATGGGTTTTAGTTTTGACATAGTTATTGACTGATGAGATTGTTATTATTTTTGGTTTAAACTTACTTCTTTAGCTAAACGAGTATGTTTTCTTTTTCAGATGATGAATACAACGTGTTGCAGCAAACAATACTACAACATGGTCTTGATAAACACCCCAGCACCAGCGAAGCACTGACAGATCTTACAAAAACACCATACAAAATAGTTGAACCAGTGACCGTTAACATTTCAAAACTTTCCTTAGCGAATAAAACATTATCTTACCCAATGATGATACACGTAGTTTTCAAAATGGATGTCTTTGTTAATGCGTCAAATCTGTTTTCTATAACCAATAAGGATGGTTATATAAAAAAGTTAATGTTGTCTGTGACACCAGACCTGTATGATGCAAAGAATTTCATACTGAATAGTGACAGTTTTCCAACTGCGACGTATATGGATGAAGCCGATTTAGAAAATAAATGGACGAATGTTTCTTTCTACGTACAGCGTGGCAAAATATCTTTTTGGCTGAATTGTGAAAAGATAGAAGCAGATTTCGAGATCAGAGATGAGAAGATATCTGAGTCCGAATTTAAGGATATTGATTTGAATGGTGATTATCAAATACATTTGAGCCACAAGGTGTACCCATTCCAGGTAAGTTTTGTTTATCGCCACTTAAATCAGAGAGTAAGAAGAGTTATTAAGATCAGCGATAGTATTTGCGATTGAGGTTTTCGTTGCCACTGATTGTATGACATACTCATAGGTTTTTGTAGATTCAAGTACGACTCACAGTAGCCCAAAGTTAGTTGTCAAATTCCATACTAATAAACGCTGAACTACATCAACAACGATAGACACTTACAAACAGTCGTGAAAAACATACTCACTAGTTAATTATACGATTTTTGTCACAGAATGAGTTTAAAAATAGACTCTTTTTTTTCAATAGACTGTAAAAATAGTTTTTCTAACACAGCTTTGTCATTTAAATTAAACATTGTATAGAAACCTGGTTTGAAAAGGATTGGTCTCCTTATCAAACCAGGTTTCTATACAGTTAGCTTAATAACCATTAAATCACCGGGTGTTAGCAGCACACCTACAAACTACCTGCAAGTCTAGCAACCTGCGTATTACGCCTACTTAGCCCCTACTTACCTGTTGAAGGGGTTATAATGAAACCGGTTCTTGAAAGTGAGTTATTAAGTAGACAGCGAATTACTTAAGAGGTCTTTTAAACTAGCTTTTTTTAGCGCTCAACGGCCTCCTAGTCTAGCCGGTAGTGACCCTGCCTACGAAGCAGGAGGTCCCGGCTTCGAATCCTGCTAGTCTATTATGGTGGGGTTTTCATTTTATTTATGAGGCGTCAGATAATGATCTGGTACAAATACCAGCTAGCTTCAGTTTATTCATTTGCAAAATCATATACTTACTACAGATTTATGTTAACGGTACCTATCGTCATTTCACTTAAACCGTTTACGAATATAATCCCTCAAGCAAATTTAATCAAAGCAAACTGTCAGAGCGTACGCCCTGCGTTAGTCACGCCCTGAAATATGCCGCAAATTCGACCGAAACTGTAGCAAATACTCGCGCAAGTAAACCGTTCCGAAATTAGCTGTCACTAAACAGCTTTCTAAATTAGTAGGCGACTCGCACACGTCACGGATTTTGTTAAACACGAGTAAATTAAATTATACGGCACGAGCGAGCTCGTATTAATTTTCTAAAGCAAGTTCGTTAATTCTGCGCGCGATGCCGCGCTCTGTGCGATTTCCCTGCAGCTTTTGTGATTGTGAAGTACAGAGGCCCACAACTAATACGACAAGATTGCTTGTCAAACATTACAAACGTGACCAGAACTTTGAGATATTTGAAATCAAAATTGGTATTTGACTACCACACCAGATCACATAAACATAATTAACTTTTCATAATAGTGTTAAGAAACTTAAGACCGATAACGTTATATTCTAAAAATGGTCACGTTTTTTAAATCATTTTGTGTCTCTTTTTGCACTCCTGAAATATCCATATAAAGATTGCTTCTCTTTTGCTCACTTTGTTACTCTTTAAGCGTTACCGCGGAATCATACCTCTATGGTATTTTGACTGAAATTTCAGAAATCCATCTTTCTGTCTCGATTTGCTTTAGTACTCGCCGTAAGCTAGTTGAGAAAGCACGAACAGTTCCGACCATACGACGGTAAAGCATTATTCTCTACATATGTACGTTCTTTGTTGCAATCAAGTGCTGGTCCTTGCCAACTTGGATTGTGATCGGATAGCCGATGGGATTTGTTGTTAAGTTTGGGTAAACAGTTGCCAGTTTAGGAAATAGCTAGTTAAGGACAGAGCTCTTACAATTAAATAAAACACGTAAACAACTTGCGTTCACTGTGGTATCCCTGCGTTCAAAAACTTTAAGCATTTACTTTAAAAAAAATGACAAAATAATGACGTAATTAAAAAAAACCTGTATTACAAAAAATATTATTTGAAGACTCATTTCGGTATTTTGTACTTTTTAAGTTGAATAAATCATTTAATCTGGGGGCAAGGCAGACACGAGTATCGCTCCGCAGTTCTTATGCTTCGAGGAGCACAGGGTTCAAATAAAACAGGCAAGTCGGTGAAAGTTGCGTTCTATGGACACCCTACAATACCGACTAAAATAATAGACTTGTTTTAACATACACTTTAAACACATAAAAAACATTGTTTAGTTAACTATCAAAATTTGTTGCGCCGGCGCAAATCCGATTCGAACGACTTTACTACAAAAAACAAATATGGCATTAATAGCCGAATAACCATCGTCTTATATTACCAACCGTTTATTATAATTTACAGCCCTTTACTTTACGCCGTTTGTACTTTTTTATAAAATGACTTAAATAACTTTATAAAAATTTTCCTTGATGCCAATGGTGCCGCAAAAATAAATAATACGCAATACGTTACCAAGCGTAATTCCAAATACTATTGAAAAATATGTTCTGTTATTAATTTTTAATGAAGATAGTTATTATATTATACTTTAACAAGTAATAAAAAATCTGATCCGTATTTTAGGTACGGGAGTCTTATAAGTAAAAACTCCATTTCCACCTCGAGCTCAATATTTTTCTACAAAATATTCAAAAGAAGTTAACAAATAAACAAGGTAAACCCTATTTCACAAATACAAGTAAATACGAAGTTTTAGCTCCCAGATGTCGCAAGAAATGTAGCCATTGCGGCATTTGACAAAAATGCGGAGGCGGTCTTGTCATAGCTTCCGATATAAAAACGTTATTTTAATTACACTAGAAACCAATTTAACTCAATAACCAGACTTGGTTAACTGACGTGATATGATCCATGTTCTAAAAAAAATCATATACAGTAAGCACGTAAAAATGGTACTTAGGTACTCGTACATAGGCATAAAAAGAATTGCAAGACTTCACGAACCCAGTTGAATCTAACGCATGCCAATAAGGCGGATGTCACACTGGATGCGATTCGCACTGCATTCCGGTTTCTGAGTGTGACAACGCTATGCGCGTGCACAGAATAAATAATAGGCGCGTGTAAAGAGCTATCCTATCGCACGCTTGCGGTGCGAATTGCTACCAGTGTGACATTACATCCGCCTAACCTACCGTAACATTCTACTACAAAATCACCGAGCAACTTCTTTCCCTAAGCTTAATAGTTACCATTTGCAATCAAAAACTACGGATATACTTTCAGATTTTTTCGTCAGATGCATCTGGCGGGTATCCGATCCGCGAAGTTGGATAGGGATACAAACCTCTGGCAGACATGCCTGCCTGCTTGATTCCCACCACATTCTAACTGATTCGCCCGGACACATCCGTAAGAGATATCCGATGAAGGGATCTGCAGGCCTACCATGTACATACGCGTTCAGAATTTCATTGGCAATTTATGAATGAATTCATTCATAAATTGCCCATGCAATTGACAACCATTCATATTTTTAAGTGCTACTTTTTATTGTATGGTTCGAAAGAATGGACCAATTAATGGTACACGTTTTTTATTTTATTTGCGTAACTCTCATATTTTTGGCTAAAAATCTATTTATATTGTTACTCGGGCAGGAAAGGCGTAAGTAACAAACGTCATGAGTCAGCCTTGTGACGTCATGATTGTGTTTCATACACTAAAAAAATCATTGAAATAATATTAATTTGATGCGGATATCGACGTTTAATGTTATACCTTAAATAGTCTGAGCCAAACTGACATTCACGACAGACGTCACGAACGTCAAAACATGTAAACAAACACTGAATTTTTGTTGTTGGTTTATTAAAATGCCGTGAGTTGAATATTGCTTTATGAAAACATGCACAAATAAAACGGGTTTACCGCCTACCAAAATGTTACTTACTGTTCCAACGGAAAATAAAGCTGAGCGGTTTTCCGCAGCCGGTTTGGATCGTTTACCTACAAGCGCACTATTTATTTGCGACGATCACCTAAATAAATGTATTCAGCTAATCTTAAGCGTCGTTTAAGTCCATGAGAAGGTGGAGTTGCAGTGAAGATCAAAATCACACACGAAAAGTACAAGAAAATCACCAGTAAATATCCGAATAATTTGAACTGTGCGGTGTGCCAAGTGACACTGTCAGACTCAAGTGACAACCCAGCCGGAAGATTTTTTTTGGTTATAGTGGCAGCTCTGAATCAGCTGTGTGACGTCACTTACCCTTTAAACTATTTTTAAGGATTTTTACTAAAAATATTGCGAAAAAAAAATTGAAAAATATATTTATGTGATCTACAGGCGTATATCTCGAAATGGTTTTCGATTTAGGAACATTGAAAATTTTGAAATGTTGTCAATTCTGAACGCTATAGTACCTACATCGAAAATTGGCATTGACGGAAAAACCTTTGTATCAGTCCAATATTCGAGTGTGACGGAGAGGGACAAATTTTCGAACGTTCTGTTTTCGTGGTACTGGGCCTGGCCTACTGCGAATATCGAACTATCAATATTACATATTTTATCACAATCATTTTATTGTATCAAATACATATTGTATCTATTGTTACTTTTGTTGAAACAAATCAAATTATTTAATGAAATACTTTGATTTGTCTGTTTGGATTGGCCTCCGATGGTGTTGGCCTTTTTCTTTAGTATATGACATCCATTTCAATTTATAATTTATTGTATTTGCTTACTAGACCGAAATAGAGTGCGGGCGAGGCACGGTAGGCCCTTTGAGCGTAAGGCTCTACCCACATTATCTCGTCTTACGCTTACGCTTGTTTAACTAGATTTAAAATATCCTATTAATAGACAACTTCGTTCTCTCCATACGTCACCTAATAATATGTGAACCGGCCGAACATACCTAAGTTTAAACCTATTTAAATGTCGACTTGGCAGCTGCGGAGGAAGGAAGTACTTTGTTCGTGAACATTTAAAATTTCTGCACATTTTTAGATGGAAACTCAACGTGTGCCGCTAAAAGGAAACTATTTAATGTTTAATTTTGAGCATATGACGAAAAAGTTATTAGATTTTATTTTATATTCTTTAGAGTTTGGGTTAGTGGTAAAAAATACTAACTAAAAAATATCAATTCTACTACTAATACTACCTCTCGGTAGGTCTGTCAACTGACCTTTTGAGTTTTATCCTGTTGTATGATACCATGTCATACGCATTCAGCAGAGGTGCCGAATAGGTATGACATCGAATCATACTCATTACATGGGCTGACGTTTATTCTAACATAGCTATTTGTACGCTAAGTATGAATAACTGTAGATTTGACGTGCCCCTCCCCGCAAAAAATGGGCAGACTTTTTTATATATAAAATGACAGACGTTGCCAGGCATTAAAAAGTTAAAGCTTTTGTCATCGTTACCTTTTATAGAAAGATGCCTTAAAATAATATATAGATGATATTCTCAAAATTCGAATAAAGATGAACGGTCACGCTTTTTCCTCAGTCTATATTTTTCTGGAGATCAGACCCACCACGAAATCCAAAAGAGGGATGACATTTTTTTTTTCTGCTGTTACTTACTCATAATCTGGTCAGCCAGGCTAAAACTAAAATGACTCAAATTGTAAAAAGATTAAATAGCTTTGTCGCTACTGCTTTACTTGATTTAATAAAAGATCCAACCCAATACAAGATCTATAGCTGAATGGCTTTATTCATAGTGACAAGTGGCTGAGTTAGGTATTACCTAATTGGCCAAGACACTCGCCCGGTATAAGTAAGACTTGTGGATTTCAACTCGAACTTTCCTTTTTCTGAGTGTGATGTGGTTAAAATAATTATTTGTATCAACATACTTGTATATCCGGTTAAAATTAATGGGTTTAAATTAAAGCGCGTGAAAATACAGTGTATGGTTAAGCGGTGAAAATAACTACCGCAATTAGTTACGTCACGTTACGTATGCAAGCACACCGAAATAATTATGTAGTTTATTATATTAATTAGATATCAATTATCAGGCTACAGATATCACTAGACCGCGACCATATCTCACGCACCAAAAAGACTACCCGTCTCTTCCTAACAGTATTAATTTAAAAGAGACGGGTAGCCCGCGACATACTCATGTGCGTCGAGATCGTGGTGCACTCGTGCTAAGGGAACGGTAGAATTCAATTTAATTCCCAGCCCCAATGTTGCCAAAACTCGTTTAAATCAGCCGTTATGACTTCATTAAACTAACGCCACGGCACGTTTTGCTCAGATACAACACATGCTACTGAGTTATTGTTTTCTGTGGTGTTAAGTAAAATTGTTTAGAGTTTAGAACTGGATATTCGCCTAATGCGCGGCAATACGTTGAGTTGAATGTGCTGTGGAAACTGATGATAGTGGAAAGTTTACTACTCCTGTAATGAAACTCACGTATCTACACTTGCATATAATGTGTTTTAGGACATAGCCGTGACATATTTTGTGTTAGTACTGTATGGTTGGTTGTTATTTTAAATATAATAAACTAAATTTTTACTATTAGTTATAAATCATATAGATATAATATAAGCTATATACACCATGTGTATTATTATTTCCGTTAAATTCAACACGTTGCTTTGTACAGATCGATTCACGAAAGCTGGGGCGGAAAAAGTATGAAACTGTAATTAATTTCATAGACATTCCGCGCGGGCTTTCGTGAACCGATCTGTACCTGATATATCGCTTTCCGTCGAAAAAGATAAAGTTTATTTTCTTTTTGGATACAAAATAAATGAATATTACATCGTAAAAGAGTGTAAAAGAATGTTACATTGTGTAGAGTTACATAAAAGTAAGTGCCAAGTATGACAAAGCTTAACTTTAGTCATAGCAGCACATGCCAAAACACAACTTAGTGGTTTAGTAGATGGTTATACACTGGTTCAGCTAATAAATCTATTTAAAAATATTTTAAAAACTGTCATAGTTAAGACATAATTTCGTAAAGAAATTAACACGAGTTAACCTGTACAATCTCTACTTAAAGTTAACAAAAAAAAACGATGTATACACTTCTACTTAAATTTATAGTACGTATTAACTGTAATATAGCCCAGCTTAATGCAATTAAACTTAGACGTTTTGAGTCCGGCCTCCTAGCCTAGCGTCGCTAAGGCAGAGTTAAATGAAAACTAGCAAAAACCTTAACTCTTTATCTAGCTTAGAAATATTTTCTCGATTACGAGCGTTTGAGGGCGTTGGTGGCCCCACAGGTTCAAAGTCCGGCTCGAACCAATCAGTTTTTCGGAACTTATGTACAAAATATAATTTTATATTTACTAAGAAGAAAGAATATTTTCTCGTCGTTGCAAAAGATACATTTTGTATAATACACACACCTGTAAAAATATTACACTTGATTTTTGCTGTAACTAGTTTTGGTTTTTATGAAGATACAAGCATAAATTAATCCTTTATTTTATGCGTTTGTTTTTAATAGAAGATATAACAAAGCCAAATGTTTTTAAGTTTCACACTGATATAAAAATATATGAATAATTTAAAAGGATTGTGAAGGATGACTCATACCAATCCGACCCGATCCGATTCGATCCGGGACGATCTTTCAGTTTCTGTAGAAAGCGTCACGTGACCTCCGAGTGCCCCGAGCTATCACGTGATTATTTCTATAGAAACTGACAGATCGTCTCGGATCGTATCGGATCGGATGGGTGTGAGTCATCCTTAAACCACCAAACGTTGTTTTCAAGTATAATTTACGACCAATATCTAACTACTATTTATATAGGTGAAATATCTAACTATTTCACCTATATAAAGCCAGTTTCAATTTAATGGAGAACTTCTCTCAAAGAAAATCCAATTGTCCCTCTTCTTCGATCCGTTTCTTATTTGTGGCTTTGCGCTTTCAATAGGACATTGTTACACATACAATCTGGGTCCTTTACGATTCACTGGATTTGTGCACTGGCGATTACGATGCCTTTCTTGGTAGCAATAATTTGCAAATATACATGTAATCAAGAGCTATTTATAACTGTGAGAAGGCACACATATAACTATGTATTCTCATTAGGTTTGGGATTAGTCTATATTCAGACAGACTGATCTTGTAAACATTTACATGGTCTTCAATTAACCAAATAATAAGTTCGTTCTAGAAATTTACTTAACTCTTTTAAAAACACATATTGAAATCATTGAAATCATTGAAATCATTTATTTAGTATGTATTTGCATGGTACAAAGCTAATACACTACCCTAAAACCCCCTTTAAAAAATAAATCCCTAATTTATAATAGTTGACTTTTGATTTACGTTTATAAATAACGGCAATAATGTTTTTCCCTAGTTAAAAATAGTTTTCTAAAATGCCTCAATTAATTGTAATTGAGGCATTTGAGTCAACAAAAAAAAATACAGTTTTTCAAAATACGCAACATAGGCTTCGTCAGAAGGATACAGATAAGGCTCAGCTACAAGCTTCGTCAAATACTTACAAACGATATAATCCGCAACAGGCTTTGTCAATCATAACCACTAATTAAGACTAGATAAAAACGTCAGCCGAATCGAAGCTGGCTCAAAAGTCCCCATGAAGCTGGCCGCGCTCCCCCGCTGAATTGCCAAAAAAATCTGTTGAACTAAGTATTGTTGGAGGTAGCATATGTGGCAGTAAGTTAATATATACGTATCTGACAGCTATTTTAAATGTAGCATGGAAACGGTTGTTTATATTTTTGTACAGCTGTTTGTGTCACTTGAAATATAACATTCACCACGTAAAGTAGTGTTTTT
The DNA here is from genome assembly GCA_949128165.1 of Lathronympha strigana. NCBI lineage: Eukaryota > Metazoa > Arthropoda > Insecta > Lepidoptera > Tortricidae > Lathronympha > Lathronympha strigana. Next base: position 15,159,953 of record OX421913.1, on the reverse strand, counting down.
ACTATCAGACCACTAGGCTCTCTCCTGAACTCTCCATGTCATCTATTACGGATTATAGTTAGATGTTTTTATATTTATATTGTGTTTTAATGTTTAGGTGTTTTAATAATAGAATAATTTTCTAGTTTTGTCTTTCTTATGCATATTTATTTCAATTTGTTGGACGATTCTTATTTAAGTGTTATTTGTGTACAGTCAGGCACAAATGTTACAAGTTTTTATTTTATTTGTGTGTCAAGTATAATCATGTATAAAAGTGTTATACGTTATAGATTAAGAGGGCATGTTGGAGGTAGCATATGCGTGCCAATGCTGGCAGTAAGTTAATATATAACGTATCTGACAGCTATTTTAAATGTAGCATGGAAACGGATGTTTATATTTTTGTGCAGCTGTTTGTGTCACTTGAAATATAACATTCACCACGTAGTGTTTTTACTATCAGACCACTAGGCTCTCTGCTGAAGTCTCCATATCTTCTATTAAGTATGACCCGGACCGAGGATCGCAACCCCTGTCTCTTAGCCGCCGACCCAACATCCTAATGAGCTCCTTGGCCTGCGCACCCAAAGATCCTGCCGTCCCTACCGCAACCGGTATGAAGTCGTACGCCGCCTCCATCACAGAGTAATACTTGGTATCTTCAGCCTAACTAGCTGTATACTCCTTAAAAATTGAAATATATGTCATATACCAATTAAAACTATAGATACAACATTTATTTTCGAAACATATACAGTAAGTGTAACTTACCTAACTACCTACCTCTAATACCTTAAATCTAAAATAGGTCCTTGAGGCATTATACCTAGGATGCTGGCGGCATTTCCACGTTGTATCGCAATGCTGATATGTTGTGCGAGGAAGCCACCAGCTCTTCGGTCACCAGTAACATATACCAAAGAAAAAGACCAACACCGACCAATCCGAGGAACGAACTCGGGTCTTCAGCTTACGCGGCTAATTTCAATTTATAATTTATAAATAGTAGTGTTACTACTTTAATAACAAATCAAAAAATAATAAATAAAATAATTAAAATAATTAATTGTTCCGTTTGGCGTCGAGACCCTCGGCCCATGGGGTTCGAGCGCCCCTCTTTAAGGATATTTCAAAGAGGCTTGTGGGCGCTACCGGCGACCGTAGAGCTGGCAGCTTCCTCGCCCAACGCATTAGTATTGCAATACAGCGAAGAAACGCTGCAAGCGTCGACGGTAACATGCCGAGGGGGAATATTTACTTTAACATTTATTTTATTTTAGTTTTATGTGTTTTTGTTGTTATTGAAATAAATAAAATAATTTGATCAAACAAAAACGTGAAACAAACTAGGGAAAAACTGTTTGGATTTTTCTGTAGTTCAAACTTGGTTTTAATTACACTAGAGTCCGACTATGCTAAGTTTTGCATATATTTTAATAACACATAATTAAGGCGTATAATCAAACGAAAGAATGAGTGGAAACATTCGCCGGAGTCCATCGGGCGTTGATAACTCAATCGGCAGAGCGATTTGACCAGTGTTCAGAGTAGTCATGGGTTTGAATCCCGCTCGACGCGGCGAGATTTTCCATTTTTCTTTCAGTTATAAAATTGAAAATTTATTTCGCAGACGTCTCTGCTTAATACAAAATCAGTTTATGATTTTATTTTATTCTTAATCTTGTTCTGCGCAGAAAAAAGTATAGTACTCTGCAATACAACAGGCTAACAACATTAAATCGTTATTCAAATGACGTTCAGGTCATAAATCTAAGCATGTAGTGACAAAATGAGATCACGTCTAAAACAGGCACGCTCGTTCAGAATCCAAATTATATTTTTATAATGATGCCTTCAATTTGAATACAATTCTGTACCATCATTATTTTGCTATTTTTGATTTATAAATTGAGCAGGTACAGAGTATTACCTGTTTTGCGAGCTAAATTTAAACACTAATGTATTAAGTATACCGGTTGTTGCCTGTAATAGGAGCAATACATTTAATCATAATTTAATGTTTGCTCAACGACTTAAAAATAACGTGTGTTATGATTTATATTACACTTTAAAGTTCGCTAGAAGACGCAATGTGCTACGAAGTTTGTCATTTTTGTACTATGACAAGAGACGTTAATTAGGCTGATGTTAACGTACACTAAAAATACTATTTAGTTTGTATGAAAAGGTGAAATCCTACATTGGACATAATTTTTACAAGTTGTTGAACAAAAGTTGTTAGGTTCGAGGAGTACTACCTACGATGAAATTTATTGCTCTTGTTACAGGCAATATCCGGTATATAACAGTTGCGAACAGGGATTGTTGAGCCACTTGCCATTTTTCGTATTTTAGCCGTGTAATAAATGACCGATGTTGTCAATAGATGACATTTGACATTTCTCTATTAGCATTACACGGCAATGTTAGAAATATAGTTAACTGGCTCAACAATCCCGGTTCGCTGTTTGACCTGTTCAAGTTGATAGCATTATTTTATAAATGTTCAGGTGCATTCGGAAAATAGTTGTTAAACAGTATTTTTCCTGATTGATCTTTTATAAACTATGTAAAATCTAGATGTCTATGTATCGAAGTACTAGTGCACTCAGCAGTAGAAGTAGCTCAGCGGGTTGGGTGTTAAAAATATTATTTACACACTCTAATTGTCACAGCAATAAATTCGTGCCAAGGAAATTTTGAAGACCTTGCCAGCTTAGAAACCTCTGATGCTGACTGTACTAGGGCACGTTTTTATAGGTGTCTTGTAAGAGTCAAATTTACGTTTTACAAAACCAAATCGAAAATCCTAAAACTTTTTCATATTTTAAGTAGGATAAGAACCGCGTTTACTTCCGTAGGACCCAAATTTAATTATCCAGATAAGGCACTGACAGATCTTACCTGCACTAAAGTCTTCGAAAGAAAGAAAGCACAAAAACCAAACGGACTTCGCTGAAATCCCACTCACATCCCTCGCAGTCCCAAACCTCTCCGTTTGAACTCTTACGTTAATCTTATGAAGTCCGCAAGTTACAAGAGTTAAGCGAGAATAACTTTTTCTTAATAAGGCTCATTTGGAGAAAATAAGCCTCTTGTTTTGTAATTCCGCAAAACGGTTCCAGGCCAACTAGAGGCGTGTCCGCGCCCTTTATGGCAAGTTCATCCGCTGCTTCGTTTCCATCAATGTTGGAATACCAGGTTACCCATCTAAGTGTAATTTTGTTGGTGTTAGTCCCCTGGCTATTTAGATTATTTCGATTATTTTTCCAATTCTGGACTAATCTAGAGTTAGCTAGAGTCTTAACTTAACTCTAGTGAGCTGTAGCAGAGCAGCTTGACGGTCCGAGTTAACCTAGATGTGTTGGTTTCTTAGGTTTCTGTCCAGATTGATTTCCGCGCTTATATTAATGGCAAGGACTTCTGCTTAGAAGATTGAGCCCAGTTTGCCCATGCTGATGCTAGCTCTGTGCTTAGGCCTCTTACCATAGATAGCACATCCTACTTTTCCATCTTTCTTGGAACCATCCGTGTACCAAATGTGGCTTCCCTTTTCAACAAATATTTGGTCGTTGGTTCATTGGTGTCTTGCGGGTATTTCCACATTATAGAGTTCGGTGAAATGACATTCGGTATGCATTTCATCTGAAGGCATGCTGAGGGTTTTGTTCTCGAAAACCCAGGCCCTGAGTTTGGTTAGCGCTTGAGAGCGCCATTTAGGCTTGTTTAGCCTGCTTATTATATAGACGCACTGCTTGGCCTCCATTTGCAGTTGAAGGTGGAGTGGTGTGATGTTGAGCAGTGCGTCTAGGGCTGCCCCCGGTGTTGAGGAAAAGGCCGTTGCTGTTAAGCAAGAAGTGCGTTCCAGGCTATTCAGGTAGGATTGATGGTTCTCTTTTGGTTGGCTTTGCTACACCAGACTGCGGAGGCGTATGTAATGATGGGCCGCACTACCGCTGTGTATAGCCACATAGCAATATTGGTTCTTAATCTCCACCTTGATCCTGCCATTCGCTAAGTCACTAAAAATGCTTAGTCACTAAATAATGATCGTCAGAGTAAAAAGGCCAAGTCAAACAAAGTACAAGCAAAAGACAAGTATGAAATTATATACAACGTTATCTTAAGACGTTTTTATCAAGACTATTTATTTCAGATTTTTTAGGGTCCATATTTCATTTGGGTTAGTCCCTACAAACAATAATAAAAATTAAATGACAGTTACTTTAAAACAAAAAAAAACTGGGGTTAACTTATGATAACTTACAAACAAATAACGACAGATAATTTTAAATATTTAAATATGCAAGCACAGTAAAGTTAATTACTACATTGCATGATTCAGTCAAACTCGGACTGAATTTACTCTAGTCAATTGTATAATTACATACTTCAATACTGTTATTTTCCAGCCTACTAGTGTTTGACCTTCATGATTAATTAGCTTACTCACTAAATTGTATTTAACGGCATTATAACCAGGTTCAATTGAGCGACATTGTTAAATATGGACCTCCCGTTTACTATTGGGAGAAGCTGAAGCTGCTAATAATGACTCCATGTTATAATGATTTTATTCAAGAGATAGTCATAGTCATAGTCATAGTATTTTTATTCATGAACAATACAAGACTATAAACTTGATACCTAAGGGGTAAAGAAGGAGGTAAGTTATTTTTGGTTTGTAACATAAAAGATTTTTAGAACTTTATAAGTAAACATAAAGTTCTAAAAACTGACGACTAACGTTGTTGAGCCATTAAGTTGGTAAACTGTGGAACTTTAAGAATGTCCATTAAGTTTAAGCTAAAACTGGTATGTTCTTAACAATCATATAATCCTGGGAATTCAGTTCGTTATATTTATATCCGTAAAGTTTACGAATCGTCATTAAGACAGCGATTCGAAATTATACCGGATGTTTCCTGTAATAGTAGCAATAAATTTAATCGTAGACCTCAAACATAACAACTTTTGTTTAACAACTTTTACTTTTTCATACAAACTAAATAATAAATGTACGTTAACATCAGCCCATTTCACGTGTCCTGTCATAGTACAAAAATTATAAAATTCTTCTAAATTTTTTAAAAGTAATATTGTCTTCTGTGACCGCGATTATTGCTCATTGAAGTAAAACACTATAGAACGGATTAATCGCTTTTATTAACACGATAACCCTACTTTTTGAGCTCTTTACAGCACCCGTTTTCACAGGGTAAAAGATGACTCACACTAGAACGGGACGGGACGCGGCGGGACGGGAAAATCTTACAATTTCCATAGAAACTATCACGTGATGCTTTCTACAGAAATTGACAGATTTTTCCCGTCCCGTGCTAGTGTGAGACATCCTTTAAGATGATGATGATGACTGAGAGAATGCGAATTCTCCCCGTCAATTAAAAAAATTTACTTGTGCAAACTACATACCTACATACAAAAATATAAAAATAATAAAAACAATGCCCAGAGGGGTTTGTAATGCTAGTAATATTCTACAATAAAAATATAAAAATTATAAATAAAACCCCTGTGAGGATTATCATATATAAAACTTACGAAAGCTTCCCTAACTGGGTTATGGGGCAGAAAGAAGTGACAAGAAAACTACCCATTTTGCCTCTTTTATCCGTTTTCAATATTTTCAAACAAATTCCACACATTCTTTCTTCTTTAACTAAACACTTTCACAGTTTGTGCTATCAAAATATATGCAAAATTAGCTTATTCGGACTCTACTCGGCGGGCGTGTCCAATCCGCTAGCTCTCCAAGCTCGTGCCGCACCTAACAGTTTGTAGTCTAGAGCTACGTGCGCATTGTTCGGACAGGTACTGCCCAAGTTTTTCTGTCCCCGCCTGTACGTGAGTGCGGGTTAACTCCCCACTACAATTTGTTAAGACAAACTTAGACCCTGGTGTTAAGTATGCAACAAACACCGTATAAGTTTCCTGGAAGTTTAGTGGTGACGGTGAATTTGTGGGGACGTGTGCGGCGTTTGAGCCGAATCTTGGTAATTAGGGGGGATAAATAGTTGTTTCAGTGTGAAAGAAGATAGCAGGCCAGTAGTTTTCAAGAGCCAACGGCTAATTAGTCGAATATTTATATAAAATACTGCATAAATGGAATTTTGATATAAGTGATAGTTTTTGAGATATGCGTTAATACTCCAGTTTACGAGTAGGTAATCGAATTGTTGTAATTTTTAATTAACTGGATCAACTGCCACTTGCTCCAATATAAGTGATTTAAACTTTATATAAAAAGCATAATTGATCAAGTATTCTAATTATATTCAATGTAAAAAACCTATGTGGCAGTAATCGTCGGCCAAACATACTCGTACACTCGTACTGTTTCAGCATGCGCTCGCAACGACGAGAAGCATACATACTGAAACATCTATGTACTGTACACGTTGCACCACTCCTGCGGCGCAACTTGTGCCGCGTACGATGGAACAAGTGATTTATCCCAGTGTACAATATTTTCGCTTAAAAATGATGTTGGTGGCATTTATATGCGTTGTTTTATTTTTAAAATCAAGAGAAATTTCAGCAGTTTAAAGTATTTTAAGGGAAAATATACCATAAAATGTATTTTTATAATGTCACTTGGCTCCGTATACTCAGGAGGTATCTGAACATGTAAAACAGCGTGTCGCAGTTATAATTTTATTTAAGCAGTACCACTAGACCAAATGTAATGTTTGAGATACTCATTCGACGTTAAATTTAATCTTCTTTAATACTTACCTGAATGTCATCCGTCTTACGTACCATTTTCGAGCTACACGCAAACTGGAAAACCGCTTAATTGGCAGTTAATTGGATCAAGTTTTAAGCTCTACTTCTAGTATTGTGCAAACTCGGTTTATTTAGGACCAAACGAAGGTATTATAATAATTTCCAAGTAGATGGGAATTCATTCTTTGAATAATTTTTTTTATCAAATTCTCTTGACCTGAAATTTAATAATTAATAATAATTTATCAGAACATTTTTTGGTTATCATTATTTGCTCTATATGTAGCTTAGCGGCACCTAAGGTGTTCAACTTCCGCAAAGACATGGGTTCTCGGAAATGATATACGAGACATCATTTATTTTTTACCATGCGATCAACAAACTTCCAACGAATTCATTGAGATCTTTTCCGAAAAACAATTTGCAATTAAATTACTAGTTGGTACTTCTTACATGACAAAGCTCATTTTTAACTAAACTTCACTCAAATAAACGATAAATCGGCTATATTCAATGACATTTTTTGACATGTAGCATTGAATCCAAAGCCATGTAAACAGCCGTGAGACATGAAGACGTCCCGAGGCAAGGGATCCTTAAATTTGCGTCGGCTCCCAGCCGGAAAATCCAATGATTTACTAGGCTAAAGTCTTATCATAATCTGGCACGTCCCTCGTATTTCACGCTGAGTTAGTGCGCTCTGGCATTCCACTATTTTGTCTAACTATTTGACTAAGTACCTGTATTAATTTGCCTAAGATTGTCGCGAATGGATTTGGGAATCTTTATATGAACTTTATAAGTTGACACTTACGCATATAACCCCATTCGTGTGAGTGATTGCGAATATACTTTGAGTTCCAATAGTGATGAACATAAACGAATAAGAAAGAGGGTAGATCGTTACGGGTATACTTTAGTGTCAACCTACCTGCAGACTTCTCTTATTTCGTGATCATGCAACATCGCCGAGATATTGCGAGCTCAATTACTATAAAATACCGAGGTAAGAACCCTTGTTCATTAGTTAGAATGAATAAAATAGTATTGATTATTTGCACTAAATCAGTGCACTCTAGCATTCCTCTTTTTAAGTGTAAGATTGCCCGTGCTTTTTTATCCAACTACTTGACTAAACATAACGATAATTGGATCTACTGAATTTAGGAGAAGAAAATAGCATTAATAATTTTATTAAGTACGTTGAGTGAGTATGTTCTGGTAAGTTTCGGTTACTTATTTTACTATTATGTCCAACTATTTGAATACCTGTGCCTGTCTATGATTTTCAGAAATAGATACTCTTAGAACCACTAACATGTATATATGTTACAATGACTAGTGCCTAATCTAATTTAACATATTATAAATTAAAAGAGATGTCATATACTACAGAAAAAGTTACCAAAGCGCCCGGTGAGCAGGGCTGGAATCGAACCAGCTGCAGACGCCCTAACCACTAATCTAACATGTAACGTGTAATAATGTAACGAGTATACCAAACAGTATATTAAACATTTCTTGCAAAGCGTAATCGCAGTCAAATATATTTAATATCCTTACTTACTTTTGACTTTTAAAAGGATAAGGAGGAGGAAGGTTTTTTAGGAAGGAAAGGAGGTTTTTCCTTAAAGGGATAAGTTCGCCTTTGTACTTACTGTTTTCCTTTTGTAAATTTTAATTTTTCTGTGTTTTGTACAATAAAGAGTTTACATACATACATACATACATACTTTTATACCATTTTGTGATGCCCAAAAGGCACAAAGCTGATGTTGAGAACCGCAAAAGTCAGTAGACAGTCAACTCTTATCACCATAACTGTTTTACATAATCTTATAACAAGATGCTTTTACAAGCAATAAACGGCCTTAAATCCATTTCATTTCGCAATAGCTGGCTGGCTCGGCCTTTAATTACATAAACGATTACCGCCTACTGCGATTATCCCGGGATCTTGTAATTGCCCTATTACTGTTAGCGTCAATTATTTATCCTTGCTTATAGTATAAATACGTGAAAAGCTTAATATTAAAATGTTTGGCTTAACGATATAAGTGAGTAGTGGAAGAAGAGCTAGATTGTTTAAAAGATGCTGATATTTTTATTTTCCGTGTCCCTCATTCATACTAGGGCGCATACAAGTATTTTAGTAAGTACCACTATTTTCATTTTAAATTTAAAAAGTTTTTTTATTTTTTTAATAAGGCTTAAATACATGTCTGCCTCTATTGCATTTGAGAGTAATATAACTATCAAACAAGTGATGCCGGCCTAAATAAAGTCAATTCATTTAGGCGTAAAGGAAATATATTCTAGGAGAATAAAAACTCGTCAAAACGTACATATTTCCAACAAGCACCTGCTAAAATTTATATAAACAATTGAGCGCTACACATCTTAATTTACACTACATTATATTTTGTAATGTAGTGTAAATGAAGAAGGTGTCTAACATTATATTACCATCATACTGGTAATATATGTTATTAACTAACGTAATAATTAAAGTACATGTCCCTAGGTACTAGGCACTCTAGACTAATTATTATACATATTCACAGTTCACGTAAACGTTAGTCCCCAGATGAAATTTCAGTGTTTATGGAATATCATATTCACCTTTTAAGAAATTAATACTATAAATTAGATTGCATCGTTCACCTGTCTTATGCTATAGATGGGTACATTTTTATTGAAATTATGCTCAATTTTGCTATCAGACGATTTTTAGTTTATAGGTTTTGCGAGAAAGAGATGGCGGGACTACTTGGATGCGTTTCAGCGGGATTGGTGGGATCTTGCCCAGCACAGGGAGGATTGGATAAAGAGAGGGGAGGCCTTTGCCCAGCAGTGGGACAAAAAACAGGCTATAAAAAAAAGTTTTGCCAAATTAATAACCTAAACTTTAAAGAGTTTTTAACGTTAATTGAAAAATGGTGAATTACCTCATTGAGTTACTTCTTTTCATAAATTTGCAAGTAAATAAAACCACACTCTTGAATGTTAAGAGCGCACCAACCTTTTTCCAAGGACGGCATTTAGCGCGCCGAGCGTGACTCGCTATCTGTGTGCGTGCGCGCGCACACTACTACGCCGTCGGCCCGTCATCACTGCTATGGCAAAAGTCGGTAGCTTAAAATTCGACATTTTTGTAGTCCTGCGATGCCAACGATGAATAAAATCGTCTTAAATTCAGTTGAGATTTTGTACGATATTATTAAACTAAATGATATTCTAATGAAGTTGGTATAGTAAAAAATGTACATGTGCGTTTTGGATTTGTTAGGACTAGGATGCAGGTGTTATCGAAGATCTGATGATGGAGCAGAAAGGTTAGTTGACATAATACCCCCGTTTCTGGGCTCTTTACTTTGAATTTCGCGAGCACTTGAGCCTTCGGTGGTGTCCAAGGTCTGATGATGGAGCAGAAAGATGACCACTAGACCTGAAGAATAAGTTGATGTAAAACTATCGTGTTTGGACTCGTTATGTTTGTTTCGTCGAGCATTTGGACCGTGAGTGGTGTCCAAGGTCTGATGATGGAGTAGAAATATGGCCACCGGAACTCAGGAATTAGTTGATGTAATACTCCCGTGTTTGGGCTCGTTAGGTTTGTTTTGGTGAGCACTTGGGCCGTAGGTGGTGTCCAAGGTCTGATGATGGAGCAGAAAGGTGGCCACCGGAACTCAAGAAGGAGTTGATGTAATACTCCCGTGTTTGGGCTCGTTAGGTTTGTTTTGGTGAGCACTTGGGCCGTAGGTGGTGTCCAAGGTCTGATGATGGAGTAGAAATATGGCCACCGGAACTCAGGAAGTAGTTAATATAATACCCCAGTGTTAAGGCTCATTTGCATTGTTTTGGCAAGCACTTGGATCGTGAGTGGTGTCCAAGGTCTGATGATGGAGCAGAAAGGTGGCCACCGGAACTCAGGAAGTAGTTGATGTAATACCCCCGTGTTTGGACTCATTTGTATTGTTTTGGCGAGCACTTGGATCGTGAGTGGTGTCCAAGGTCTGATGATGGAGCAGAAAGATGACCACCGGAACTCAGGAATTAGTTGATTTAATACCCCCGTGTTTGGGCTCGTTAGGTTTGTCTTGGCGAGTACTTGGATCGTGAGTGGTGTCCAAGGTCTGATGATGGAGCAGAAAGATGACCACCGGAACTCAGGAATTAGTTGATTTAATACCCCCGTGTTTGGGCTCGTTAAGTTTGTTTTGGTGAGCACTTGGGCCGTAGGTGGTGTCCAAGGTCTGATGATGGAGCAGAAAGATGGCCACCGGAACTCAGGAAGTAGTTGATGTAATACCCCCGTGTTTGGGCTCATTTGCATTGTTTTGGCGAGCACTTGGATCGTGAGTGGTGTCCAAGGTCTGATGATGGAGCAGAAAGGTGGCCACCGGAACTCAGGAATTAGTTGATTTAATACCCCCGTGTTTGGGCTTGTTAGGTTTGTCTTGGTGAGCACTTGGGCCGTAGGTGGTGTCCAAGGTCTGATGATGGAGTAGAAATATGGCCACCGGAACTCAGGAAGTAGTTAATATAATACGCCAGTGTTTGGGCTCATTGGCATTGTTTTGGCGAGCACTTGGATCGTGAGTGGTGTCCAAGATCTGATGATGGAGCAGAAAGGTGGCCACCGGAACTCAGGAAGTAGTTGATGTAATACCCCCGTGTTTGGACTCATTTGTATTGTTTTGGCGAGCACTTGGATCGTGAGTGGTGTCCAAGGTCTGATGATGGAGCAGAAAGATGACCACCGGAACTCAGGAAGTAGTTGATTTAATACCCCCGTGTTTGGGCTCGTTAGGTTTGTCTTGGTGAGCACTTGGGCCGTAGGTGGTGTCCAAGGTCTGATGATGGAGCATAAAGGTGGCCACCGGAACTCAAGAAGGAGTTGATGTAATACTCCCGTGTTTGGGCTCGTTAGGTTTGTTTTGGTGAGCACTTGGGCCGTAGGTGGTGTCCAAGATCTGATGATGGAGTAGAAATATGGCCACCGGAACTCAGGAAGTAGTTAATATAATACGCCAGTGTTTGGGCTCATTGGCATTGTTTTGGCGAGCACTTGGATCGTGAGTGGTGTCCAAGGTCTGATGATGGAGCAGAAAGGTGGCCACCGGAACTCAGGAATTAGTTGATTTAATACCCCCGTGTTTGGGCTCGTTAGGTTTGTCTTGGTGAGCACTTGGGCCGTAGGTGGTGTCCAAGGTCTGATGATGGAGCATAAAGGTGGCCACCGGAACTCAAGAAGGAGTTGATGTAATACTCCCGTGTTTGGGCTCGTTAGGTTTGTTTTGGTGAGCACTTGGGCCGTAGGTGGTGTCCAAGGTCTGATGATGGAGCAGAAAGGTGGCCACCAGAACTCAGGAATTAGTTGATTTAATACCCCCGTGTTTGGGCTTGTTAGGTTTGTTTTGGTGAGCACTTGGGCCGTAGGTGGTGTCCAAGATCTGATGATGGAGCAGAAAGGTGGCCACCGGAACTCAAGAAGGAGTTGATGTAATACTCCCGTGTTTGGGCTCGTTAGGTTTGTTTTGGTGAGCACTTGGGCCGTAGGTGGTGTCCAAGGTCTGATGATGGAGTAGAAATATGGCCACCGGAACTCAGGAAGTAGTTAATATAATACGCCAGTGTTCGGGCTCATTGGCATTGTTTTGGCGAGCACTTGGATCGTGAGTGGTGTCCAAGGTCTGATGATGGAGCAGAAATATGACCACCGGAACTCAGGAAGTAGTTGATGTGATACCCCCGTGTTTGGACTCATTTGTATTGTTTTGACCTTGGACACCACTCACCGTCCAAGTGCTCGCCAAAACAAACATAACGAGCCTCAACTCGGGGGTATTACGTCAACTACTTCCTGAGTTCTGGTGGCCACCTTTCTGCTCCATCATCAGACCTTGGACACCACTCACGGTCCAAGTGCTCACCAGAACAAACCTAACGAGCCCAAACACGGGGGTATTACATCAACTACTTCCTGAGTTCCGGTGGTCATCTTTCTGCTCCATCATCAGACCTTGGACACCACTCACGGTCCAAGGGCCCGCCAAAACAATACAAATGAGTCCAAACACGAGGGTATTACGTCATCTACTTCCTGAGTTCCGGTGGCCACCTTTCTGCTGCATCATCAGACCTTGGACACCACTCACGATCCAAGTGCTCGTCAAAACAATACAAATGAGTCCAAACACGGGGGTATTACATCAACTACTTCCTGAGTTCCGCTGGTCATCTTTCTGCTCCATCATCAGACCTTGGACACCAGTCACGGTCCAAGTGCCCGCCAAAACAATACAAATGAGTCCAAACACGGGGGTATTACATCAACTACTTCCTGAGTTCCGGTGGTCATATTTCTGCTCCATCATCAGACCTTGGACACCACTCACGGTCCAAGTGCTCACCAGAACAAACCTAACGAGCCCAAACACGGGGGTATTACATCAACTACTTCCTGAGTTCCGGTGGTCATCTTTCTGCTCCATCATCAGACCTTGGACACCACTCACGATCCAAGTGCTCACCAGAACAAACCTAACGAGCCCAAACACGGGGGTATTACATCAACTACTTCCTGAGTTCCGGTGGTCATCTTTCTGCTCCATCATCAGACCTTGGACACCACTCATGGTCCAAGGGCCCGCCAAAACAATACAAATGAGTCCAAACACGAGGGTATTACATCATCTACTTCCTGAGTTCCGGTGGCCACCTTTCTGCTGCATCATCAGACCTTGGACACCACTCACGATCCAATTGCTCGTCAAAACAATACAAATGAGTCCAAACACGGGGGTATCACATCAACTACTTCCTGAGTTCCGGTGGTCATATTTCTGCTCCATCATCAGACCTTGGACACCACTCACGGTCCAAGTGCTCACCAGAACAAACCTAACGAGCCCAAACACGGGGGTATTACTTCAACTACTTCCTGAGTTCCGGTGGCCACCTTTCTGCTCCATCATCAGACCTTGGACACCACCTACGGCCCAAGTGCTCACCAAAACAAACTTAACGAGCCCAAACACGGGAGTATTAAATCAACTAATTCCTGAGTTCCGGTGGTCATCTTTCTGCTCCATCATCAGACCTTGGACACCACTCACGATCCAAGTGCTCACCAGAACAAACCTAACGAGCCCAAACACGGGGGTATTACATCAACTACTTCCTGAGTTCCGGTGGCCACCTTTCTGCTCCATCATCAGACCTTGGACACCACTCACGGTCCAAGTGCTCACCAGAACAAACCTAACGAGCCCAAACACGGGGGTATTACATCAACTACTTCCTGAGTTCCGGTGGTCATCTTTCTGCTCCATCATCAGACCTTGGACACCACTCATGGTCCAAGTGCCCGCCAAAACAATACAAATGAGTCCAAACACGAGGGTATTACATTATCTACTTCCTGAGTTCCGGTGGCCATCTTTCTGCTCCATCATCAGACCTTGGACACCAGTCACGGTCCAAGTGCTCGCCAAAACAATACAAATGAGTCCAAACACGGGAGTATTACATCAACCACTTCCTGAGTTCCAGTGGTCATATTTATGCTCCATCATCAGACCTTGGAAACCACTCACGGTCCAAGTGCTCACCAGGACAAACCTAACGAGCCCAAACACGAGGGTATTACATCAACTACTTCCTGAGTTCCGGTGGCCACCTTTCTGCTCGATCATCAGACCTTGGACACCACTCACGATCCAAGTGCTCTCCAAAACAATATAAATGAGTCCAAACACGGGGGTATTCTATCATCAACTAGGTGAGTTCCGGTGGCCACCTTTCTACTCCGTCATCAGACCTTGGACATCTTCTACGGTCCAAGTGACACTATATACATATGAGGTATAAACGAAACTTACCATGTATGTCATTCATTTTGAACTGGTTGCTATTGCCTATTTCCTTTGGAAACACAAAAAATGGTAAAAAAATTCTTATACCGTTTTGCTACATATAACGCAGTATACGTACACAAAGAACATCGATTTATTTCAAGACGTAGACGCTCCGCAGAGAGACGTGGTGTCGCTTCGAACATTCGGGGCCGACTGACTATTTCGGGTGTTGCTCACTTGTTATATTTCAACGATCAGATTCCATAGTAATTTTGTATGGCGGATTTTTAGGACGTTTTCAAAAAATCATAATTAATTAACGAAAAAGTATTATGAAATGAGACTATACGAATTTTGTACCTTATTTATTTGAGATTGAATGCAATTGGTTTTCAAAAATAGACCAAATAATTTTTCATTCACTTTTATCTAAACGCTGACACGCGTTTTACTACATTTTACTGCAACTTTACGTAGACATATTTACTAAACTGCACAATATTTTAGATTCTAAGTATACGAATATTGTAGATACACTCTTTGAGATAATAATTGCAAGCATCTTGTAGCTATATATTTGTGAAGAATTGTGGAAGTCACAGCATTAACCGTGACTGTCGTTTTTGTTAAATTTACTCTGCCGGCTCTTAATATGATTCAAAATGTTCTATCACCTATAATGAACGTGATAATCTCATTATTTTTAAGACCATTTATTAAAGCTTAAATAAATATCATTTTTCCTTTCTTAGACATATAGGAGTTATTCGCGGAGTTTCACAAAGAATTATAATAATAAGTTTGAATCTGTTTTTAATAACTTACGTAAACTCCCCTTTGGTACCGTGTTGGAGTTTTGAATTCTTACTTTACGTTTCGGTATGAGATGATGATAATAATCACAGTACCAAACCTTTACAGAAATTGGGCTTTAAAAGAGTAAACTGAGAGTAGTTTAAAATACTATTTTGATTAAAGCATAGGTATATTAAACATGATTAATACTTAATACATCGTACATACATATAACTACATTTGGCCATTTAAAAAAAACAACTTGAAGAGTTTTATTTTAGATCTTTGCTTATCTCATGAACACGGTGTTGCTTTCAATCGTTTAAAAGTAAAGTTGTTCCGATTTAACACTCATCATCACAAATTTCTATGGAATTTGAGGCAAATTTCTATAGAAATTGACACACCGTTATAGCTTCAATGAGTCATCCTTAATTCAAAACACTACCGAATACTTCAAAAAATGTAACATTCGTAGATTTAGATGAAGTTATCATAACATAATGACTATAATAAGGTTACACTTTTATATGTTTTTTACAGAAAACGTCGTTGGCGCGACACTTGTTAATTCGATAAATAATCTTTGGTCGGACGCATTATCGATAAGTACGGGACTAATCTTGTTTTGTAGGCGTAGCTACGAGAGTCGAGCACTTAAGGTATAGAGCATGATAAATAAGCTTGCCCCGAATTAAACTCATTACAAGATGACATTGCTACGGCTCTATACATTATAACAAATACGGCATAATTACCATGTATGTTTGTTTTATTGAGCACCCAATATTCAGTTTACTCCGTGAACATGACGCTTGCATTACAACAGTGTCGAAATATCGGGTGCTCAATAAAACAAACATACATGGTAATTATCTCGTTTTAAATAGGTATTATTTATAATGCAAATGACCATGTTAGCTTAAAATCGCTCTATACATTATTTGACCACTCACATGATTGCTAGTTTTCACTGATTTCTATTTTCAAGTAAAATAGGTAGCTAGTATAAATTTTTACAGTACACATGGTGCTACTTTACCGCCCTAGGGCGATAATGAACACTTTACGTGTCCGCGTCGAATATTCAAAGGGCTATATGTACTGTAAAACGTCGTACAATACACTTGCGAAGAGGTAATTCGCCCTTGTATCGTAATTTACTATTAAAACACGTTTATTTTAAAGACTATACGCCTCTTGCAAGTACCTTCTTAATTCTAATATAAGTGATTTGAACTTGAACATTGTTATAGTTTTAATATTAACACAGTTAGACACGTTAATTTGGTATGATCTTCCAAAAGCTGTTGATTATAATATATTGTATCTATTGTCGGTTTGAATTTCATATTTTAACGGATTTTTTACACATTATATATAATAAAGGTACCTTAGCGTCAGCGAGGTCTAAAAACAAAAAACGAGCTACCATCTTAAGCCATATTGGATTTAACAAATTAGATTCTGCTTATTAGAATCCAGAATGATCTAAGCATTACTTATGGCATAATTTACGAAGACATTTAAATTGGAAAGGTGCAGACTAAATGCTTACTTTATGAGAATTATGAGTCTATCTCGTTTTCATCAAAGGTCACGACTTTTTCACATTGCAGGGTTAAATGTGCAACAACTGATAAGGTCGATGAGCCTGGGTACGACGCAAGTGGAAAAAAATTGAAAAAAAAAATTACTTTGTATGGAACAGCTGATCGAAAATGCACCTATCTCCAGTTTTTTTTTCGAAATGTTTCCACTTGCATCGTCATAATCATCATCATCATCATCATTTCAGCCGAAAGACGTCCACTGCTGGACATAGGCCTCCCCCAACGATTTCCACAATGACCGGTCCTGCGCCACCCGCATCCAGCGGAATCCTGCGACCTTCGCCAGGTCATCAGTCCACCTTGTGGGGGGCCTACCTACGCGGCGCGTTCCGGTACGCAGTCGCCACTCGAGAACCTTTCCGCCCCAACGGCCATCGGTTCTACGTGCAATGTGCCCCGCCCACTGCCACTTAAGTTTAGCGATTCGGAGAGCTATATCGGTTACTTTAGTTCTGCTGCGGATGGTCTCATTTCTGATACGATCTCGCAGAGAGACTCCTAGCATAGCTCTCTCCATCGTACTTACGAGTAGGGTCATTTACCATATCAGCTGTTGAAATAGCGTTCGGGACTTTTGTTAAAACCTGAATATTACTTTTTCGGACGCCTTTTTTGCTTTTTAGAAAGTTTTAACTTATATTACTTATAGCTACAATTATGACTTTCATTTCGATTATAAATGTGGCGCTTTTGCTTCAAATATTCAATTAAAAGTATTAACATTATCAACTTCATCTGCTATGATACCTGAGCGTGTAACAAATGTACCATTGCACCTTCAAAATGTCTCCAGTCGAAAATAACCTGGTTCGCTAACTGGAAGTCCCTAAAATCACCACTCGGTAAAATGAAACGCAACACTTAAACGTGGAACGCTGAAAAGATCTCGAAGATTGATCAGTGCGTATAAGGAAAAACGCCGGTGAACAAACTGTTTACTTATTACCGGAAATGAGCAATGTCAATATTTGCTGTATTTTTAGGATACGTTGAGAGTAGCCAATCATGGGCCTGAATGATAAAGACACATATATTATTATATTGCGTTTCGTTTTCGAGTTTTCACTTGTCGATAGTTAAGTAGTAGGTAAAAATATGTGGTGAAAAAGTCACTGGTATTCAGATTCGGAGTTCTCATATTCCTTATAAGATTTTGTTATATAAAGAAAGGTTTGCAGGCTTATATTTTTCATGAAGAAATAGTTATCAAGGTCAAACAAAGTCTTTGTGATTTTTAGGCCCATTACCTCACTGATATTGGTCATTCGAGGGGAAATGAATGAAGACATGCAGGAACCAACTAATAGGCTGGCTTTCCACTGTTCGATGATTGCAAACCATGCTATTGGTTGATTCTGTTTGTCTCCCTATATCTTTGCTCATCTCCACTAAACTAATTAATATATAATAATAATATAGGTAGTATTTCAAAGAACGGCAATATAGACTATTATATTTTTCACCACACTAGCTCGGAAAGCGCTCCTTATATATCCTTTAAAACTGACTGGGAAAAACGAATTTTATCCACTAATGGGAAAAATAATTTGACTTTGAGGATTGAATGCAAGTTTTCAAAAACGCATTCAATGCTCAATGCAAAAATATATTTCTTTTTTTGAAGTTGACTTGTAGCATTGACTTTTAATTTGGCTGAGATTTGTAATCGTATGTAAATTTTATTTTGCTCGCGATAATGAAGTGAAAAATATTGTTTTACCTACACTCGGCGGAAAAGTTTGTTCAACTTCTAGTAAGTGCCATGAGATTTCAGTTTTGGAATTTTTCGCTTGGTCAGGTCTCAATATAAGAACGAAAGTTAAACAACAGCTTTACCCCTTTGTATTATAAATAACTATTGTACTTTTACAAGCTGTTAAAACTTAAAACAGCCACTCTGCTTAAACACGCTGGGTTCACGGTATTCAAACGTCAGAGAAGGTGATGTATCTTCAGGATATATGACTGTACTTTTTGTAAAACTTTACAACTTCACGCGTGAGATTTACGACCGGAAGGCTCACTTTACAAATTAGCCGTGTTGAAAATAAATTTCAGCTGAAACCGTCGTATAATATTTTGCGAAGCTGCGTTTGAGCGAAGCGGAGTTTAAGGTGGAGTGGGTTTTAGAATAAAATAGGGATTGAAAATTTCAACTTCTTTCACAGAACTTGAAACACAAGATATTTTATTTCGTTATATATTTATTGAACATATTTTCTACATACAAATGAGACTTGGTACACGATTTAATTAGTTTGTCGCAATGTAATGTTGCAGTCGTAACTTTAGTTTGGTATTTTGGACTTAAGCTCCATGTGCAAGCGGTTCATTTATAATACAAAAGGTGTATGACGAGTTTTTTAAATATTTGTGTGTTAACTCTTTCATCTAGTCCATAATATTAAGTTATTTGCGTGAAATTGATAATATTACTAGAACAAGCTAGATGACTGGGAAATTTATTTAGTCCGTCTGTTAGATTATTAAAAAAAATTGTACATGTATTTTATTTTGTTCTGCAAAAAATACAGGGCATTCAAGCTACGCGTGACGTCACAATTACGTACAAATACCCTGATAGTCACAAGCCCCCACCCCGGAACTTTGATGATCTGTATCATCGTCAATTGTTATATTGAAAAAGGATAAATACGTGTGTAATAATTTTGTAAATTCTAACTGACTGACTAAATAAAATGATAATTTTTCAACATAGTCATCATTTCTATTATCGTGATTAGTGGTTTATTTTC
Source organism: Lathronympha strigana (assembly GCA_949128165.1). Lineage (NCBI taxonomy): Eukaryota > Metazoa > Arthropoda > Insecta > Lepidoptera > Tortricidae > Lathronympha > Lathronympha strigana. The sequence goes on along the minus strand of OX421913.1, from coordinate 15,140,198 downwards.
GTGTTTTTAGATTTCCATGCATAACGAAAAGTACGCAAATATATTCAAAATCATAACAAAAGCACATGTGCAAAATGCGCAAATGAAGGAGCACAACTGATTATATTTGTCCTGCAAACCTGCAATAACTTTAGCATGAATATGTGTTTGTGCAGATCCACCTTAAACCTTTTCTTTATTGCTGTACGTTGTTTTTTTTATATTCTTTAATTTCCCATTTATTACCAGACAAATGTACGTGCTTAATTTTTATACTCATTAAACTTAAGTACAAAAAACACTCGCATCGGGCGCCCACAACTAAATAAAAATGTATTCAGTTATGGGCGCCGTATAGAGGTCAGCAGCTAAAAGTATCGTTTTTGTCTTTGCCGGAAAATTCAGTTTGGTTAGGTTTAGTCAGTACCGTATACCTAAACTTGCTTTTTCCCCTCGCAGGAATTTCCTTCCAGGAGATCCAAGCGGTTCATTGCCAATGATTCGAATTTATTATTGAGGATCAAAAATAAAAGCATTTTATAATACCTAATTATTACATTCATAATAATCATAAAACTTCTATTTTTGATCCTACCGGCTTGAGTACATACTACACATTCTAGTTTTTATTTATTCCAATCATGTTGGAGGGATTCACGCTAGTGGAGAGGATGAGGAAGGCACAAAGGGCGCCTCGTAAAACTCAGTGTGGTACAGCCGAGCCGGTGAATTCAGGCCTACGTGTCGCTACACCGAGTCAGGCGTTCTACGTGTCGCGCCTTCATTACTCCACCACAGCCGACGAGGATTACGATTGGTGGATTACGTCCGCCGGAAGACTGGCTACTCGCTGAAGGTTCAACAGCTGCGGTCGAGTCACTACGTGCACTTCAGCTCGTTTGTGGTGCGCGTGCCTCGGCTGCTGCAGGACACCATCGCGAGTACGGACTTCTGGCCCAAGGGCGTCGTGTTTCGGCGGTTCCGGGGCAACCTGCCGAATCCTACGCCGGTTCAGACGCAACGGAGCCACGCTGTTACGTCGCCTAAATATTAATTAATTAATTATGTTTTTAAATTTGTTTTCATGACGATGTGTTTATTTGTTTTTGTGTCTATATTTAATCATTTGTATTAGTCTTAGTTTCATGACGCATTGGCGTATGCTGTAATGTCGTGTTAACTTATTGAATAAATAAAATGTTTCCTTATCGGTACGTTATGATATGACATAAATATAATCATAATGTTAAACAAGATAATTATCCTGTTTCTCATGGTCGTGCGAGCGAGATACACCAACAAAGAGTTTATACGATACCTACTTCTTCTGCGTTAAAATCCTGGGTCAAGTTTCTGTCGTTTAAGTACTACATGCTCGTGTCTATATAGTGGTCATGTCAATAAAAAAATATTTTCATGTACGCAGATCTCATACAAATTACTCCGATTTCCATAAATTGTCAGTCATATTAACTACTTAGGCATATATGCATACTTAACGTCGTAAACTTTACGAAGTACCTACGCACTCGAGAAACGGATGTTGAATAAATATGCGTAGGTACTTACAAATATTTTTTTTTTGGAGGTTAATGTTTTTTTTTATCATATCGATGGTGATGCCTAAAACATACAGGATGACATACATTTAATGTATGTAGTAGTCACAGAATCATTTATGTAATAGGTTATACTAGAACCATATTATGTACCCATGTAGGTTAGACTGAACCACTTTTACTATGGGCTGTATGTAATACGAAGGCACTTCGGGCTTTACAGAGCGACAGAAGAAATAGACATTTACGGAAGAAGCCTCTAAGCTAAAAGCAACATTGTATATTGTGCATCGCATTATGTCGCATAATTTAACCGTTTGACAGGTGTTTATTTACGAAAATATTTGACAAAAGAACTGGTGTTGCGACTGCGGTATGCCTTTAGTTCCACTTTATTTAATACTAGCTGGTGCCCGCAACTTCGTCTGCGCAATATCTTTATATATAGTAGCCTATGTGGTTATTCTGATGTATAAACTATATTATTGAAAAGTTTCATTAAAATCCATTCAGTAGTTTTTACGTGAAAGAGTAACAAACATCAATACAAACTTTTGCGTTTATAATATTAGTAGGATATACCTTTTTCGGTCGCACGGCACATTGCATCAAAATTTGCCTCAGCAGTTAGGCATTTAGGCCTGGGGCCTGCCTCACCATGACGTCTTAGCGCGATTCAGTTTCGGACCTAAACCGAATCGCTGTCATACAACTGGGGCCTTACCATGACGTCTTTACGCGATTCAGTTTAGGTTCGGTTTACGCTCAGTTTGGAAGCGACTCAGTTTAGGTCGTCAACTGAATCGCGTTAAGACGTCATGGTAAGGCCCCTGAGCACAGTTAATAACCTTAACTAAATCGCGTTATGACGTCATGGTATCATCATCTTAACTGTCAGGGTTCGTGCAACGCCTTCGAGCAACACTGGCTTCTAATGCGTTGGAAACGAGACAGCAAGCGACATATTACTCTGTCACCTTTTGCGGGGGGAAACGTGCATACTTATACGTTAATCCCTTCCGTTAGTTTTTGCACCTTCTACCGTTTCTTTCTGTAACATTTGGCTCCACTACCCTAAGGTTGTCTGGAAGAGATCGCTTTTTAGCGATAAGACCGACTGTTGTTTACCTCAGCTTTTGTGTATGATGTATATTTTTCTGTTGTAATATTTTATGAGGTGTGCAATAAAGAGTTATTGTATTGTAATTGTATTGCATACGCACTTCTCATACACTACTCGTACATACAAAAAACAATATGTAATGATGACACTAACACTCAAAATTGTACAACTACATTAACACACTTCAATATATTTTAGTGTACGTACTAGTGACAACACAAAGCCACGTATGCCCATTTGGGCTTGTATTTCGGCAAAGGGAAAACGGTACGTATGCCGACTCCCCTTCCTGCGTTTTTTGAAGTTTTTTTTTTTATTCAAAAGGTTTACATTACATTACATTAATTGGTATTATAACCCGCCAAACTGAGAAACCAGTTTGTTGGCGAGATCGCGCTCATGCTATCTAACAATAGGTAGCTATATGCACCTAGTAATTATTATACTACACTTTACTTTATAACTAATCCTAAAACAGAAACAAGAAACAAGCTGTCTACAACTTCAATGTTAAGTTCTTAACACGTTAAGCAAACCCTGGCGTTAATAATTCACCTACAGCTTTTTTAATTTTAAACTAAGGAGTCGTGGAAGGTTATTTTTGCAAAACTTGACCTAAGGCAATTTTTCCAAAAATATCCTTTTTAGAGAACTTTTCACTACTTTTTTGCTATATTTTTTTTCTCCTTTCAACCACTCAATGTGTTACAAATCTTTGGTACTAAAATCTTATTTGTTATCTTACCATAATAATTGTTTGAATAACTTTGTACAAACTTTTTTAATCTAGTACTCCTTGTATTATATTTATTTTTCTTAAGCACTTTGAAGTCACTTATATCATAATTTTCTAAAGCAATTTGGTACTGCACCCTTATAAATATGTATAGGAAGTATTTTTTTAAGTTTATAATTATAAATGTTCATAGTTTCCTTTACATTGGCTTTTAGTTTTTTTACTTACTAAGTATTTTATAAACCTAGTTTGCAACTTCTTTATTTCATCTAAATATGTATGGAAAGTCCTGCCATAAACACTGAGTCCATAGTTAATTACCGAATCCGCCAATGCATAATACACGACGAGCATTGTTCGCTTACTAATTACTGTATTCAAGTGGTAAAATTTACTCAACACCGACCTAAGTTTAGAACATACTGCAAGCACGTGAGTCTTCCAATTAAAGTTACTGTCTATATACATACCTAGGTATTTATACTTATCTACACACACACTTATCTACAAGTGCAACGCGCATTACGGGTGCGTTTAGATATTATTTAGATTTCAACATAATAATATTTGCCAAAAAAATGCCAATATTACTAAATACTCGTAATTAATAAAAACGTGTAAATAATAAAAAAAGGCTGCGCTAAATATTTTGCCCAGTTAAGAACAAAAAAAGGCCACGTTTAAAAACATTTCCATACAATGCCCCCCTATTTTCAAAACTCTTGAATGTATTAGTTTAAAATTACTTAGCCAATGTTCAAAAACGTATTTAGTTACCTACTTTATAACGGGCCTAAACAAACTAAAGCTTTTAGGTACAAATTAATTTACATTGGTTTATCCTTTCTGAAAACTTTAAGGCTAGGACAATACACGTGGAGCGTTTACATCTAATCGATAGTTGTCTATTGTTTGATATTCACCGTGTTTTTTTAATAAGTTTAACTTTAAGAGCGCATTCTTTAGCTTAAATTAATTAGCTTAAGTTAATTTCTCAAGGACACTGGTATTCTAATTACTTAGCTCCATTTAGAAGATAACCACTAATAGCTGAATTTAGAAGATAATTACTAATGTAATTTTATCTCATATAGCATTTGCAACTGTGTAAACGGAGTACGAGTATGACTATTATTATACATGACATTGATATGTCATAATTGTCACGTACTTATTAAAGTTAATTCTAATGCCCGTTTTACATTAGCGGTTGTTGCAATGTAATTATTTAACAAAATTGTTATTAATTTTATACAAGTATGAAAAATGTAAAGAAATAACTATGCCACTCTGTTTCCTTTATTATTGTGAGGGTAAAAATTGCCCTTATATATAAAGGATAGCAAAGCAGATAAAACACAGTAAAAAAGCACTAACGGAATATATTCAATGTTTATATGAGCACTGTTTTGATTCAACTGACTTAAGAAAAGTCAATAAACAATGCCTAGAACGGTAACTATGCAAATACAAATTTGTTATAGTTTCTTCTATTGCCAGTACTATTCAACACAATAATCAATAAGTATCAATCACATTAATCTATTTCAATACGCCCCCTTAATGTGCATATTCAAAATAAATAAAAACACATACGCAAAACAAAGTGATATCAAAGAACAACTCTAAAAATAATAACAATTAACAAGCTATGCCTAAACCACGCATGCAAATATAATGCTTTTCTCTAGGCAACGCCTTTGTTAAAATGTCTGCGAGCATTGAGTCGGTTGACAAGTATTCCAACATAATACTCTTGTTGTCCCTTAATACGCTTCGTATAAAGTGATACCTTATGTCGATGTGTTTGCTCCGAGAATGGAACATTGGATCCTTGGCCAGACAAATCGCTCCCTGATTATCTACATGTAAAGATAATGGTGCAAACTTACGTAATCCAATCTCATTTAGCAAGCTGTTCAGGTATATGCCTTCCTTCATTGACGACGCCAAACTAACATACTCCGCTTCACAGCTAGATGTTGATACACATTTTTGCTTCTGCGACTTCCAAGACACACATCCACCACCTAACATAAAAACATAACCTGAATAAGAACGCCTATCTATCAGACATCCTCCCCAATCAGCATCAGAATAACCATGCAATGATTTACCCGTCTTCGTGTAAATAAGGCCATACGTTTTAGTATGTTTCAAGTATCGCAATACACGTTTCGCAGCATTCCAACAATCCTCATTTGGACAATCCAAAAATTGGCTTAATATAGCAACCGTATTAGTAATGTCCGGTCTCGTTCCAATAGAGAGATACATCAAGGAACCTATAATTTCACGATACGGATACTGCTCCTTAGTACTACACTTCCCAGTGGGTTTATTCATCTTGCATTTATTTTCCATCGGCGTAGATATTGGTTTACAATTAACCATATTAAATTTTACCAATAAATCTTCGATGTATTTTTGTTGTGACAATTTTATGTGGCTGTCACATTTGTCAAACTCTATGCCTAACATATATTTCGCAATGCCAAAATCTTTTAATTCGAACTTAGTGGCCAGTTCTTTTTTGAAACTTTCTATGCATTCACCTCTTTGCGATGCGACGAGAATATCATCTACATAAATAAGAACAAAGAGTTTAGTTTGCGAATCTATATCCTTAAAATAAAGGCACGGTTCGTTCAAGGAGACTTGCAACCCCATGTTCTTCAGCTGTTCGTCGAGTCTGATGTTCCACTGCCGTCCAGCTTGTTTGAGCCCGTACAGCGATATTTTTAGTCGGCAGACGTCGCCCCCGGATTTTATATCATCCAACATCTTTTTGGCTCGTTCGTATATAGCTGAACCTGGTTGCTCCAAACGCGTGAGATCTAGTAGACATTGTTCTAGAAGATCAGGCACTCTCATATAGATCTCCTCCTCTAATAATCCGTTTAAATATGCCGTGTTAATGTCCAACTGATGAATTTCAAGATCAAGTTCTGCTGCAAGTGCAACTAATAATCTTACAGAGTCAAGTCTGGCTACTGGTGCAAAGGTGTTCTGGTAGTCAATCCCGTAACGTTGACTAAATCCTTTCGCTACTAGTCTGGCTTTCTTCTTTTCAGTTTTATCAACATTCAACTTAGTAGTTAGTATATAACGGCATCCTACGACATTTCGACCCATAGGTTTACTAACAATATCGAAAGTATCGTTTTTAACTAAACTTTTTACTTCTGAAAGTATCGCATCTTTCCATCCTTTTCGCTCATTACCGGATAAAGCCTGCTTTACCGTAATCTCAGCTATCCCACCGAAATCTTCACAGTCTAAATACGTCTCGACAGAATCGGTATTTTCCTGTATGCTTACTTGTGGTTCCATGTTCGATTCGATGCTCTCTTCCATAGGAATATGTAACTCGACGTTCGACTCTAAATCTTCTTCCATGGGAATATGTGACTCCATGTTCGACTCGACGTTCTCTTCCATAGGAATATGTGACTCGAGGTTCGACTCAAAACCTTCTTGTGGCTCAATGTCAACCATGTGATATATCTTCCGTGGACGCCCGACATGACCTCGCTCCAATCGTGGTCGACCTAGACCTCTTTTCATTACCCTCCTCCCATCAATATGAACATCATGGTGTTGATGATCATGTTGAAATGGTTCCGTAACAATATCTGGATCATCTGTCATTCGGCGGTCTACAACGGAAACTTCATCTTTTCCCTTAGATGCAGGATCAAGATTTCTGACTTCATTCTCTTCATGAGAAATCTGCTCAATTCGATTTTCATTTGGTTTTTCAGGATGAAATTCTACCTCAACCTTTGAAGGTTGATTTTGAACATTTGCCGATTCTCCCTTGTAAATTTCAAAGGGGTCAACCTTCATGTTCGTCATTTTATTCTCTTCACTCTTCACTTCGTGAAATTTTACATCTCTTGACATGATAACTTGTCGTTGTTTCGGCATCCATACTCTATAACCTTTTCGATCTCTAGGATAACCTACAAAGATTCCTTCTTGACTTCGAGGAGCAAACTTGTCTTTCCCGGTTGACTTGTCCAAGACGTGTACCTTAGACCCAAACTTGTGTAAGTAATCTAATTTGACAGGTCGTTCGAACCACTTCTCGAAAGGTATTCCTCCTTCAAGACTTCTTGTTGGACAACGATTTCTTACGTGGCATGCTGTAGCCACAGCATCCGCCCAGAAACCCGGAGAAAGCCCCGACGAAATGAGCATACATCTTGCCATCTCTGTCAAGGTCCTGTTCTTCCTTTCAGCTATCGAATTCTGCTGAGGTACGCCAGGAATCGTCAGCCTTCTTGCTATTCCTTCTTTCTTCAAGAACTCGTCGAAATCTCGGTTGCAGTATTCGCCTCCATTATCTGTATGAAGGTAAGTTATTTTCCTATTAAACAGGTTCTCAACATGAGTTTTGTATACCTTGAATGTAGTGAACACTTCACTTTTCTTGCTAAGAAAATAGACTTCACACCATCTAGTATGATCATCAATAAATGTCACAAAACATTTGGCACCATTTATTGATGTATGCTGCATCGGGCCCACCACGTCAGAATAAATAATTTTTAATTTTTCATCGCATGGCCCACTAGATCTCGTAAAAGGTAACCTACTCATTTTCCCTTGCATACAAACATCACAATCGTACAACTCTCTTACATCTGTCATCTTAAGCTTCATGCCAGATTTATTTAAGATTTGGACAAGATCCTTCGCATTTAAATGGCCTAAACGCTCATGCCACAACCTCACATCAACTTTTCGCTCGGAAATCGCTGACGCTCTGTCGCATTGTTCCTCAACGTAATATAAATTACCTTTGCGATTCGCCACAAGTTTAGTGTTACCACAACTATCTCGAACAATAGCTCTGTTTTTCTCAAACGTAACGCTAAACCCCTGATCAGTAATTTTAGCTACTGAGATAAGGTCACATCGCAAATCCGGAACAAATAGGGTATTGAGCAACTGGATTACAGTTTTAGCACCATTACTACATGTAGATAATCTGACTGTCCCCTTACCTTGTACGTTCGTGCTAGAGTTAGTTGTCAAATTCAGCTTACCAGCTACATGTAAAAATTTGGTATCAAATTTGCCTGCGTCTCTACATAAATGTGACGTACATCCGCTGTCCAAAATCCAATCTCCATTCTCGTTGCAAACAGCATTAACATCTGAAACACAATTAAATGTTACAAAATTGGAATCAACATCTGATGAATCACTTATGTTCGACACATACTTTACAGAATCACTACAATTATTCTTCTTCAGCGTGCACTCGGACGCTTTATGACCACTTTGATGACATTTAAAACATTTGTATCTAAATTTCGAATTTCCTTGCTCAGCCGTATCACATGCGCGTTGTTTTTGCTCTGTGCCACTCTTTGGCTTAGAAGATCTCTTTCCTTTAACAAGAAGTGCCCTGTCTACACTATCTTTACTATTTCTGGAATGTTCCTCTTCTAATATCTTAATCTTCAATGCCTCTGGTTTCGGCAGTGAATCTCGAGATTCTATAGCACATCTAAAGTTTTCAAAACTAGACGGCAAGCTATACAAGAGCATTATCGAAGTTAGATCATCATTCATTTCGATATCCATGTCAGCTAATTGACTTATCACATCGAAAAATCTCATGACATGTTCTCTAAGGTCACCACCTTCCTCCAATTTACGAAGCAACAGCTCTTTTAATAAGGTAGCCTTTTTCGCAGGTCCCTTCGATGCATGAACGTTCTGTAACTTTAACCATACATCTCGCGATGTCTTACAACCTCTGAGGTGTCGTAATTCGCTCGGGGTTATCGATAAAATGAGATCAGACTTAGCTTTTGAGTCTCCAATATCCCATTTGGCTGCTTCGGCTGGTTCTGCTGGTTTCTGGATAGTTCCATTAACGTATCCCCAGGCATCATTCTTTATTAAAACTGCTTCTACTTGGATTTTCCAGGTCTCATAATTGCTTTCGTTGAGTTGGTCAATTTTCACAGTACTCGTACTCATTTTAGCTGAAAATTTCTTCCGTTTACTGCATAAAGCCCATAACCACTGTGAGGGTAAAAATTGCCCTTATATATAAAGGATAGCAAAGCAGATAAAACACAGTAAAAAAGCACTAACGGAATATATTCAATGTTTATATGAGCACTGTTTTGATTCAACTGACTTAAGAAAAGTCAATAAACAATGCCTAGAACGGTAACTATGCAAATACAAATTTGTTATAGTTTCTTCTATTGCCAGTACTATTCAACACAATAATCAATAAGTATCAATCACATTAATCTATTTCAATAATTATACCAAGCTACATGCTGAAGTGAAGTTAAAGCAATTCAAGAAAAACACGATGTATAATCATTAGTTTTAAAATATTAACGAGTAACAAACCCCGACTGCAGTTTTTAGCGCCAAAATACGCTATTTTGAGTTTTAGTTATTTTGACATAAGTACCCCAGCTAGCTGTCACATTTACACATGCCAAAATGATGTATTTTTATTAACCCGACCAAATTTTTTTTTATGCTATAGGTGGCAAACGAGCAAACGAATCGCCTGATGGTAAGCGATTAACGTCGCCCATGGACACCCGCAAAACCAGAGGTGTCGCAAGTGCGTTGCCGGCCTTTAAGGTGGGAGTACGCTCTTTTCTTGAAGGTTTGAAGGTCGTATCGGTCCGGAAACACCGCTGGCGACAGTTCGTTCCACAGTTTAGCTGTGCGAGGCAGGAAGTTTCGGGAAAAGCGCACAGTTGAGGACTGCCAACCATCTAAATGGTGAGAGTGGAAATATTGTCGCGTAGGGCGATGGCGGAAAGAAGCGGCAGGGATTAATCCGAACAATTCCTCGGAACACTCCCCATAATACATGCGATAGAAAATGCAGAGTGAGGTCACATCTCTACGCAGCGCCAAGGGATCAAGCTGATCAGAAATACGTTAGCAGTTGACAATTCGAGCAGCTCTCCGTTGGATGCGGTCTAGAGGAAGAAGCTGGTACTTTGGTGCCCCTGCCCAAAGATGAGAGCAGTATTCCATATGCGGGCGAACCTGCGCCTTATAAAGCTGTAGGTGGTTGCTCTAAAGACGTCGCGATGACCATACCTTGCTTTGTTGTATCATGAATCAAATGACACATTACACGTAAAAATCCGTTAAGTGTGTTTATATCTCGCTTTTAGTAAAATATACCACATTGTCAATCATTGATAAGGTTAATTTCTAAATTAATATTTATGACATTAACGTCTTATAAGCTTGCGACAAAGTGGTACATTTTACTCAAAACAATATATTATGTGAATACACGTGCTCGAGAAACAAAACCCTCCTTTGGCAGTTAGACAAAATTAATCTATAGATATAAGGAGCGGGCGGCTCTGCAGTAAACGAGACAAGCTTTTATTTGAGAGATTAAAGCTCGAACCGTAAAATTTACCTTAGAAAATTCAAACTATTTGTTGGTAATAACCAGCAAGAGCAAAACGAGCATTTCTTCATTTCAAACAAACTATTTTTGACCTAATAAATCTAATAATAATACATATCTATACCTTCTCAGGCTAACACTAGTTTAATATCGATTCCGGTGATGTAACTGTTAGTTAAACTGTAACTGAGCTTTGGTTAGGCAATATCCGGCCAGTCACAACTTCACAGCTGCCTCTGATCTGCTTCCTTCTCCACCAGAAACTACGAAGTGGGTCGTTATTCCCAAACTTTATTCTTAACAGGCAAAATAAACTCCGCATTTTTTCAATAATACAGTATAATACATTTTAGAGAATGATACAGCTCCTGAAATAATGTTCTGTGATAAATAGAGAGACAGTCACACGCAAAGAGAAAAGGATTTCGTTTGTTACCTTTTGTGTAACACACTAAAAATATAGGATGAATATGGCGACTGTACATAATGAAGGGCATTACAACACGAGTGTGGGTGGGCTTACACGAGTGTTTTAATGCCTAATTATGTATAGTTGCATACACTATTTTATCTACATACATATCATATGTGCTCTAAGATGGGTTCAGGAACGATAGGGAAATGACCTACTTGTTAAATGATAGATATTAGATGTGAATGTTAGATAATAAAATAATGCAATAAAAAAAAATTGTACAGAAACAATTTTTTTTACAATTTTACACTCGTAAGCAGTAAAAAAGCCAATAAACAAATGACAGATCGGAATGGCCCACTTGAATCGACAGCTGTTCCAAATTTAGGTAATGTTAAAATTACAGTTCCGTCAATTCCTGCTGGTTGGTAATGCTGGTCATTGCTTATGGATTTTGAACGCATTTTAGAGCACTAATGATATGAACTATGCTGATGAATCTTTAAGCAGATAGTACAAATCTAATAACATACTTATTAAATACTATATGATAAGGCAGTAAATGTATCAGAAATAGGTTCGATCGGCATCTTGCATCAAAAAATCACGCATGAACCCAATAGATGAATATTAAAATACTTATCTCATCTATCTATACATATGTATAATATTATAAAACAGGGTAGGGTCAAAAATGTATATTGAAGATATTTGAAGAAAGACTGAGTTAGGCAAACTTAGAATTGATAACAGAACACATTGCAATGAGTTTTAGAATTTTTGTCTATTTGTCTGTTTATCTGTCTGCCTCCTTATTTTTTCGAGCATCACGTGGAAACGGCTGAACGGATTTAGATGCAACCTTTACCCATTCAGAGCCAATGACGACGCGTTGTCGTCATGCCTCTACGCACCATTTTCGCTACAAAGCGGGAAATGCATGTTATCGGCTACGGCGTAGCGCTACAAGAAATCGTTGGTCGTGAATGAGTTAAGGGTATCTCTTGTCAGGTTACAGGGTTTCTCCGCAGACGAAATCGCGGGCATCCGCTAGTTCATGAATAAGATCATTCGCGAATCGATCCGAAACTTGTCAAGCTATTTGCGACTTCATAGATGTAAGTTAATCTTATATACCTAACTATTTTAACATGGCTGGTACTCACGGGAGTCTTCTATTTAAAACCAAACGCTAGGAAGAAGAAGATGACAAAGACACAAAAACTGAGAGTTTAAATGATTAGAAATTTTCATTTACTGTTAATTAATCATCAAAGGGGTATTTTCCAAAAACAGAAATTTACATTTAGTGGCACGATTTAGAATCAAGGTTTCGTGGAATGTAGAACCTAGAATTGTTAATTCTTGGTATCTACTCTTCAAAGTATTAGGTATGATTATTACTCTTTGTGTATTAAGCCTACTTCGTTATTTCGCCAAAACCCAGCCATATTCATTACATTTACATTACTTAGTAGACATTATTTAAATAAGTGTAGGGCAGGTTGTTCAACATTGAAAAAAATGGACACAGTGCAACTTTGTGATATCTCGGAAACACGGCTTTGTTGGCTAGTGCCTACTATCAACGAAGGACAACGTTAAGAACCCCCACAGCGTACAGGGGAACGCAGGCAAGCCTCGGAGAAGGATCACGAGTCTGTGAGCATTATTGTGATTTCGTACACCAAAAGTAACTTTTAAACTTACGTTTCCTGATTTTTTACCAAGATATAGAAAAGAGATTGCTGTTATTGAACTTTTCGTTGTATTCTATATGTATTTATGTTTATCTGGCGCTAATTATTTATATAATTCGTTCACTTCTTGATGCACTCGTTTTCACAGGGTTAAGATGATGACACATCATCATCATCTTAACCCTGTGAAAACGAGTGCTGTAAAGGGCTCGAAACGTAGGATCATGGTGTTAATAAACGCGATTAATCCGTTCTTAAGTGTTTAATTTCAGTAGATACTATTGTTATAATCGTGCTAGAGTGTTTAAAATATAACAAGACTCTAAGTACACCATTACACAAATATATATACAAACGCTAACTTCTAAATATTAATAAAATAAAAAACAAACAACAATCCGAAACAGTTTGCCGCCGCATATTTTTCCTTTCAAAAACACACCAGATTTCACAAACGCAGCGTGTCGATGGCAAGCGAATCTTTCAAACTCAGTTTCATTAGAATCCCAGGCCGTCTCCGTCACAAAAGAACTGACTCCCGTCATATTTTTAATCTTCTAGCTGAACAATGAGGATAGCTCCAGCGAACAGAAAAAACGCTTTTACAGATAACCTCTACAAAGTCGACACGACTGACCACAGACTACTCTTGTTGCCTACAAAATCACACACAAAACGATGAGATACAAAAATACCTTCAGTGTAAAAAAATATTGTTGACGGGACTGTTTCAAATACGTACACACATTAACTTATGTCAGCATTAAGCTGAGGATTACTCTTCTACATTGCTCAGAAAAAATATATCTTATTTATTAAATGTCAGTTTTTATTTGCGTAATTTAAATAATAATTGTAATGCCTACTTTGATCATTATTTGCAGGAGGTAGGTACACATTTACATGTATCATGACACTTGATTAATGTTTCATAATAACATAATGTATCAGTTGAAGTTGATATAAACTAGCCAAGTCAAATCTTTAACTTCTACAGAACTTGGCACCCATTTAGATATCAGATCTTTTGTCGGCGGAGTCGACAATAACGATATTATCATATGAAACTTGGATTCTATTTTCACATTTATGGTTTTGGTGGGATTTGTTTTAATCGAGTTAACTAAATTAACTGTTCCTAACGTGATACATTGACCTTTAAGTATAAAGACGTTACTAATGAGTAATTTCACGAAAAATGTGGCTAAAAATGTATTAATTAATTTGTTTTATCATCAATTAGCGTCTCATTTAGCTGCCCTTTTCAAGATCAAGCCTCCGTGATATTTATTAATATTGTTACGACATTATTTTATAAGTATTTATGGCCCACAATTTTATTAATACTCAGTGTATTTGGGTGAATTTTATTTTATGCCTAAATTGGATAAACTACTATAAATTAAAGATACTTAAATAGGAATATAACCTTCTTACTTTTAAGAATATAATATTAAGACGATTGATTCTTTGATAGCTTAGGTACTTTTTCAAGTGAAGAAATACTAAATATCTCTTTTCTGTGGGTTTAAACCCAGCAAGTTGTAGGTACCCGCACCTTTTTCATTACACATACCTAACTCAATCGTAACATACTATGAAGAACTCAATGTAATATTGTCTTCTGTTACCGCGATTGTTATTCATTGAAATTAAACACTTTAGAACGGATTAATCGCGTTTATTAACACCATGATCCATGATTAAATTATTTTTATATTTTTGTATGTAGGTAGTTTGCACAAGTAACTTTTTTGATTGACGGGGAGAATTCGCATTCTCTCAGTCATCATCTTAACCCTGTGAAAACGAGTGCTGTAAAGGGCTCGAAACGTAGGATCATGGTGTTAATAAACGCGATTAATCCGTTCTAAAGTGTTTAATTTCAACTCAATGTAATTAAATAAACGCATTTTTATTTGTATTTGTATTTAAGTGAATGATAAATTTGTTTATTTTTATGTTTTAGGGCGAGTTTCAAGATATAAAAATTTTCGTCGGCGCAGAAGAAAGTATTATTGATAATATATGTAAAACTGTAAGTACACCTTCTCTAATATTTATATTTATATTAATTTATATTAAAAATATCACTATAATTCAATTTTATCGAAACCTAATTAATTAAAATTATAAAACATAATCCATTTGAATAAGTATTCACTTTAAAATCTACTATGTTTACATTGCTTAAAATCCAATTCCACGTTTGCCTGCGAGAAAACATGACTTGTGCTTTAACATTAACAATTATACAGTTCCAATTTTTTATCTAATAAAATAACAACACTGTTTTTGGCTAACTGTAACTGTTAAGATTTTTTTAAAGTAAATTAATTATTAACTAAATAAGAAATATCAATATTGAACATGAAGTAAAACAAAGCAGCTATAGTTAATGGAATAGATACTTTTGTGTTATTTTTAAAAATACACTCTCTATTCTTAGCCCAATAATATTATTGACTAAATACCTAAATTAAATATGTTATTTTAATGGTTTTCAGGATTTTAGTCTACCCGCCAGTGTATGTATTGTTTTATTTAAATTTCAACGCCATTATAGCTTTGTGTCTCTTCTTAACGGATGCGGCGGCAAATTTTAATGAATTTATAAATAACTTAATCGATTTTGGCACATATATACGTTTACGCACAACAATAACAAACGATTAAATATATTAACTATCAATTGTTTTCGTCCTTACATTTTTAATTTAAGAGTAAGTAAAGATGAAAACTATTGTTTTTTTTTGTAAAGGTAATGGCTTTAGCACAAAGCATGTGAGCTGCCTAAGTTATTGTCAATTCGCATACGTGATCATCAAATGCTTATTGCCTGTGTTAATAACGCAATCCTCTTAAATATAAGGTGCAAAAAAATACGAAAATACGATTCGTTTTACGACATAACCACTATGGTCGTAAGATTTACAAAAAATAGTTAAAAAAATCGGCGTGTTAAAAAAAAAACATTTCTTGTATGGGGCTGGTTGTCTAGGCCACCCCATAATGCTTCAATTTTTTTTTTTACTTTTTCCTTATGAATACGGTAGAGATAACCTGGGGTCGTGGGGTCGTGTAGCAATTTCGGTGTAGCATAGTAAATGAAATGAAATGAAATACATTTATTTGCATGAATGCAGATTATAAACAGTTACAGGTAGATAGAGAAAGGTATTCCATGTACGTTCCGCCATATCGTGGCATGCAAATTTAGATGTGTAGGTGCGAAGTATGTGTTACAAGAAATTATTAAATGCAGTTTAAAATTCGACAATGGCTAAATAATACTGATAGGTGCGCATAAGCCATTAAAATAAAATGTATATACATTTAATATCAAACATAGAAGTACAACACATTTAATTTAACATGCAAAATTTTATATTCTACTAAGCCTAGCATATGTCAGTTGTAACTACCGCCCCCTACCCCTGTATTAAAACTAAATAAACTTCCCCTTTTACTACCCATTTATAACATATCGTACCCCGCTATTAAACCCCACTATTTTTACCCACTTACAACTACTATTTTGGCCTTGTGATCTCTAGTGGTGGACTCTTTAATGTTGTGAACCGTAATGACGCATGATTCTTTAAAAGTAAAAACTGGCTCATATTACGTGCTCCTTTATCCCGAATTTATTTTGTTATCCCTAATGAAACAATTTAATGAAGGTTAATGTTTAAAATTGTTAATTAATTAAACTTTGTTGAATGGATATTTGACTCACTTATATACTTGATTAATTGCTTGTTCATCTAGTTAAACTAAAGTAAAACTGGTATTAAAAAATTAGTAATATTCAGTTGAAGAATAGTTAGAATTTACAGTTGATTGAATTTACAATTAGCATAAACGAATTGTATTAATGAAAGATAGTATTTAATGAATAAAATTTGTTTTTTATGGCATTAACCCCGACCTACTATTACGGTCTCTGCTCACACATGATGGCATTCTAATGGGCTAATCCCTCCTAAATCCTACTTTTTCCCAAAATAAAACCTGATTAATCGAAAAACGCCAATCAATGTGCCGGATGATTCGGGAATAGAGACCCCTACACTAAACCAACCAGTTTTGAGACACGCCATAAAAATCTCATCAGTTGGGCTTTCCTACCATCCTATGACTCGAGCAGTATTTCTCAACCTAGGTGAACCTATTCTAATGAATTGAAATACCAAGGTATTCATTAGTCAACCATACTATCTCTCAGAGAAGGCTCTGTTTATTATGTGAATGTTAATATAATGAACGCAGTAGGCAACAAATTATATAAGTAAAACGAATTAATTTAACTATAGAAATTTTGTTCAAATTGAGTTGGTAGATATGTCATTTCATGTCTATTCCTAATGCAAAAAGATAGACAACTGAGCTTCAAAATAAAACAGATAATTACTCTAAGAAAGAAGGTGTTAATTAGAGCAAAATTCTTTACTCAAATCAACAATTTCAATGTACTGCTTCGCCTGACATTGATCCCTACTCACAGTGTACTGCTCAGCCTGACACCATGGCCCTATATACAAAGCATTCTACTATCTGAAAATGGATTGTATACCTAACTCTCAAAATATTAGTAATATCATAAAACCAGATTTCAAAGCTCAGCCTCCTCTCTCACATTAGGAAACCAGGAAATGAATATGAAAATAGTTAATTATTCCAACAAAGTCACAAAGGTAACTGGCTAATAGAGTTGCAAATATAAAAGAGTGTTTCATCATCATCATTATCTGACGATGGAGATGATTAAAAGAATAAAAAAAATAGTATATTAGACGACCTAATTCCCTTGCAAAATGTGTACCTATTTCGGCTACCCCATTCCCTATTCTAGTATCTCTAAAAACAGGAGTCGTACTTACCATAGACTTACCTGTTTCAGAGTATACGTAAAATGTATCCCTACTCTAATTAAAGCTTAAGTTCGGCGGGCAATTCCGAGGTTGTAACTATAGCCGCATGTAATCAACTCCCTCTTTCCATCCCGTAGGATATGGTGGGAAAGATAAGTTGGGTCCCTACTGGTGTATATGAAATAACATGATATATAAATATACTTAATAAGACTACAAGGCTTCAACTACAGCTTGCCAGAAATGAGTGTGGATCACCCACATCGTTAACTCGGAAATATGTAACGCTCACTCTGATCAAAAGCTGCTGGGCATTGAAAACCAGGGAGAATCCATCCTCTTCAGGTGAGAGGATGCCAGACACCTCCATGCCTGGTGGCGAGTCCCAAGTTAATATTTTTGTCACCGTTAGGTAATATGAACTTGGTAGACAGGCTGTTAACCCATCTCGATAGTATTGCTGGCTAAAAACACTTTAAATTTGAAGTTAATTTTAAGTTAGATTAAGCAAAATTCCGAGACTAGATCCTATAAGAACTTTTGGTTCTTACAATATCTAGCTCATAAACAAACACTAATAATTTAAACACAAAAATTAACACAATTAACCAGCGTTAACTACCACTCTGACGCTGAGTACCGAAAAACCAGATAATTAAAAGTAAGAAGAAATATCCCTGAAGCAAGCACCATAATCCAGTAAAATTCATTAACAATAAAAATCACTAAACCAAGGCACAAGCTCCATAGATTCTCAACCCACCAGCAATCCTCCAGAGATCCAGCCCCACTGACTTTTTGATGTTGAATGACCCCGATTTCATTTTTCCACCACCTTTTATAGCTTCAAAATGGCGTCCGTTCTAGCGACCGTTTCAGCGACCGTTTCGGCGACCGTTCTAGCGACCGTTCTAGCGACCGTTCCAGCGACCGTTTTAACGACCGTTCTAGCGACTGTTCCAGCGACCGTTTTAACGACCGTTCTAGCGACCGTTCCAGCGACCGTTTTAACGACCGTTCTAGCGACCGTTCCAGTGACTGTTTTAGCATTTTATCTCTTATGTTCCATATATTAAAGTTCATTTTTGTTTAAACAATACTCAAGACTTCTATGAATAATTTTCAGCTAGCTGATTTAAACTTTAAACATTTTAGATTATGGTCTGTTTTTGCCTTACCCTGTAGTTGTAGGTAAATCATTTTGGTTCGAGAACCGTGCCATAAAAACCCGCTAACATTTCCTAGCATTATGTAATAAGTGAACATAATATTCTTGATTCATTTGTTTTACTGTTAACTTTAACTTAATGAAATTTTGGTAAAAGTCTAGAAGAAAAGAGAACAAAACATCTGAATGGCTTAACAATTGTCATATATTCTCGCCATTAGAATGATACACTCAGAAGACGACCCATCGTTCAGTTACACAGTCAATTATTAATATAGAACTACAATTAGAATGGTTATTACTAAAATTAAAATTTAAACGATATCAATTATTAATATTAAATTCTTAGTTTATTTATTTAGTCGTATGGCGTACATTCAACAGATACATTCAACTATAAATCTAAATCAAGATGAGTCAGCCACGTGATGGCCTCGTCACTGAGGGTGATCAGGTCTTCCGGAGGTCCATCGGCGTAGCGTGTTATGGGGCATTCCTCGATAATGTGCTGGATTGTTTGTGCAGCAGCACCACACGTGCAAGCCGGGGATTCTACCCATCCGCAGCGATGTTTGTAGTAAGCACAGCGACCGTGGCCAGTACGTAGCCTGTTAATCTTGCACCAGTCCCGTCTTGGGAGGTCGGACCCTTTGATTTTGGAACCTGGGATAATTTTGGAGCCCAATTTCCCCGCCATCGCCGAGTTCCAAGACTGCAACCACTCAAGTTTCAGGTCAAAGTTTGAGTCAGCCAGGCTTTTGTATAAACTGTTCTTAGTTTAAAATGTCAAATAAAAAATACAGTAAGTACTTAACAAAAATTCAATGACTAGTTGTGCAGAGATTCAAAATGTTCACTAATTTTATAATATTGTTTATTTAAGTAGATATAAAGGAGTTTCTACCATTTTTATTTATTAAGGTAAATATTACTGTTATTAACTTGAATTAGCTATCCCAGCTAGAAAAGGGCATACAGATGCTTTTAACACAACAATGCTGCACCGAAATTGCTACAAAATTTACGATCACTGGTGTTAACGCCCTAAAACGGATCACGTAATTTTTACAGCCTGTATGATTCACTTATTGGCAGTCATTTTAATAATGTCCTAAGCAGACCATATTCCACAATAAAAGAGGATTATGTGGCAAAATTATTACACCAAAATAATGAAAATTTATTATGAAACAAAAATTATTTTTCATGATATATTTTAATTATGGACAATAGTTAAAATTATAATGTTGTAGTCATTACTAATTACTTAAAAATACGAGCAGTGGTCGAGATAGATACGTGTCACCTTCTAACTGTTCGGATTATACAATAACTACGTACCCTGTAGACAAGATGCCAATCGTTAACGCTCAATAGCGAACGAAACGCAACTGTATCTGTCGCACTAATAAGGAAGAGTGATAGAGATATAACTACGCTACGCTACGCTACGGAGCGTGAGCGATCGGCATCTTGTCTACGCGCCGTGTCTGTCTCGAGTGCGAGATACTGCCGCGACGCTATTTGTGCTAGGGTTACTGATTTAATAAATAAAACTTTTTTCAAATTATTATTGTGCGTAATCGGAGTAGTCTTAAGAAAGGGGTTGGAAAGTGTTTAATTCTTCAATGTTTCTTTTGTAGGCTGGTAAACCGGCCGGGGAATACGGTGTAAGTTTTCAAATCTTTTTTCCTATAACAATGTAATCAGAACAATGGCAAAAGATACATAAAACATTAGTATTATACTCCGTCCATTTTTACTAGTAATACGGAAACGGTTAAAGACCTAGATCCGTATTGCTCCCTGCAGGAACCGAAGCCAGTTATGCACAATGTGTGAGCCAGCAAATTACATACATTGGTTAACATTTCTTGACACTATATGTGTTTGATAAATATGGCAGGAGCACCATCGTGCCCACAGATAAAAATTGCAAACCTGTGCGGCTCCCTGAGCAACAAAACTATCCTACTCTGAAAAAAAGACTTAAAATATTATAATGAATGTTCACTTCTTTAACCAACAATATTCTAATAAATAATGGTTTCTGTATTGAATACACGCGAAACACAAAATAATATTCAAAAATACTTTACGAGTTCCATTAAGAATAAGTAGTTCTTATTCGTTTTGATTACATTGTCTGTTTTTAATTTAATAATAACTTAATCTTTCTTTTCTCGACATTGTACAGTGATAATCATTATACTAATCAGACACAAAATTTAAAATCATATTGAAACAACCGATAAAGTTTAAACAGTTTAATCCATAATTTTCATTAACAAAAATATTAACACTGATAATCTTTTAGGGGCCAATAGCAGCGAGCCTTACCGCTGAGAGGCCTGTAAGTGGACAATTTTACGTTTCATTTTGTTCTATCTGATTGGCTTTTTTTCAATTGGCTGTCGATTGTCTGCTTGTCTATCTTTATTTTGTACATTGTTATATTGTGCTTTTTGTGCTTGGAGAGCCTGCAAAAATTTAAGAGCAATTGGGTGGATCAACGTTTTTCTTGTTTTTTTTGTCCTGCCGTATAGTGTGACGGAAAAAGGTAGGAATTAAAAAGTGGCATCATAGTAGTGTTATCCCGTTTTCTTAGATATTAAAATGCTTTCAAAAGGGAAAACACTACGACGTTGCTACGACGTTTCGGGAGAAGAAAAATAGTTAAAATTTAGTTTAATAATGTGTATAAGTTGTAACGCATTCTTGTAATAATAATTATATATTATTATTATGCTTAGTAGGTGATACGTTATGTTATGTATGTGCACCCTTGCAAAATATTTCACGAATAAGATTTCGTATTGTTCGGTTTTTTTGTGTATCTAAGTACGTATTCATTTATATAAAATAGCGTAAGCTTTCCGAAGTTTGGGCCAAAGATCAGTCTGTGCCATATTGTTGAATATGTATAAGTATTTTATTTTTATTTTTAAGGAATGATCCTAAATGTTTACTAAGGTGAACGAATATAGTGGTAACGAATGTGCAGAAAAAGTTTATCCATTCACAAAAAAAATTAAACGCTTGACCGATTTAGTTAGTTAGGCGCATTCTTAAATTCTTAAAAGTTTTAATTTTTGAATACTTAAAGCTAATTATAGATTTTTATCAGGGTTTATAAATTTTATAATGTATATACAATATGAAACAGATGGTAGGTATCTAGCATGACTGGTTTATTTGGGTGCACTTTAAAATTTGCGAATTTACAATTTTTATTTTATTTTATAGTTTACGGATGTATCGAGGACATCATCTACAACAGGTAATTTACTTTTGTTTTGTTTATAAATGTAAACAATTACTGTAATTATAACACGTGGGTACTTTCATCCGTATTTCATAAAAATATTTTAGTTAAAAATATTACAGTACCTATAAAACAAACTACCTATAAAACAATACAATTAATAAGTATTTCTATTTTACAGTCAGAGGTGACGGAATTAGCGTTGTAAGTATATCGTTCAAATAATTATTCTAAGTTTATAATAAATGTATTTTTTTTCCTTGGTGTCCATGATTATTTAAAAAGCTGGTGGCATTTTTCAAATTGCTTTACCATTCTTTAGGAACCCGGAACCCATATAGTTTCGTCCAGTCCGTCTGTCCGGCCGCCCGTATGTCACATCGGATTTACTCAGTAACCATAAAGCATATATGGTAATGATATTACAGCTAGAGGTGTATTCTGTGTGCCGCTACTGAGTTTTGCATATAATTTGCGAAAAAATATGTTTAGAGAGGGCGCCCCGATGTAAATAACATCAAACTTATTTATTATTTATTTATTTTTTGCCAAATATCTAATTAAAGCACACCATCTGATATGTCTTTAGAAATAACTTAAAAGTTTATTTAACAATTATTGTGATTAATCGAATATTTTCAGAAATAATCGCTCTGAAAGTCTGAATAAGTGCCCTCCCCCAACCCTCTAACTTTTGTACGGGAGGTCCAAAAAATCTGAATTTTTTTTTTAATAATTTTGGTCATACCGTTTTTGAGTTTTTGCAAAAAACTATTTATTACAAAAGGACGTAAGTGCCTTAATATTTTGAAGGCATTTCCGTCCTTTTGCTTACACTATTTTTTATATAGTATGACGGTACAAAACCCTCATTTATGCGTGTCCGACACGCACTTGGTTGGTTTTTTTTAACGTATTTTTTTAAAATCAATTTCGATAGCTACACTTATGTTTGCCAAAACTATAAAAAATACTAAGGGACGGGCATATTAAATCGCACGAATATTAAAATAATATGTATTTTGTTACAAGGACGGGGAAGGCGACGGCTTTGGTGGATTACTCGGAGGTGATGATGTAAGTAGATGTTTACAAGAAATATAATTAAATAAGTAACGTTTAAAAGTGCATGGACAATTTCTGAATGAATTCATTTATAATTTGTCCATACACTTTTGAACGCGACTATACAACTGTACTTCACGGTCAACTTCAACAGTTGTAATATAATTAGTTTCAACTTTCGTAATTTTTTTTTACTTACAATTTAAAAAGAATGTATACAATAATAATGGTACATTACGATACAAGCACGAAATTGAGGAAATTCCCTACGAGTGGCGATAAATTAAAACACGACCAAAATTTGGCGAAATTCTTAAGATCTGTTTTTATTTCTTGTGTAGGTATGTTAGAAAACAAATTAATCGCGTTTATAAACAACGTGATCCTACATTTCGAGCCCTTTACAGTACTCGTTTTCACAGGGTTAAGATGACTGAGAGAATGCGAAATAAATATTATCACAGGCACGTAAAGTGCTCATTATCGCCCTAGGGCGGTAAAGTAGCACCATGGTTACTGTAAAATAAATAACTAATAATAAGCCTGGTTATTACACTGACGTAATGGGAGCTACCGTATTGTCACTCATCAGGTGGCGCCACTCATGCGTGGGTACTTGTTCAGTGCCATTAGTATGAGTTTGTATGGCACGAAACCAATGTAAGGATTGATAGTTTGTTAACAATAATATTTTTGACAAATCGAATCGTTTTTGTTTAAACTAACCTCTAATTTTACGGTAAATTACGGCTGTGTTATTTAATACTTTCGATATAAAGCTTAATTTAGAGCCAAAATAATAATTTACTGGTATTTAATTATATTTCTATGTAACTACTCCTCTAAAAGTGCATATTTTTCAAAATAAACACGACTTAAATTAAAAACAATGAGAAATGTACTGAAAATGACATATAAGCTCTGTTCATAGGACCCACGTTCCACTAGCGCCCATAGCGGCGACTTCATCTCACATCTAGTCCTCATTCAAACCCCTTCGCACTTAAACTAAAAATTAATTTCTCTTACCATAGCTTTACACCTACCAACTACTGCTGTGGCTATAATTATGATAATACATTTTAAATACTCCTGTAGGGTTAGCATGGTTGCCATTTTATCGCTTATCACGCTATGCGTCACTTTCGCACATACATACTTGTTAGAACGTGACAGCAACGTCGGTAAACGATAAAAACCCGACCATCATAGACTAGCTGTTTACTATTTAAAAAATTGTGTAGTTTTTAATTACTAATATTTTTCAACTATGTTTTTGCAGAAATGTGAATGCTCCAATGCGACTGTATCAAGCTTGCTTGCATCCATGCCTGAAATGAGAGGACCCCCAGGAAGTCAGGGGCCGAAGGGCGACCAAGGAGAACCAGGAGTAAGTGGCCCACAGGTAAGAAAACATATAGGTACTCGTATGTTGAAATTAATAAAATTACAAGATTACATAATTGAAATTATAATTTTTCATGGTTTAGTGTATTTTATTATCAAAAGTTATTAATCGACATAAAAACTTAGGTTTGAAGTTCGTGATAATAACTTAGGTCTATATTCAATTACACAACAGAATAATTTTTTTTTTTTAATTAATGATCCAGTTACTTTATACATTCAGCATGTGCGTCAAATCCAGTGGTTATGATTTTTTGCAGGCTAGTTTATGATGCTGGCTCAGTGAGTAAAATAAATAAGTTTGTGACCTCGTGCGCCGTACGCAACTTGGTCAAAAATAGATTGATATAGGTCTATATAATTATATAGGATACAGAAATAAGTCGATAACTTCGGACTTTGTTCAAAATATGGTGATGATTATAATCTAAAATGAATCTTGATAGTATCTTCTCAGGCAGGTTTTAATATGTAGACTAGATTTGCGATTTGTCTAAAGATAAAAATAAAAGAAGCGCCCTTGCATGTTTTTTGATTTACTTGATCGCTCGAAGGTTTGGTATTTTTAACAAGACATACTAACAGAGGCATATATATAGATCAAATGAAATAAAATAGTTTGGTACCTAATTTCAGAAAATTTCAACACAACAAATAAAATCAAAAATATTATACATCACGTTTTGAACTTAACCAAACGCGACATTTGAATTTGACATTGACTGAAATTACTGGGAACATTATCTTCTTCACTACTTTCTCTAGGGCCCCCAGGGTATACCTGGGTCCAGAGGGCACAAAGGACTTACAGGAGAAAGAGGAAACCATGGAAGCCCAGGGAAAGACGGGTCTCCAGGGCGCGACGGCGAACCTGGCAAGAGAGGAGAACCAGGACCAACCGGACCACAAGGGCCGCAAGGACCCCCTGGAGTTTGCACTGTGATGAAGGTGACTAACCTGTATGATCTCATTTTAACGCGCATATGTTGAGGGCATTTTATAGCCATCAATGGCTATCTTATACATTTAAGTTAAAACTAACCAGCTACGTAACGTACGTAACTGCAAGTCAAAGTCGCGCAGGATTTGGTTCCGAGTACCGATTTGTTCACAAGTTTCATCATTAAATTATGAATATTATTGCTTGATATATGTTACACTAGTATCTTTGATAGACTAACAGATAAATATAGCTTACAGAACCGGATAAAAATCTCTTATAAAACCCTAAAAAGAAATTTGTGAGAAAACATGATATAGTGCCACCTGAATATAAATGATTATGTTCTTATGTCATAAATTGTTAGAATACTCATACAGGGAACAGAAGAAACAAAAGAAGTAGCCTTGCCCGGTAAAAGAGGTCCACCGGGACCAATTGGTCCTCCTGGTGCTAGGGGCTCAGAAGGAGAAAGGGGTGCAAAAGGGGAAACTGGATCCAAAGGAGACAAAGGTGATCAGGTAACATGATTGTTTATTATTTAGTAATATCGTGATCGTGGGTTTGATGCCTGATATTTATTTCTTATTACAAAAAATTTACTAAGTACAAATAGCAGACAACGCCATAAGGCACTCCTGCCAGTCCACCATCGGTTTTAACAAAACTTGGTTAGTTTAGTACGGAATGATAAATTTTTGATAATATGACAAAATTTCCCGTTTTAGTACATACTTTACTTTACTTTTATAAAATCTTAATCTTAATGTTGGTTACAATCGTTTCTTAGTTTTTTTATTATTTTCCAGGGAGAAAAGGGCGAAAGGGGAGAACCTGGGGATGATGGCGCAGATGGGACTCCAGGCACAGCGGGAAGCCCTGGAAGCGCCGGCGAAAAAGGACAAAAAGGTATGCTTCTAATTTTTTACACCGTAAACCCAACCAAGTATTAATCCGAATCAAGACTCGGAATAAATTACCTCTTAAGGAACTTTTTTTGCATCTTTTGAGTCCTAAAAACATAGGTGATGCCTTAAAACTAGCATACAACACTAGGATACATGTATCAATACATTTTTTCTCAATTATTAAAATAAAATAACACTTTTATTTCAGGTGACAGTGGCACCATTGGACCGCCGGGACTTGATGGCATGCCAGCAACATTAACTTCTTTATTGTCAGAGGAAATAGATCCTAAAGAAAGTAAGTGGTTTTTTTTTTTGTCCAATTTTTGACTATTTATTTCTCCTGTTATTGAAAGAGCTCGCAATTCTGCGTAAAAATCATATAGAAATACCTAGAGTCGTGGCCAGATAATTAAGAACAAGATTTTAGGAACAAATGTATGAATTCGTTCCTAATTAAGTTGAAGTGTTTAGTTGATCATCCAAGGCACGGATAAATTGTATTGTTATTTAAAAAATGGTCAATTACTTTTTAAATTATTATCAAATTTGCAAAGTCCTATTTGTAGGCATTTGTATGGAGAAAAAGATCTTATTCTTAAAATATCTGGCCACAACTATATTTAAAAACAGAAGTGGGAGAGGGGGACATGTTAAAAAAAGGCCCTAACACGTATTTAGGTATTTTGTTATAGCACACAGTCATCATTTTCCTCTTTCGTGTAAGTATGGCTAAACGGATTTTTATAAAATTTGCTATTGGTCATTCAAAAATTCTCACTTTCGATATTTACATTATATCGATACAGTATAGGAAGCATATCACGGAAGAATAAAAGTAAAGGTAAAAACAGGCGGTATTATCGCTAAAGCGCGATCTCTTTAAGATGACTTTTGGGAACTAAATATATTAGAGGTTTTTATCCCTTAGTTTCGAAATATAGTCCTCGCTATGCATTTAACCGAGCAATAAACACGAAACCTCAGAAGATTCTATTATATTTAATTCCTAATTTTAATTATTTAAATCAAAATCTTAATATCTAGAGGTTATCTCGAAGTCGTCGCTCTTTAGCGATGAGGCCAAGTGCTGTTTACTTCTTGCTGTTCACTTTTAATCTTATTCAATAATTATGTTGTTTTCTATTCTGTATCGCTCAAAAGTGCCACGAAAATTCCGGTCTCTGATAAGGGATGACTCACACTAGGACGGAACGGGAAGGGAAGGGACGGGACGGGACGGGGCTTACGGGACAGGACGGGACGGGACGGGACGGAACGGAACGGGATGATCTGTCAACTTTTATAGATAAAAAGAATCACATGATAGCTCGGAGCCCTCGCATGTCACGTGACGTTTTCTATATGTAGAAACTAACAGATCATCCCATCCCGCCCCGTCCCGTCCAGTTCTACTATCCTTAACCATATAAAATTTTGTCTCATTCAGATATTAATAAGTGGTTTATTTACACCGTTTAAGGACACTTAGTGGTAAAATAAAAATCTCTAAGGACGGGTGGAATTTTATTGTTCAACCAAATTGGTTTGCTGATTTAATATAGTTTAGTGTTTAGGACTAAAAAAAACTTTTAAAAACCAATTAGTATACCTGGCATAATTTAGAGTTCCTCAAAATCAATTTTTTTAACAAAACAATTGTTTCAAAAACTCAACACGAACAAAACGATTACAAAATGCACACAGAGTTCCTTTTTATTAAGTGCATCAACACAGTTATTTCTCTCTATCAATCAAACCAGATCACGTACAAGTAATGACGTTAGCCGATTGATTTCCTTTCATTTTTTCTTTTATTTTCCCTCAAAGAGTCCATCCCTCTGACCTGTCGAATTGGCATTACTTAATGAACGGACGTCCTAAGCTTTTCCGAAGTTGCGTCCCTTTCAGATGACGTGGAGATAGAAAGAGGCAGATTGATTATCGATCCCCTGACTAGATGTAGAAATAAGTAGTTGTATAATTTTTCGGTTGGAAGCAACTCAACGAGGCCCCTTTTATCTTAATAGCATTATTTTCTTCTATCCTTCGTTTTTGGAACAATTCCATGTAATTCGAAATTATTTTCTTTTGAAATATATTGCTGATAATGAGGTAATTTTTAGTTTTAAAAGATTAAATACTTTTTCAGAGGCAGAAATTGCAGATTTGTTACGTGGACCAAAGGGAGAAAAGGGAGATTATGGGGTCAAGGTGATATTTTGTATTATTTTAGTGAAATATATGGCAAATAAACCCATTTTATAATTTAAAAAAAATTAATCTCAGCTGTAATCAGCAGTAGGTAATCAAATTAAATTCAATTTTACAAATTTTAGGGTGACAGAGGGGATGACGGGGTAGATGGAGCACCGGGGAATAATGGTAAAGACGGTCGGGATGGACGGAAAGGGGAATCAGGCCCACAGGGGCCGACAGGAAAGGATGGACCAGCTGGCCCTAGAGGACATAAAGGAGAACGTGGAGAACCTGGGCCACCGGGAAATGCTCCAGCTGCTGCCATTACTCTGACAAAGGTGTATTATTTTTTCTTTTTTCTTGGAATTTCATTTAATCATCATCGGATATAATTTTTTTTCTGGTAATTATAATACAGGTTTCCTTGTGATTAAAATGTAAAATGAATTTTAGGGTGAGAAAGGGTCCCATGGTCACCCAGGAAAGGCAGGTCCGAAAGGTGATCCCGGCTCAAAAGGTGAACAAGGTCCGCTGGGGAAAAATGGACCCAAAGGAGATCAAGGAAATACTGGACCTCAAGGACTCAAAGTAAGTAGACTGTTATCTTCATTACACGAACAGGCTTACAGATAACACTATTTTAATATAGCTCAAAATCAACAGCTAGAGCCATTTGCGGATTACGTTGAAATACTTCTGTCGATTCTTTAAATAGTTTAATATTATGAGACACAGTTTCTGTAACTTGGTAATTTTAGCAAATCTGTTACAACTTTATAACTAGAATTAAGGATGACTCACATTAGAACGGGACGGAACGGGGCGGGACGGGAAAATCTGTCGATTTCCATAGAAAGCGTCACGTGACATCCGAGGGCTCCGAGCAATGATGTGATTATTTCTATAGAAATAGATAGATTTTCCCGTCCCGCCCCGTCCCATCCTATCCCGTCCCGTCCCGTCGTCCCGTCCCGTGCTAGTGTGAGTCATCTTTTATGCGTATGTTTGGTAATTGAGTATTAAAACTGTTAGACAATTGATTAAACTATTGGTATTGCGTGTTTATATTTAATTATTTTGGAGGCTGAGTGCGGGTGGAGGGAATTAGCCTGTCATTCACTTGTAAAATTTGAGAGGTAGCAGAAAACTGAAATAATTTGACAATGGTAAGAATACAATACATTTTATGGTTCACATAACATGCAGAAAGTAGTAGTTTACATATTTGCACAAGCATGCAGTCGATAATATGTTTGATAGTTTAGAAGTTAGTGTTAAAAACAAGTGAATTCTCTCTCATCCTATCATCCACTGGGTAATTTAGCTTATGACTTATTTTGAGAATTTGCACAAGATCGAACAAAGTGGCATGCTCTGGTGACAAAGCCAAGACAAATTTTTGGTTCACTGCCCCAGCCAAGTATTATGTTCTTTCAACTTAATTTATTTACTTATTTCAGGGACACAAAGGTGCTGAAGGTAAAAAAGGGTCAACCGGAGAAAAGGGCGAGAAAGGTGAAAAAGCTCAGCCAATTGACTTGGAATTGGTAAGAAGTTAAACCTACATACTTCATCTAAACGTTTTAGGTACATGTATTAATATTTGATCCTTCCAACTTCTAGATTCAAGACTGCTTTTTTTTAATTTTATATATGCTTCTCCAGAAACTTATTTTCTATAAAATAATGCTGTGCTTATTTAACGTTTCGCGAAGTGATTGATGATTATTTAAATGGCGGCTAAGTAGTCTAAGTACGATTAAAACATGTTTACAACATAATTTCATATTTGCCCATCACTTTCTGGGAAAAGAAAGCATCAAGAGCGTACATCAACTTCATCATAAGGCCTCGTTTTCCCTCTGAATGAAAGGTCGGATGGCACTCACTTTCTAGAAATATCTTACAAAGGCAATTTCCCAACTAATGAGCCAGAGTTGCTTAAGAGAAAATCTTCAGAATACACATGGAAGACGCTGAAATAAGGACCAATCTTACCACTTGTAGTTAAATCAAGCATAAATGATTTAAAAAATACATTATATTTTCCAGCTAAAGGGTGACAAGGGTGATAGAGGCCCGATAGGGCCCGTGGGTCCAGTCGGACCCCCCGGTCCGCCCGGTGGAACTACCAGCCACACGGCAATTCCTGGGCCTCCTGGCCCTCCTGGCCCTCCTGGTCAACCTGGGATACCAGGAGCTCCTGGATTATCTATATCTGGAGGTGGACCAGCGGATGCTTTCAACTCAGTTTATTATGATGGTATGGAAAAAAAAATGATAACTTACACCTCAGTATTTGTTGTTTATTCTGTCATACTAAATTAGATAACTATTGCTTTGTTATGGATGTATGGTAATTAATTATTTATTTAGGTTATCGTTGAATATATACGACGATCAACGTATCAGTATTATCTTAAAATACTGGTAGGTATATGGTTCCTCACGTCAATAAAGTGCGAGAAACTCGTCGTGTGTTCGAAAAACAACCGTCACAAGCGCGCGCTCATGAGTAAGGGGTGCGAATCGATCCGAAACATGTCGAGGTATTTTCGACTTTATGAACGTGAGTAACCCTATACAAGTAGGTACATATTTTAATATATCTGATACTCACAAGAGTTTTCTAGTATTAGTGTTATTCTAAAACTAAAGTATTTTGTGTTAAAAAAGCCTGGAATCGTTAAATTACTTTCACCTACTTTACCTTTTTCTTTATTTCGATACAAACAAAAGCATCTAAGTTGATGTTGCTATTTAGTATTAATATTTTTCAGTCGGAGAAGATGACTTCTACACCGCTTCCACAGTCGTCTACAAAAGCCGGACTGCATTAATAAAAGTAGGTTAAGTAAGTATAGTCTGACCATTGAACGAACGCAGGAAAAAAAATCTATATCCATCCCTTTTTCGGGGTGACAAATGTGATAATACTAGCGTATGAAAAATACAGTATAATGCTCTCTCACATACTGTTACAGTGTTCGTTTGGTGTTCAGACTTTTTTTTTGTTATGGTGTAGGGATGTGACGACCCCATCGCCCATTGGTTTCGACCGCTGCAATCAGTCACCGCAGAGCAGCTTCTGGCGAGCTGTTGGGGAGTAGCGACCCCGCGTATCTGAGCGCTCCTGGGGGACTCCGTCGTCCGACCAAGTCCTACGCCTCTGGCTTGCCTTAACCGGCCGTCCAGAGTGCGATCGCGAGAGCTGTGTTCTCGAGGGTAGATGTGGAAACCAAAGTGGCGAGTTGGCTATATGTATAGTCCAGTGACACCTCTCTACCCCCAGCCCTCATACCAGTGTTGCCCTCGAGCCATCTTAGATGTCGCTTTTTGTGGGGGCCCATCTTAATATGTGGGCGAGTCACCGTCTGCCGGAAATAAAATTGCTTACCATGTTTTTGACAGACGTCCGATTTTATTCTCCATAACCCAGTACTTAGTCCACCATTTTCACCAATAGTCCAGTATATTTTAGATTAGTGCTGCCTCTTCCTCTGCGTGCGTCCCATGATTCGGGTGCAACGTGCAACATCCGCTCGGTGTACTCCTTACATTTCATTAAATTGACGAAAGGGCCTTTGCGTGTTGGTTTCGGCTCCGCGTACGCCTCCTAAAGGTCTGGAACACCATTGTTCCGTAATAGGAAAGACATACCAAATATATGTATAAAAAAAAATACAAGAAAAAGTGACCAAGGTCTCCAGTGCCCAGGGTTGGGATCGAACCAGAGGCCAGGTGCAGAAGAACGTTGGTTCTATCTTAGCCTTGGGCAGTGGAGGCTTTGGTCACTTTTTCTATAATATCTGACATCTCTTTCAATATATAATGAATAAACCTGATACTGCAGGTAAAATAAGACTAAATATGACATTTTGGCGGCAAAATTTGTACAGCTTTGAAACTTTGTTTGAAAATACATTTTGAACTAGAAATAAGGATCTACTGAGTCCTAGGAAAATTTAGGCGGCCTTGAGCAGATTCAAAGTTTGCATAGGCGGCCTTTAAGGGCCTCTGTGTGTTGGTTTTGGCTCCGCGTACGCCTCCCAAAGGTCCAGAACACCATTGTTCCGTGATGGGAAAGACATACAAATATTAATAATAATATTTTTTTTTTCACTTTATTTATTTTTCATCTTAGGTTAGGCTATATTATATGATTATAAAAGTAAAATACAAAAACACATACAAAAACAATACAAAATACATATAAACATATTATAAAAACCTAACCTAGAGTGCCGCCGGCAACGGGGCAGGGCCCAGGCTGCCGGTGGTTAGGGCCGCAGAGAAAGGAACCGCCGGACTATACGCGCTGTGTCCAGGATTACTGCCTTCTGCATCTGACCCTTGATTTATTTTATTATTATTCTTACAGTTTTTCATATTTTTAGTTAATTGTATGGCGTGAATCTTTATTGTTAAAATTTTTAATATCAGGGTTCTGGTAAATTGCTTTTACGCAAAATGGATCCAACCCCACATTTAGTCAAATATCTCGAAAAATATGGCACTAAGCCGAGTCATGCATTGCATGCATGCATTACAATGCATGCATAGAAGTGATATAACAAATGTGCGTTATTAAGCAGGAATACATCTTCATACTTTGAATCGCCTTAACTTTTGATCATATCGCTGTAGATTGAATCCTTTTCCTTAACCTAAGTCCATATTTTTTTGCAGAGAACCCCGCACACGCCACTGGGAACCCTTGCCTACGTGTTACAAGAGGAAATTCTTCTCTTACGGGTCAAAAATGGGTGGCAATATATCCGGGTACGTTATTCTTTCTTTCCCTTAATAAGAATGTTCCTTTTGTTAATTCAATGTTGCGTTCCGATTATGAGAATCTCTAATGAACGCTCAAGGCGCGTTGTTAACATTTCTTTTTTAAAAAGAAGCAACGTTCGCTCAACAACGTTAACGATATGGTTAGATGTTAACAATTTTTGTTCATTAAGGGCCTTCTAATTTTAAACTTGATTGTAAGAAAAGGTTGATAGTTTTCTCCTTGTAATGGCAGCAACTGCGTTTAGAAAATGCAAAACCGGTTATTTCTGTATGGGTATAACTGATTATAACTGGTTATTTCATACAAATCATATCATCAACCAGTCTAGCTAATACCGTTCATTACCGCAGCTGTTACGCGATAGTCAGTATGACCCTGCTTACAAAATAGGAAATCCCGGGTTCGAATCCTGGTCAGGGCATTAATTTCTTCGTTTATCACGCATATTAGTTCCCGAATTATGGATGTTTTTTATGTGTCGAAAGCTTTGAACCCGGGATCTCTTACTTTATAGGCACCGGTGTCACTAAGGTGATTGACGATAAAATGATAACCGATATTTATAAATTGAACGTAGTTAGGCGAGATTTTTCCAATCTACATGAATCTGCCATTTCAATTACTGTCTTTTACTTGTCATATGATATTAATTGACCGAGAGAGCAAAGCGAGCGAAGCGTCTCCATTTTATCTTGGGCAAATATGCTGATGTGTGTCTGTCCATTTGTTCTCCTCTACAGGTCGCATTTATTAACCAATTCTTTTTTGTAAGCAAGTTCATTAATAACACAAAAAAAATGTCGATTCAGTTTTTGGAAATTTTCTTAATGGCGGGAATTGGTACAAAGGTTATAAGCGCCTTGGCGCTTTATGCCAATACCATTACCATCTTGTGAGGTCAACAGATCACAGAGCCACTAGTTTTATTTAAATGAGAAATTAATGTGGGTTAAAACGTTTTTGCATAAATACGTCCAATTCTGCGATGTGAGATTATAGCTAAATTACATTTTACTGTACCTAACATATATGTCTGGTCCTAGATGGGAACCCTGTGGGACCTCGAGCCTCCGCCAACAACGCAGCCACCGTGGCACCCTCCTGCGCCTGTCACCACTCGGAGCCCAAGAGCAAACAATATCGTCATGAACACGGACGAATTTCCTAGGGTTTTGAAGTCAAATTATGTTAGTACGATTGCATTCTTCCATAGATAAAATAATTGTTACGAGTACCATAGTTTTGTATCAAAACGTGCAATTATTTTTCAACAGCAGACACTGTTTTTTTTCTTTAAAAGATTACGTCCTTATTTTTTTCTTATTTAATTATAAACTAAAACTAACGTTTATTTTATCTATTTAAGGTTATAATTTATTAATAGTAGTATCACTTAAACACCTTAAATTAAAATCTGTTAATGACCAAACTCTAGATATTGCGTAGTCATACAGTGTGGAACATACATTTTTTAAATGTCACGGAGCACGACTAAAACATTATTTTTCAGATTCAACCCTTAAGGGGGTGAAATTAGAATTAAAAGTTTCGTCGACTCAGAAGACGAAAGCTAGTATTTCATAAAATAATGTGTATTATCAATTATCATTTATATTTGTGTTTCGTAAAATATTTTGTTTTTGATTTTTGATTTTGATTTTGATTATTCCTAATTAATTACTGTTTTACTATTTCAGATTCGACTGATAGCGTTAAACATCCCATACACGGGTATGATGTTAAGTGAGAGCAACTCAAGTTCAGGTTTCTACGCAATAGCAAATGACTGTAGAAGACAGGCACAAAGGCATGATATAACTGGTCACTTTGAACCTTTACTTGACTACAGGTAACAATATTTCAAAACATTGATTACTTGAGTTGGGGCTTCCACTAAACTAAAAAACCTAATTAGATTCCAATAAACGTCAAAAAAGCTACCAAAGATGGCGATATGTCACAGTGACAAATGTCATTGTGACGGGTCAGAAATAACCAACCATTGGGTAGGTAACATAATAGTGAATGAATAAACGGAATAATAAAATAATATAATTCGCTGTTGTCTAAAATGTGATAAAGGTCACATTTAATCTAAGAGATGCTTTCTATGCATTCATCGCCTAACAATACTTCTCAATTTGGTACACTCTACGAAGCTAGCTTCTAGGTTTTACGCGTTTAGATAATCCCAATAAAGCTGTGGATTACCCACAGAACTAAATAATATTACCTCATTGTATTAGCGAATATTTTTTAAGTAAACGCACATTATGAGAATATTTATTTGTATCTAATATTATAACCAAATGTTGTACCAAATGTTGTGAAACCCTGAATTATTACCATTGCAATCTGGACTTTTCTTCTATAAAACTATTTAATTGTTGTTTTTTTTTTTGCGACTTGTGTTTTAATAAAATTGTTTATTTAAGAAGTTGAAATAAATGTTATCTTTAATATTATACATAAAGTAACTAGCTACGTATATTGATTTACAGATGTGAATATTTACCGATCCACCAAATATATATTTTAATGGCAACACTTTTTTGACGTTTATTGGAATCTAATTAGGTTTTTCAGTTTAGCTGACACGGGTGCACGACTATTAATTTTGACTTCAGTTTTTTTTCTTTTAATTGTTGTTGTTATGATATTTTTTACAGACAAGGTGGCTTAGAAAACCTAATAGACAAAAAATACCGACATCTGCCGGTAGGAAACTTGTTTGGACATCAACTTTTTAAAACGTGGGATGACATGTTTTATAATTTCGGTCACGTTTCTTCGAGAGCAAACATCTTTGGTTTCAATAGGAAGAGCATATTTATTGACGACAACTGGTAAGTACATAGGTACGTACTAGTAGACGCACTCATAATAATAAAAAATGTGCCAAACATGCCATAATTTTTTTTCAAACCTTCCATTCCATTACCACCGTACAAAGTCTATTAAAATGGTAAAGGAATAGGAAAATAATCTTGGGACACGTATTTTGTCCTCTTAGGATCGAAAGAGCTCGCGATTTTAAGTAGAAATCACATAAAAAATTCCAAATAAAAAAGTGGGTTAGTAACTGCGTAATAAACGTCATGTTGTTTGTAACTACAGCTACACTTTACTCTGGCTAATGAAACTTGAGACTGAAATAATCATGCAGATGAAATAAAAAACCATACCTGGCGACAAAATTACATACAGATAAATGACAGCTTTAATCATGACAGCTTATTTGATAGGCGAAATTGTAGCTTAGATACCTAAAAGTTTTAAATAAATCTCAGTCTCATCTTTCGTTAGCCAGACTCTTATCCTTTTTATAGGTACCCGATATAATGTCCTATTGGGCCGACTTTTGTGAAATTTGGGAACTCAGTTAGGTACCTATTAATCACAGGTAGGTACCACACAGTTATTAATATTAGTGGTTAGTAGTTACGTACAACAGAAAGCTGTATACGTATTTTTCAATGAGTAGCATCACTCTTGATACGCCACCACCACACACATCATTAGTCAGCCAACCATTTTAAATTTTTGATATTAAGTTTGTTTTTACTGTTTACCATTTTAAAACCTCTGGATGTTTTAGGCCAGAGCATAAATTGTGGCATGGAGCTAACTCACGTAAGGTTGGCCTGAAGGCTAACTGCCAAGACTGGATGAGTGAGAGCCCAAAGCAATTTGGGACTGCATCTACGCTCAACAGCAAAATGCTGCTGGAGGAAGAATTGTAAGTAATTTATTTCTTCTCACAATTTATTGTGTAATTTAATTCAAGTGTTACACTCCTGTTTTGAAGACCTGTTTCTTCAATGGTTTCCATCCCCAGTTAAGTGGCCTAAGCAAGTGCCCATTTGCAGTTTTTCACCATTAATCTTTGCCTCTCGTGCCTACAACAAAACCAATGTTTATTAGTTTATTACTATCTTCGTGGTACATGGGTCTTTAGACTACCATAACTAGAGATCAGAGTTATGGGACTTATGGGCCTAGGAAGCAGAAGAAACTGCGATGCACATCCTGTCTGCGCCTGCGGTACACTAATGCATAAAAGAAGTATCTAGCTAACACGTACTACAACCTTATGAGGTACACAACATTACAGCCCAAATAATCTAGAACTTTCTGGACTCATCGGGAATGATTTATAAAAACTAAACTGCATCTTCGATAGCCCAAAAGCAATAATTATAATAACCAGATCAGGGTGGTAGGTTAATATTATATTGTCTTAATTTTAGGTATCCGTGCGACAGCAAATTCATCGTGCTGTGTGTAGAAGTAATGCCAAATCTTACTAGAAGACAAAGGCATACATCGTAAGTATTACGTTGATGAGACGTTATAATGCTTGTTGAGACATTTATGAACACTGTGACTGCGCCGAAATATTGCATAGTTTGATTCACGATTGGAATTAAAATCATGGCTTATGTTTTGGCTAATTGTCAAAATATCGCCTAAAAATCGGGGTTCTTTTTAATTTATATGTATACTGACTAAATAATAACTATTTTCTTACAGAACAAGAAGACGAAGGAGGTTAACGTGACCATTTTTTAATTGTAATAAACTTATAAATATAAGTTAGTCCGATAGTCATTATTGAACCTCATAGAGGATTTAATTTTAATTCAAACTTAACTACTTGCCTTTGATTTTTTGTATTTGTATAATTTGCCGAAATGCTGCCTACTTTCTACAACTTATTTTTAACTTGCAATGTTCGTATTTTAAATGGACTGAGTATTACTTTCTCATTAAATGAATCTAGGGGAGTATATTGAGTTGATACTCAAGAGCACTTTGTAACTTATACCACATTTTTAAAATATTTTGTTTGCGTTGTTAACGGTATACGAGTAGGAGTTCTTTATAATACTCATAGATTATCATTGTATATTTAAGGCAAACTATTTTTAAAACAAAACAAAGATTAGGAGAATAAGTATGTGCAGAAGTGTGTGCCTAAATATGTTTATATACCCACATTTCATTAGCCCTCAATAATGCGTTCAAAAATCGTATATAAAGGCCACCACAATAATAAACTTTTTTGTTACAACAAATTTCTTATTTGTGAAAAGGTTATTATAGCTATAGTCTGACAAGCCAAGCCTGCAGTAGATTTTTTTTTAAGTATGTGCGTCCCTTTTTTTCGGTATGACAAAAACAGGTAGGCATATAAATTAAAAAAAAATATTTTAGCCAAAACAATTTTTTTTATTTGTCCTACTTAGACTATAATATGTGTAAAATGTTATTATAGTTAAATAATATTTTTTGTAGTTTTGGGCTAATAAAGATGCCGCGTCGACCAGTTGTGATCTATTGTGGCTTATTAATATTATTAATAATATTATCGATTTCGATAATATATATATTTTTTTCAAATTTCGAACAAATCTGACACAAGAAATTGATTTGACCTCTATTCTCATAGGTATTAGTCGAGATGACGTTTGAAACAAATTGTCAATTGTATACAATGTCGCTTGCAAGTAGCACATTATTTTGATATCGATCGATATGAAAATTGGGGCCAAGTCTAGTTTGTCTCTGAATTAAAAAAAAATTCAAAACTTGATTGTCAGAAAAGTTTTCATTCCTGAAAGTCGTAAAGGCGGTCGATGTATATGCGCTTTGAACGCATCATGGAGAGCTCATAATATGTGTGTATATAAAGCAGTGTATGTAATTGTAAATAATTAGGCATTAAAACACTCCAGGTTTAATGCCTTTCATTATGTACAATCACATAAACTACTATTAGTGAACGCCTTATAGGCATATTTTTATATTGTTGACGGTTTTTTTTTCGCGTCAGATTTTAATGAAATTTGGTGGGTAGGAAGAGTTCCTTATTATCTTCAAGATATATCCAATTTCCCAGTATATCCCACAATTTTTTTACTTAGTTACGAAATCGTATGGGATTTTTGTAACTCACTCACTCGCACATTGGGATTTTGTATCTATCTAGTGTAGAATAAGGAACTCTACCTACCCACCAAATTTCATTAAAATATGCCCTTATTATGTTTGCATAATTATTATAGGATGCTTGTATGTATAATTACAGTTGATAATCCAGGAGTATTCGTAGTTTAGTAATTTAGTACGTCCGGTACGTACTCCATTTTGAACTGTGCGTTATTTTATGTGGAAGTAATTGTTTTCAATTGTTGTTTATTTTAGT
The DNA here is from genome assembly GCA_949128165.1 of Lathronympha strigana. NCBI lineage: Eukaryota > Metazoa > Arthropoda > Insecta > Lepidoptera > Tortricidae > Lathronympha > Lathronympha strigana. The sequence continues at coordinate 15,100,428 of OX421913.1, read as the reverse complement.
GTTATAGACGGAGGACTAGCCCCCAAAAAATGTACAATTTATAGAATTCAGAGCAATGAAAGTCCTCTTTTTATTTGGGACTCATTTTATTTTATCGCAGCAGTTTTTCGTCGGTAAAGGTGAGAGTAGCAGCCAAGCAATTGGGTTGGCAACTCAAGCTCAAATGTCAAGTGTATTTTACTGGCGATACATCAAGTTGACGTTTTAATATCTATTTACTGCTTGTCTACAATCGAATTAGTAATTTTTTTCCGACTTGCCACTCTTGCGTCCGGCAATAAACATCTGTTACGTGCTAGGATCTAGTGATATCTAAGGTTACAGATGTAGTGCATTATGATTTTTCGTCGTATTTAAAATAAATCAGTTTGCACTACATGTGTAGTGATTGACTGAAGACTCCTAAAGTCTACAATCACTCAACCTGCATCCGCAATGATTTTTTTCTATTAACAACCTCCCTGCAGAAAGGGGCGTAATTTAGAAACTTTGCATCTCGGCCTGAAAAGAAACAACAAAGTATCCATCGTTGCAAATTAAGTATTTCTCCAAGAACTATATTTTTAATTTATTAATCTTGTCGACATTTTTGTACGTATCAACATTTAGTAAATATTTAAATTTTAGGAACTATAATGTAATATGATCTATTTGGATTACTTGTGACATAATTTGTTTGAAAACTACACATTTTTTCTTTACGAGTAGTTATTAATTCCCATTGTTTAAATCGTTTATCTTAATGAATCCGTTGATTTTAATTTTATGTCACATTTATGATTTTACAATCAGATACCTCAAAAATTAAAATACACAATAATTAAAATAACTCATTTGATAAATTCGTTAAATTGTTTCACAAATCTTTCAGTTAGCTGCTGAACAGTGGTGGTTTCAATATTTTATGTATATTTAATGATGTAGTACTTACAATTCCTTGTGCCATACGAGACAACATTGAGGAAAAACAAAACAAATTAAATTAAATAAATTTATGATTTGCAATTATGATTTTGTTTGTTTTTAAAACGCTCTTTAACCTACTAGTTAAAGAGTGTTCCTGACGTTGACTTGGTCTCAAAGATATGAATCAATATTATGGTGATATCAAGTTGTTTTGAAGATGGTCACGATAAAAGAATATTAAATTTTTAAATCGATAGAGGTTAGTAAACTTGGTGAGTAGTATTATGGCTGTCGAAAGCACAGTTGGCGACAAAACTAGTTATTATTAATAAACTATAAAATACAAGTTTACTAAGAATGCCTATCTTTAATTTCTCTTACCATATTGGTGGCCGATCTTGACCGCCTATATAGAAAAACTAACACATTTTTAATAATCCTAAAATCTCAACGCTACAACTACGCGCAGTAATTATATCAGGGATTCCTTTTCATTACAACACAGTGGTATATTAAATTTCCCCACAGAATAAGATCCGCTTTGTACTAACAGCAACAATCACTTTTTACCATTACCAATGGAAGACTTTATCACTTTGTATTAAAGTATATGTTCGGTTGATATATTTTAGTTCCAGTCAACGATGGAGGCAGCGCCACAAAAAGCATTTTTTCTGAATGCAGGATGACAATGGAAAGTTTAACTTTATGTAGCCGTATTCAGTCGACGTTAAATATACTTTTTCATTATAATAAGTACCTCGTGTCATATTAGGATATAAATAAGCAATATCGCAGTATAAGGAAGGTGTATTTTTACCTAGTAGTTCAACTTCGTAAATAATTCTCGTTCGAAATTCAAATTCAAAAATCTTAATTCTCCCCGACGACAGTCAGACGGCGGGTGTGGGGGGTTCACTTCTTTACAAACAAGCTTAATCCTGCTTAAATCTGGCGTATCGTGAGTATTGTCACTGGTTTTCACCAGAGATCCGCTCATATTTTTTGTTCTAAGTTGGAGTCATGGAGAAAATGGAGTAGGCATTTATACGGACAATTGTTAGAAAACCAGTGTCGCCGGCAGTTTTTTTTATCTAAGGGTAAAAATAGACTAGTCCAGGGGTTTTTTTTAATTCTAGGTAGAAGTTTCTTATACGGCACGACAAAGGCGCAACATGGTATTTTTATATAAGTATTATTATACCACTTAATATGTCTTCTAGAAAATACGACAGCGAGAAACTCTATGTAGCATATGCAACATATTGCAGTATAGGGCGTGCCTCACCCAGTCACACTTTTCTTTTTCAGTGTACAGTCTTTTTCTGGTTTGTGGTTGGACTTCACGATGAATCGGTGTACACTGATGATAAGGCGATTTATTATTAGTTATGTTTTGTCTAAGTAGCTTTGGTAGGCTGTACTTGGGTTGGGATTCATTATTTGTAGGTTTAGTTAAATGTGACTTTAGGTAGACATCGGACAAAACAGTTAAGTGAAAATACGTACTTTTCAGGTACGTATTTTCGCTTTGTAATAATAAACCCGAGAGTTTTAAGAAACAATTATGAGCTGTTGCATACGCTAGTTTTTCTACGACAGCTAAAATAGCGAAAAAAGCAAAATCTTGAAAGGTGGCAGAATGTGGAACAAGTCGTATGCCCACTATAGAAAAAAAAAACAACAGTGCTAATATATTGCGTGAAAATCCATATGAGCAGTGTTCTTGTGAAATAACACTGCTCATATAACAACGTTATAATGTGTACTTTTTTAATATCGTTGTCAGTCATCTAATTGACAGTGCTGGAGTAAAAAAACTAACATTAAATATCCCCTTATGTAGACAAAACATGTCAAGACATCACAAGTACCCGATTAAATATCGATTACCCAGTATTTAAGAAAAAAATGTTCTTTTTCCGGTGGTAACCACTCTATATTATGTCCTCTTGCGAAAAACAGGTATTTTAGCTCTAATTCCGATCACGGTCTATAATAGAAGCTAAGTTGAGAAAACTTAAGCAGCGCATCGAACTTCAAATAACAAACAAGCAAAGGCTCTCAGTGCATCTTTTATGCACAGAAAATGCACTTACACTCGTAACCAACAACCGAAATATCTCCACCTCCACCTTACTTATAACTTATACCACGCCGACTAGTAGTTGGTTCTGCTTGCATATAAAATAAAGATCATATTTATATGGTAAATACCCCTAGATAAATAAGTTCAACTGTAGTATTCGTACGTTACACTAGGAGACTCATTCATAAATCTAAAATTATATAAATGCATCGCACTATACAACGAATGCGCTTCCATATTCGAGTATTTTTCTTGTTTCCTTGAAATATCCAGACGCGTGTTTGTCAAAGACGAAAAAATTATCTATGTTTTTTTATATGAAACACAATTCACCCGAAAAAGGCTGCAGTCAATGACCCCAGATATTTTCGTACATCAAAATTAGAAATTATGTTTAACGCCGCATCATAATTGCACCTAGGAAAAATATACATCACACAAAAGGCATCCTTAATGCTATAAACTACCATTCATTAACAATCAATACAATTTATCCCGAAAAGGGCTGCAGCCCAAGTACAAAGCCGCATACCTTTTTTAGGGTTCCGTAGTCAACTAGGAATAGTTTCGCCATGTCTGTCTGTCCGTCCGTCCGTCCGTGTGCGGCTTAGCTCAGTGACCGTTAGTATTAAAAGCTGTATTTAGGTATGAATATATATATCAATCATGCCAACAAAGTGGTAAAATAAAAGATGAAAAACTTTTATTTGCAGGATAAGATTTTTTCAAAGAAAATTATTTTTAACTTGGAAAATTATTTTTAAGCCATTTTAGATTTTATGCAAAAAACGCATCTTCCCGGTTAAAAGGGCGTATAAGTCGTAAGAGCTGTGAAGATACTCCTTTCTTAGTGTTATGAGCATGTTTTCTATTAAAACCCTTTTAACTACGGAAAATTACGGAACCCCTAAAGAGCATGACCCGACATGCTCTTTACCAGTTTTATAATTATATTTTTACATATTCGGAGATATAACTAACTAACTATAACGGATAAGAAGTCAGTACCATATCTAAAGATGTTGCGTTGTGGTAGGGATTACGAGGGTAGTTGGGTCATGAAGGGGAAAAGAGGAAGGAGGAGGGGGAGGTGAGGGGTGAGTAGGAATTTATTTAATTTTATATTTAACTAACCGCCTTTCGGTGAAGGAAAACAACGTGAGGAAACTGGAGTAATCCCATAAAGCCTATTTTACCCTCTAAGTTGGAAGGTCAGATTGCAGTTGCTTTCGTAAAAACTAGGCTCTCTGCATCAGCCGTGACATAAGCCAGGAAAACGGTAGGAAGAAGAAGGAAGCCCAATAGAAGCACATGTCACACAAAAGGCAGACTTAATGCTATAAAGCATTATCCACCAATCATCCTTTACAGTACCTGGGTGCGTAGCCAAGATGCCAATCGCTCACGCTCAGTCGCTAACGAAACGCAACTGTCATTGTCACACTAATAAGGAAGAGTGATAGAGAGAGGTAGCTGCGATACGTTATTAAGCGTGAGCGATTGGCATCTTGGCTAAGCACGCAGTAGCGTTAATAACTTGATTTGTACCCAAATTCAGTGAGCCATTTATTAAACTCAAAGTCTAGGAACACTTTCAGAGTGCTCGTGCATGTCCTACTTATCGCGGTTGCCCTGTAATTGCTCATAGTACTTGTGGTGTGAAAAAATACTTGTTACCAAAGTACCAGGTGTTTAAAAAGGTAGGAACAAGTATTTTAAGAAGTAGAGAGCTTTTAAACTGACTTCGGTAAGTGTACACCGACTTGCTAGTGACAGTGTCTAGATACGCCATACTTAGCGTAGCAATTAACGTGGGCGTATTCTAACCTGTTAAAATGCCAAATTAATCAAACCTACAGTTTTTTTGTACCGGTTACTCAATTAAAAAAAACCGCAGTAAGAACCCAAATTAATTAACCCAAGCAGTATAAGTCACAGTTTCAAGTACATAAATCTACCGCGGATACACGCAACAATAAAATAATTATATATTTCCCCGTGACTCGGGTATTGGGATAATGACATAATTCCATATGATGATATTGAGATGACGTATATGAAATATTGTAACCTCATTGGCCAAATTTCCAAGTCCCGTGGTTTCGGTTATTTACGTTAAATTTTTTTTTAATACCTAAAAGTACAGACTATAGGAATGGGTTTTGGGAACTTGAACTACTCCCCATCAGCAACACAACACCTGCAAAGTCACTAACAATATTATTACGGATGTGGTGTAATGTGTGCTTCTGGAGTTAATACCACAACGAAGAACAAAAATACTCGTTACCAATACTAGGTATAAAACATCGGGACTAGCTCTTAGCGCATGTTACTCCGGCCAAGTCTTGGCCTTTATGCCGCTCGTTGAAAGTCATTGCGACCTCTTATTGCAAATGAGTTCTACTAGTTCAAATACTGGGATCGAATGAAAATTTTAATAGAGTTATTTGAAATAGGTATTATGTAATTATAATTTCCGATGTCCACTGCTGTGCATCGCTAACATTGCTAATTGACAACAAATGGTCAACAAAATTTCTTGCACTGGTATTAAAGAATGTCACACGCTAGAACGGGCCGGGTCAATTTCTTGAAGTCATGGAATAACCGAAAAACATACTTTATCCATATTATAAAGCAATGTAAAATAATTGTAATTTTTAAATTAAATAGTAAATTAATTCATTAATGTAGTCAATAATCCAGCCATCGTTCTGGTTGATCGATTACCGAGTCGGGCCGTTCTTGTCGACGTCACCATCTCCCATGACAAAATCTCGTGAAGGCCGAGAAGGGCAAGCCCAGTAAGTACCTAGACTTAACTCAGTAGATCTTATTATTATTATTATTTTTATTCTTCAGAACACATACAGTCATATACAAGAAATATATGTTACAAAAATATGTCAAAAAACAGACCTGGAGGTTCATAAATGTAAACATTAAGAATAGGTAGTTACAAAAGCGTCAGTGCGACGAGGAAATTAAGTAAGTAAACAATAGGTTAATCTTATCAATAAGATACAATAACAAGAAAGAAGTAAAAACTAATAAATATTATTGTTTTATCAACATCAGATTGATCATAGATCTTGAGACACTCTTGCTAAGTGGCTGGATCAAGAGTCAGATGCAGAAGGCGGTAATCGTGGACACGGCGCGCATAGTCCAGCGGTTCCTTTCCCAGCGGCCCTAAACACCGGCAGCCTGGGGCCTGCCACGTTGCCGGCGGCACTCTAGGTTAGGTTTTTGTATGTATTTTGTATTGTTTTAGAATGTGCTTATTGTGTTTTTATTTTTACAACCAAAAAAAAAAGGAATAAGCACGCTTAGGCTTAATTTAAGAATAAAAATAAATAAAGGATTTAATAACAATAATGCGGTCAAAAACCGCATATAGAAGGCCCCCCTTAATAATTAAGTATTTTGTTACAACAAATGTTTTATTTGTCAAAAAGGTTATTATAGCTAAATAATATTATCGATTTTGATACTATCGTTATTTTTTTTTTCAAATTTCTAATATATCTGACACAATGAAATTTGATTTGACCTTTATTCTAATATCAGTCGAAATGACGTTTAGTTTAAAACGAATTGTCAATGGGAGTTGGGAGCTACCGTATTATCGCTCACCAGGCGGCGCCACTCATGCGTGGGTCCTGTGTCAGTATGAGAGAAATGTCAAAGTGACGCTTAAAATGTTGCCGCAGGACCCACGTTCCACTAGCGCCCCTAGCGGAAAATCGACTCGCGGTAATCCTCATTGCATACAATGACTCACGCACAAGTCGCACGTTATTTTGATATCAAACGATATAAAAATTGGAGCTAACTCTAGTCTGTCTTTGAATTTAAAAAATATAAATGTCAAAACTTGAATGTCAGGAAAGTTTTCATTCCTGAAAGTCGTAATGGCGGTCTATATACATATATGCGCTTTGAACGCATCATGGAAACCTCATGATATATGTGTATAAAGCAGTGTTGTAATTGTCAATATTAAGGCATTATATACAATCACATAAACTACTATAAAAATCAAACCCGCATTATTCCGGCACAGCATGTTACTATTGTTTCTAAGTCAAATTGTAACGGGTACGATATAAATGATTGCGATACCTCAGTCCCTATTAATGCACCCAAGTGCAGGAGAGTAGTTGGAGGAGCGCCAAGTCCTAGGATAATGCGCTCCATTGGTAAGGCATTGCCGGTATTGATAACAGGATCCAGGATTTTACTAAAATTTTCAATTACTTAGGCGTAAGCGATTTTTGTGTCGTAAATTTTGTAATGCATCTGCATTACAGTTCAAAAATAGTTTGGCTGGGCCGGAGGCACGGGCCCTGACATTCAGGTGATGTCTGTAAAGAATTTTGCAAATCGACAAAAATGCTTCCAAAATAGCATGAAAATGTCTCGTAAAATTGATGTCAAAAGCTGAGGATGCAGTCAGAGAAGGCCCTCAACAAGTTGGATAGAAGTTTTGAATTGGTTGCAAGCCAAAATGCTGGCAGGTGACATGAGTATCTCTGATCTTCGGAAAATAGAAAAAAAATCGGTTACTACTACAGTTGTTGCTACAAACCGTGAATTGTAAAAAATATCACACATCGTCATTCAATTAATGGTGTAAAATTGATATTTGCATTAAAGGTCTAAAGCAGCTTTTAGATTTGAAGGGTATGTAACCGTTCCAATAAATTGTCGGATCATTAACGCGTCCGAACTTCGGCCACCTTCGAGTAACTTCGAGGGCGTTAGCAAATGAGGCATTCCGGGTCTAGACTCGACTTTGATAGTTGCCATCAATCCTGCTTACCTAATGCCAATTGAAACTTAAGTAAGAAATATTGGGGAATACGGCTTAGCTACGTGAATAAATTGGAGAAGTATCGGGCACTTTGCTGGAATGTAATTAAGTAAGCGATTTAGGTTAAGGATTTAGGTGATAGAGGTTAAGTAGTTAGTTAGACGCGTAGACCAAAGATGTTTATGGCCGCTCCATACAATGGGCCATGATGGGCGATGATAAGGGACGAAGTGATGAGTAAGTAATAGGGGTTACGCAATCCCGCCATCCCGTTCTGCTGTATGGCTACGTCCCGTATAATGGCTCATGATGGCTCATTGTGGGGAAGGGCTATAAATAAATAAATGATTATAGTATCTGTTAAGAAAAATTAGTGAACACTTAATAGTTGTCAAATGGTTGACGAACTCCGACAGAGGCGACCTCAGAGGTGACGTCTTAACGCAATTCAGTTGAAAACCTAAACTGAGTCGCTTCCATACAACTGAGCCTTAACTGAACCTAAACTAAATCGCGTTTGGACGTCATGGCACGTCAGGCCCCAGCTGACAGATCGTCCCGTCTTGTCCCGTCCCGCTCCGTTCTAGTGTGAGTCATCCCTTAAAGTCCTATGTCCCCTGAATGGGGCAGAGTGCGTCCACCGTGCCTCGCCATCCCGAACGGTCGGCAATATAAGTATGCATTATGTTATTTAAGTAAAGAAAACAAAACGTGTATTCGTATAATTTTTTTTTATGCAAAGCGTTGTATAAAGTTTTGATAAAGTCCACAGTTTTAATACGCTTTTCATTTTATTATAATTTTACAAACATAATCCATCTCACGTTCACGCTCTATCACATAGTCAACAAAAAAAATCTAAATCCAAACTTTTACCGACTTTTAATAGTATAGTCTAAACTTTTCTCATTATAGATATAAAATTCGGTGGCAAATTTGCAATAGGAATGAATAAGCAGAGTTATGTTCAGCGAAAAAGTTTTTTAATATAACCGCGTACGATTTGAGTTTGAGCTAACCCGTGCGTTCAAAAATAAAGCCAGTACTTACTCGAGTTCTCGTGACGGATAAACTCTTGGAGGCCAATATTAAAACAGATAGCATAGATATCTGTATCATCTAGTCACTTTCGCCCTTAATGTGATTGTTAGAACGTGTAAAAAAATAAAGCGATTCTCAAAGAAGGCCAGGTCTGCCGTAGGTACCCGTAACTGACGAGCGTGTACGAAAAGATGTATGGGTGTGAGCGAAGTGAGACAAGCGTGTACCTAAGGATCGCAGTATTTTGCGCTATGGCGTTTATAGTGATGAACGTAAACGATCAAGAAAGAGGTAGATCGTTATGGCTATCCTTAAGTGTCAACCCACCTGCACAGTTCAGTTTTCTCGTGAACATGGCGGTTGCAACATCGCCGAAATATCGGGAGCTCAATTTAAATAAAATAACGATGTGACAGACAGACAGACAGAGTCACACAATAAGGGTTCCTTTTTTATCATTTTAGTACGGAACCCTAAAAACCGTGGTGAGAACCCGTGTTATTAGTTAGAATAGTATTATGTACGTAATAGGTAAAAACCAACAAAATATCGTTACACGCTAATTGTCACAAATATAACACAATTAAACACACATGTTACAAACGTATTTCTTGTAGGATTGTTTAGTTAGTTTAGTCGTTTGAAATGGGTCAGGACAAGCTTCTACCTACTACCTAACTACCATTGGTTTCTAGCGAAATGTTCCCGCGCTGTACATTTTGTACCTATATTTAACGGTGTTACGTGAATACGTTTTCATCGATTTCAGTTTTAGCAGATAGAACACATAAATGTCGTCATGATTAAGAACAAGAAAACTATTTACTTCATACTTTATTTTTAAAAATCGAACATCTTAAGTTTTTTTTAACTATTTTACGTGCTTCCCGAAGAAAATATCCTATCAGAGTGTAATTTGAGAAAATAAGGCTATTATAGTTTAATGTTTCGCAAAACCGTGTCTTTCCTGGCCTGGGTTATTCCTGCAAAACTTGACTCAATTGAACAAGAGCAAATTATTAAATATGACACAAACCGGTACGAGAGCAATTTTATCCAACGTGACAGGCCAATACAATTACATGCAAAATGAAATCTTTATGACGAACAATTTAAATTGCTTATTGCTAACAACTTGGTGACGTCATAAAGCGCCGACGAAGCGATGTTGGTTGTCACTTTGGTCAATAAAGTTCTTGGTACAAAGTACTTAACAAAAGCGGGCATTCAACCCTTGCACCAAAGTTTATGAGTAACTTAATGAATAACACATTTGTTTTCACCTGACTTCAAAACAACGACGAGGTTCTCGATTAGATTTTCTTGTTGTACCTACCTATGTTTGTTACACCATGAGTCCTTCAATTATAAACAATGTTGAGGATTCAATATTTTTTGTCTGGATAGATACTTCTTATGATTCAATCCACCAATTTTAATTATTATACGAGTAATAGAAGGAACTCCTAAAATTTAAAAGGCATTTAGCATGGAGACGGGCATTCTTGTGATTATCCGCATTAAAGCAGTCAGCTTGTAGTCTACCGGCTGCGTTTGCGCGACAAAAGACATTTCGTCAAGCTCATTGATATATAATCGGCAGCATGCCGAAAGAAATAATATCAATGTCCTGTCCTGGTTAATTGATATTACCTACCTGAAATGCTGCAGTTTACTGCTACATGTAATTGTAATATAACCTGCAATACATAAAGGATGACTCACAGTAGTCCATTCCGTTCCGATCCGATACGGGACGATCTGTCAGTTTCTATACAAAAAGTCACGTGACGTCCGAGGGCTCCGAGCTATCACGTGATACTTTCTATAGAAACTGACAGATCGTCCCGTATCGGATCGGAACGGAACGGACTACTGTGAGTCATCCTTAACTCTGATATATTATGTGTCGAAATCGATGCCTTCGGATCCTAGAGCAACTGATGAGGTAAATAGACCATAAATTAATTCAGGTGCAAACAACAATCTAACATGCAACATCATTGAATTGTAAATCGATAGGCGTCATTTGATATCTTATAAAATATCTGCAGTCCGCATGCATCCCATCTTGGGTCCGGATTGCAGCGGCCGTGCTATTCCGTAGCGGATATTAGAGCATCGCTCAGTGGTGCCATTCGGATTCAATGCTAGGCGTGAGGAAGGTGATCTGTTAAGTGCACCAGTATAGGCGGTTCTTGGTAACGTAGAGTCGTTGAAGAACTTGAGGTCAGGTTAAATTATTCGCTCAAACCATTGCTTGTTCAGTCAATGGAATATATTGCCAATGCTGTCGCGCGTCTCTTGATAAACGACCGGCTCCGTTCGGACCCTCATCGATCCTCAGCTAAATCTTCACATGATAATGCTGGATGTACAATGCGAAAAATGACGTGGATGAAAAATATTCTTTGATTATTCGATCAAAATTGGCGAAAACGAACACGAGTGGGGCACCCTCTGTTCCCAGAATTCCCTCTGGGAATCTGGGAATAGGATATTTCAGTAAAATAAATGTAATATAATAATACTACAGGTGATATTACGCTGTCCGCTATAAATGGATACAATATATTATAATATATATTATTATTATTTCAACTTCGAAACTCCCATATTAACTTAGAAGTATGTTTGAATAACACCCCAATACCCCAAGTTGAACAAACAAAATACTTAGGTTTCATGTTTGATTCTGGTCTAACATGGTCAGCTCACATAGACTTGGTGTGCGATAAGTTATCTTCAGCGGCATTTGCAATATCCAGACTGGCCCCAACACTGTCAAACGACAACATAAAAAAGGCATACTACGGGTATTTTCACTCGACCTTGATATATGGCGTCGATCTTTGGGGGACAGCGGCCGATCGTGACCGAGCGTTCAAACTCCAAAAGCGGGCAATACGAATAATCGCGAGAAAACCTTTCGACCACTCAGCGCATCCCTTATTCATTAAGTACAAAATACTTACATTGCCTAGCGTTTACATATTAGAAGCATGTAAGTACGTAAGGAAAAATATCGGTTCTTATAAAACACGTGAGCAGTCAGGTCGATCCACGCGCGGTGCAAGTCTTCTTCTGATGCCGGCCCATACCACCGCCAAAGCCAAAAAATCCGTTGGTGTGTTGGGGGTCAGACTATACAACACATTGCCTTCCGAAATAAGAGCTGCCCCCAGTGATGCCATATTCTCAAATAAAATTAAAAAAATATTATTAGAATTAGCCTGTTACACTGTAGACGAATTTTTCGAAAAGGTGTCATTGATTCACACATGAAATTATAAATTAGCTTAGAACTTTTATATTTACGTGTAAGTAGAGTATTTTAATTGTATAATTTTATGTTGCTTTAATTTATTTAATTGTTTCAACGGGGTTTTAATTGTAAATTGACATTGTGTTTCCTTTTTATAAGTATTGTGACATGTTTTTAATAGTTTTAAATGACTAATTTATGCAATTTATAATTACACATAAATGTAAATCTATTTTATGTACCTGATGCTTGACTTGTAATTAATTTTATCAATAAATATAATAATAATAATAATAATAAGAATCTAATTAATCTAATTCGAGAATCTCGTGAAGGCCGAGAAGGACAAGTCCAGTAAGTACCTTGACTTGGCTCACGAAATAACCGCCATGTGGGATGTTGACTCGACAATCATTGTCCCGATAGTCGTTTCAGCGAACGGTCTCATAGCGAAGAGTCTCGACCAACATCTTGAGAGACTCTCGCTAGGTGGATGGATCAAGGGTCAGATGCAGAAGGCAGTAATCCTGGATACGGCGCGTATAGTCCGGCGGTTCCTTTCTCTGCGGCCCTAACCACCGGCAGCCTGGGCCCTGCCCCGTTGCCGGCGGCACTCTAGGTTAGGTTTTTTATAATATGTTTATATGTATTTTGTATTGTTTTTGTATGTGTTTTTGTATTTTACTTTTATAATCATATTATAAAATTACCTAGCCTAAGAATTACAGAAAATAAAGAGAATAATAATAATATATGAATGGTAGACATCAATATTAACATTGAGTTTCGACACATGGGCCCTTTTTTAGCGACAATGACCTGTCTCCTCGCTGAAAAATGCCTGACTTAAAATTTAATTATTATCATTTCTATAGGAGGTAAATGCCCAAAATTTTAGTTTACCTTACCAGTACAGTTTACTTGTTACTTCCCCGGTGTTAAGAAATATACGTTACCAACATGAAAAGAATCATCAAATTATCTACTTCAAAGACGTTAGTTATTTTTAAATAATTTTATCGTTGTCTTTTTACTGAAGATCAAAAATCCTAAAAATCTAGGAAACCGCGTTTTATTGTCGGTAAAAAGGAGAATGGCCCACATAATATTTAGAGGCGTAGTTGGTAGTGACCCTGCCTGCTAAGCCGATGGTCCGGGGTTCGAATCCCGGTACGGGCATTTATTTGTGTGATGAACACAGATATTTCTTCCTGAATCATGGATGTTTGTTATGTATTTATGTATTTGTCAATTATATATATCGTTGTCTAAGTACCCGTAACACAAGCCTTCTTGAGCTTACTGCGGGACTTAGTTAATTTGTGTTAGAATGTCCTATAATATTTATTATTATTTATTTTCCTTTAATTATTTTCTTTCTTAGGTTAGGATTTTCACAATACGTATATAAAAATAACATACAAAACATCAAACAAAAAACAATACAAAACAAATACACATTATAAAAACCTAAGGTACAGATTGAAAGTGTATTAAAAACAATATTTTTAAGCAGAAACGTCTGGGAAGGATACGAAATTTCTTAGATATAGAAAGGGAAAGTGGAAAAAATCATGGCCCGGACCCGCGACTCTGGGATACATGCCCATATTGCCCATCGTCCTGCCAACTGAACAACAGAGGCCACGCCTGTGGCCCTAAATTTCTCCACCGTATCCCTCGTAAGCACCTTAGGGGGGCACATTACGGTAGAATCTGATGTTGATAAGGCGCATACGATATCATATCATGTGGAAAACACTTTTCGTTTCTTTCTTAGAAATGAAAGTGTATTGTTCATTTGAATATACATTTACGCCAAATCAATTAAATTTTTCGTAGAAAAAGGAATTGAGAACCACAATTACAGATAAATAAAATAACCACAGCCCAATAATTGGCTTTCCATTTTCTATCTCGTTGTATACTGTTCATTTATAGCTGTTGGTTCTCCATAACATACATAAGTAAATATATCAGGGACTGTACGTACTGTGTGTATTTGAATATTCCGTGTTAATACCACCGAACCTTTCTCATTAACGCTCAACCGAGCACCGCTTAGTTAAAACTATTGTTATCCAGTGAATCCCCGTCAGTGGCGGGCAAGTCGCTAAGTTATTAGGTGTTGTAAGTTGCGTCAGTGTTTGGCCGAGCGCCAGCGCTAGCGGGATAAGCTAAACGGTTTTTGTTCATAATTATCATGTGCATAACTTGGCCTTAATGATGGGAGGTTTAATGAACATTGTTGCTATTTTAGAATTAGCCGTTTATTGCTAAAACTGCCGAATCATTGATTAGAAAATCTTGAAATATAAGAGCTGGTGGCTTCCTCGCATAACATATCAACATTGCAATACAACGAGGAAATGCCACCAGCATCCTAGATACAATGCCTCAAGGACCTATTTTAGATTTAAGGTAGGTAGAGGTAGGTAAGTTACACTTACTGTATTTATACCGGGTGTGGCCTACAATATTTAGGAGCAATACATTTTATCATAGCTTCCACTCCTCAAGCTGAACACCTTTTAATCAACAACTTTTAAAAATCAGGTTTTTTAGGTATTTACTTTTTCATACAAATTAAATAGTATTTTCAATGTACGTATAATTGACGTCTCTTGTCATAACACTAATAGGTCAAACTTTGCAGTACATTGCGTCTTCTAAAAAAACTTTAACTTTAAGTGGAATAAAAATCTAAATCCACGTAATTTTTTAAAGTCGCTGAACAAATGTTATTCACTATGAGTACAACCTACGATTAAATTTATTGCTCCTATTGTAGGCCACACCCGGTATAGAGAATCATATTTTTAATGATTGCCGTTGGGGGATGGTGCTATGAGTATGAAAACTAGAACCCGGAAATGGATACGGTAGAGTTTCTGCATTTGCATTAAATGTGTTACGCAGAACGAGATTGATTGACCATTTACGAGTGTACCTCCGACACAAACTTAATTACAATTTTGCCTAACGATAAATATACATTAAGGACAAGATCCCGATTATTCATGTTCAGTAGGGTTAGCATGGTTGCCATTTTATCGCTTATCACGCTATGCGTCACTTTCGCACATACATACTTGTTAGAACGTGACAGCAACGTCGGTAAATGATAAAAACCCGACCATCATAGACTAGCAGGTTTAGTTTTTAGTTGACAGAAACACTATCATCATTAATATAAACATTTTCATCAAACATTTTTGGAATACTTAGATCATGGCTATAATAAAGTTCTTACAAAATATCGTCCGTGAAACGCATCCGAAAAATATCTACAGACAAGAACCACCATGACATTTGACAAATTAGTGGCAGCAGGCGAATTGTAGTCGGAGAAATACAACACCCTCTAATTTATTATCCGTGCCCACAGGCTTGGCATTTCTTTGGTAGCAAACATTAGGTACAGCAATTTTGTTTGGTAAGGCTGTGTGGCTTCCGTCATAACGCTAGTCCCAAAAAGTATGGGAAGCAAAATATACTTTCAGAGAACTTAACCTGAATATTTGTGAATCCTAGGTTTTAAAAAGGCTTACAAGGGACTGAGGCGATGTGTCAACTTATATGTGATGTGATGTGACGCTTTCTATAGAAATTGTATTTACAATAAACAAAATTAAATACTACGAATGGAACTCGGGTCTCGGGTTCTTCAACTCCAGGCTCACCAAGCTGGAAGCAACCTAACTAGCGATAATAATAAAAATGTATAGCTTTTTCCGGGTTTCCTCCGTGTATAATAAGCTAATTAGATGTTTTTGCTCATTAAGTCTCGCGAGTTTGTATACAGACAAACCTTTGCAAATTTTGACGTTGTCCCAAGTGTCCCAACCCACCTGGAATTCATTTACAAACATAAAAAATCCATAAGGTCACCTGTGGTAGAGCATTAAGCACGCTACGCTTTATATTATTTATAATAATATATTGATTATAATATATTGATTATAATGAATTTTAATTAGTTGCATTTGTCGCATAGATGCATTTGGCCCAGGCGATCTTACCTTTACTATATTGTAACTCGTAACAACGCGTAAAGGTTTCGCAATAAAATACTTTTACGTTATACAATTCCGGGAATAAGTCATACATTTTGAACACTATATTGAAATCCAATATGTAAATACGTACCCTGTATCACAGGGGGGAAATAAAAAGAAAGAAAGAACAAAAATATGTTAATCAAATGTTCTGTACTCGATGTTATATCAAATGCTAGGAAATCTTGTGGCAGTCGGCCGAAAAGAAATATATTGGTTTCCTGTATTTGTTATTCATTGATTGTACTTTTTATTAAAACAATTCCGTAGGGTTCGCTGTTTCGGAATTTATGTTTGATTGAAAGGAAAAGTTTTCCTTAAATTGCTATTTTATTGTGGTAATAACTCGAAAATATGTATGGAAATGTATTTAAAATAGGTGTTGGTCTAAAATACATATAAATTCATAATTCATACTAAATGGGTGACCAAGAGAAGAAAGGGGCCATTATCTTGCAGACATTATTTTGAATCTTTAGGGAATTGATTAATGGTTGTACCGAAAAGAAGGATAATTTTTTAAATCAGGACATATTCTAAATGCAAATCATTGGTCAAGAAATTGCTGAACTAGCATATATTTTTCACGATAAATATAGATGCTTCGTAAGTTCAACTCCTTGGGTCAGAAATTTTCAACCCACTTTAAGGGCATGAGTGTTAATTTATATGAATTTCTATGCTTGTATCACTACTAAAATAATCTGATTGTGATCAAACACTTGAAATGTACATGCCTGTAGTTCATTAACAGCTGGAGAAGGCTACCCAGTTGTAATAGTTATTTATTATTCAAGAGGGAAAAGTTATTGTTTAATCCTCGTGCTTATATTGAGTCCTGAGCAAGCGCAAGATTCCAAAATTGAGCCACGAGCATAGTGAGTTGAACAAACTTTGACGCCGAGTGTAATACAAAAATGTTCACCTTACTATCGCATGGAAAATAAAACCTACATATGATTACAAATCTCATCCAAATGTAAGCTATTCGATACTTATTACTCAAAACTATCATTTAAAAGTCAATGCTACTAGTTAACTTGAAAAAATCAAAACTCAAGGTCAAATTATTTTGCCACACTAGTGGATAAAGTAATAAAGTGCGTTCTTTCCCGCTAGTATTAAAAAATAAAAGAGCGATTCCGAACTAGTGAGGTAAACTAAATTTTTATTAATTTTGTACTTTTTGTATTTACCTACCCTTTTCTGCAAATAAACCAGTATTATTCTTACATGCCTTTAATCCTTAAATGCGTGTAATATACCTATATATCGAGCAAAACAAAGGCACGCCCGTGCCATCCTTTTTCTGATGCTCCTGTAACTTCACGCTAGTTTATGCAAGAACCCTGAATTTTCAGGGACATATTGGCTATAAATGACATAGATATATTCTCAATAACATTTAATTTGAACTTGTAGGAACCTTTTGGCCGCCGGACCCTGTTCGCCAAGACGCTCACTCACACGCCAGAGCAAATTTTAAGTAAACAACTAATAAAAAGTTTAGGGATTGCAAATAGTGATATCGATATTCATAATTAAAGGTGGAATTCTTCTCAATTTGCCTTTTTTTATTTCCAAACTTAGATTTCTCTCAAAATTTCTAAACTAAACAGATTTACTATACAAGAAAATGTTGAAAATAAAGGACTTTATCATGAAAAACAACAACTAAACATTATCGAATCATGAAGTAATATCACCGCACTAGTCTGTACGAGTAGTCTTCTATACATGTCAACGGCGCGCAGGGCACGTCTTTAGTTCCGACTGACAAATACTGTTTACGCGCGAGTTAAGTAATAATAGCGTCTGAGTCAACGGCATAAGCGCTTGTCGGTACGTAAACTTTATAAACCATAAGATTAGGGACGCGCATCGTGTCTCGATAAATTTACATACTTACCGGAGGGTTTTCGGAGAAAACTAACAGGTGGATTTGATAATATATATATATATATACAGTATTTATCAGAATGAAAGGCAAAACAAGAAACCCGTTAATGTTTAGATCATAAATATGAGCATGGTACTTACCTAATTCATCAAAAATACGACAGGTTTTACGTGAGGTATAAAAATATACATTTATTATTATTGTGTTGCACCTCCCCTGTATTATTTGTTTACAATCTTATAAATGACATTTCTTAAATTACCAACTGACAGACAGGCGTCAAACCTTGTTGAAGTTTGGATTTTTACCTAGTTACAAACAAATAGTTAACAAAGCGCTTGCGCGTTGCCTATGACTACAGCCATTATTAAAATAATTACCTAGGTTACTTATAAACAGAACTCAAAGCGCATGTGTATTGACATAACAACGTTAATGTTAATTAGTTGCCCCTAGCTACATATCAACAGTACGCAATACGCATGCACTGTCAAAAATCAAAAACGTAAACAAACCCTATAGGATGTTACAAAAACCATTAACCGACTGCAAAAATATGGTCTTCGAGTAATTCATTTAGTAATTTTATGCCATAAAACATGTATTTAGGCACGTGAAATGCACGTCATTACATTGTACTCGAGTTCCCCGTCAACCAGTTTTAAGGTTTGCTCTTCGTTGTGATACATACTGTATATATCGGTTATATATATATATATATATATATCGAGTTAAAATGTAGACCTCCGCTGTCACTGCGGTCAATAATTTATTCGGCAAATAAACCGCAATGGACAATTTACTGAAGAAGCTGCCTAAACTTTATCCATTATTATGCCTTTTTTTTCTACATATACCTACTTACTACGAGTAGTTACCAACAATGACAATAATTGGCAATTAAATGTTTGAACGCTTAAATAAAACCAGATTCGTGAAAACATATTCATTTTAAAAACTTGCACATCAATTGAACTTTCCCATCCCTAGCTGTCTTTTATACATGCCAACGGCGACAGTGACACGGAAAAATGTAGAAATTATAAGCATATTTTTTAAATCCTTTATTATGAAACAATGGATTCATATACCTGCTTAAAAAGTAAATGTATGAAAAAACAAAGGGTCAACAAGTTGACACGAGTACAAAATAATTTTTAAATTCTATTATTTTACCATTTAGTAAGCGGTTGAAACTTTGTCTTGTATACAAGACGACGGCGTTAGTGTATCGTACTATCGTTGTCTTGTATAGGTGACAACGGCGGTCAAAGGGTTAAGAACCATTTAACGTCAAAGTTCCTTAGTTTGGTCACTCACACAGTTCAAATAAAATATGGAATTCCTATCTCCATACTAAATATCTATTTTTACCTCTGCTTACCCTTTATCCAAATGGAGGCCATTTTACCTGGATTTTGTAAAAATAAGCGTAGAGCTTTAGCTAAATGTAGACTTTACACACAAGAGCATCAGTCGACATTTATCAGAGTGGACACATCGTTAAGCCGGACCGCGAATAAACGACGCTGGTAGTTAGAACTCACGGCGATTAAAATGCTGCTTATTTGTTTAAAATAGAAACACTGAGATGTTATACATACTAACCTACCCGACCACGGCCAAGCCTATAGTGGTTTTGAACACTGGGAGCCTTGGTCACTTTTTCAATAAGTATATAACATCTCTTTCAATTTATACATACTCGTAGTAGCTTGACTACTTAAAAAAAACATTTATTACAAATGAGTAACGCAAAACTTTGCTTCTTACTGGAAAGTGTATCTTACTTTTGTACAATGCCGTTTATCGCTTTTTAATAAACCTTGTGCTGGTTGTCGAAGTTACAGCACTGTTGTTCTTATATTACAGCTGCTCATATACTCGACAAAATATTTGTTAAATACATGAATTTTGTGTTTTTAATCTAATTAAACCTAACTATCACGATACATTAAAGTAAGTAATAAATAGCAGCGAGCAGCACGTTTGCCAAGTACTTCCAGAGCGCTGGGCCAAAATATCCACAGACTCGTTCAAACAGTTGGCCTAAGAGAGTCCTGGATTGTATCAGTCTTTGTCACGTAAGTGCCATATAGTAAGAAATAAGTATATTAGTGTGCTAGTGAACTATAGACGATAAACGGGTAATCATCCTTTTTATGCAGTGTACTGTAGGCTGTAGCAAACGAAGATCAACAGCAAGATAGCGGAACGACCAAGACCATATCTTCTCGAAAGAGTGTATGGAGTGAACATTAAGAAAATCAAATGTAGAGAATGAGAGGACACCTGCCCAACAGCTTGGCAGGCTATGAAAT
The DNA here is from genome assembly GCA_949128165.1 of Lathronympha strigana. Classification (NCBI taxonomy): domain Eukaryota; kingdom Metazoa; phylum Arthropoda; class Insecta; order Lepidoptera; family Tortricidae; genus Lathronympha; species Lathronympha strigana. The sequence goes on along the minus strand of OX421913.1, from coordinate 15,080,029 downwards.
AAACTTCAGCAGAAACGAAACCTAAGCAATTCACCTCACTTTGTTTTGGATCACATAATCAGTACCTACTGGACTGTAATGAAAATAGAGTCATCAGCATACCTGGTATAACTCGGTGCATATGAAAGTAATGTAGCAAAATATTATATATATATATTAGATATTATCGTGTAAAAATATATCGATGTAAAGGATGACTTACACCAATACGATCCGATCCGGGACGATCTGTCAGTTTCTATAGAAAGAATCACGTGATAGCTCGGAGCCCGTGGAAGTCACGTGACGTTTTCTATAGAAACGGAGAGATCGTCCCGGATCGGATCGGATCAGATCGGATGGGTGTGAGTCATCCTATACTGTCAACATCTAAATGTTATTCGACATAAATAAATATTACATATTTACTCCTCAATTTTAAATATATAAAAAAAACGTCAAATTAAAACCATTCTCCAGTACCGCGGGTGCAATGTCGCCCTTGAAACGTAAGCACGCCTACCACGAACATCGAAAAGTGGCATTGACGGGATAACCTCTTTGTCACTCCAATATGCAAGTGTAACAGAGATGGAGATACGAATCCGCAATCGTTCGATTTTCGTGGTAGGCATGCAGAGGTTAGATTTCAAAGTTTGACATGACCAAGCCCCGTTTTAGTAAATTTACAATACATTGAAACGTGTTTTTCACGAATGGTACTGATAGTAAATTGTCATTGAAGTGACATCCGCATACTTTTATTATCTTAAGAGGCTCGATATATATATTTTTATATTAATCGAGAATGTTTAATGAGCATATATTATTAATTCAATCGACGTCTTTTTTATCAAAGTCAAATCCCTAGACCTTGCACCGAATTATCTCAGGTATATACGATCATCAGGAAAAATATAGACTTATAGGAATTTGAGTATTAAACCAGACGGAGTAACAATTAACAGGCATACCCCTCTACAAATGCGTTTGACACAGTATCATACTCATTCTAGGGACTGACTTATATCTGACATAGCTATTTATACGTTACGTGCGACAAGCTGTATATTTCACGTGCCCCTCCCGCGCAAAAAAAGGGAGACTTTTTTTACAGAATATTACGGACGTTGTCAGTTCAGCTGATTAATTAGTCAAAGGCTTAGGAATAACGGAGTTTTGAGATAAGAAACAATGAAAAACGATTTAAAACCTACAACCGAATTAAATATATTAATAAAATGAAATCAGTTCAAAAGCTACAGATTTCGAGCGTCATTTTACTGACCAAAGCGTCGTCGCTAATGAGACAGAAGGGTTGGTCCCTAGTAATTCCGCTCCTACTGTTAACACTATTGAACACGCAATTACGATCAGACCTCACCTTTTACGGCCATGTTTTAAGGATCACGACCAATGGAATTCAATCTACTGAAATAATACAAAAAATATCGGATTTTAGACACATATATAGCTTGTTATAATGTTTACTTGTAGTGTACGTGAGAGTGGCATTTTTTTATGCAATAGGAAGAAAACAAGGAGACGTAGGTATCGTTTAATGATACGCGATTATTGCCGCCGTGGCGGACCACAAACGCCGAAACAGAAAAGTCGTATTTGCGCCTTTTTTAACTGAGTACGCAATAGTGACAGAGAGGGATAAAAACATGTTCGATTTTTCGATTTACAGTAGGCCCTACCGATGTAATACTGACAAAAGGCGATCGCGATATCCAAAGACTAAGTATGTATTCACACATTCTGGCGCCCAACGCTCCGCCATCCATCAATGTCCTGCCGCTTTGTCGACCAATATCCACTTAAGCAAGCCTCACCTGCTTTACTAAATGAGACGAAAGCCTTCTCGTCTAGAAATATTTACTTATGGTTGTCGACGTGTTTTAGGAATAATGGGGCGCATGCTGGATTGTTTTACAAGGTTTATATCGAACTAGCCCTTTTAAAAAAAGCGAATGATGATTTCGAAAAACTTAAATATGTATTTACATGTATTAAATTAAAAATACAGGGTGGCTTAAGCACTAATCAAAACTCGCGTTTTCTGCCTCTTTATTTCTTAAATATGTACGTATAAGCGATAGAGATTGAGACAATAAAATTGAGAATTTCCATGTTCGCGTTAGCTGCTTAAGTGGTTACCCAGTTTCAGTATACAACTTCTTGGCCAGAAATGTAATACTATTAAATATATCTTTCACATAACCATCAAAACTAGTGGTCCCTATTTTCTTTTGAGTAGTACTGAGTGTGGTTTAAGTTTCGGCTGAAACCGCTCGTTTCCGTATATATCCGTTTTTCACAGTTACGGATTACTCACACTAGGACGAGACGGTCGGGACGGGGCAGGGCGGGACGGGACGATCTGTCAATTTCTATAGAAATAATCACGTGATAGCTGGGTGCCCTAGGATGTCACGTGATGTTTTTTATAGAAACTGACAGATCGTCCCGTCCCATCCCGTCCCGTCCCGTTCTAGTGTAAGTCAACGCTTACTATATTCTAAAATGGCCACACCCTTCAGCCTACTTTCAAATCAGATGTTTTTACGAACACGCAAATATAATAATATACTATTGCAGCAAACATGATTTAGTCTACATTACAACCCATTTACCTCATGACTTCATAAATATTGTAATCCCCAATGGGTCATACAGATTATGCTGCTGCGGGCGTGCTGTAATATTTGGAATAGCTTTATTTAAACATTAGGGAAATCATTATCATAATATATATATAATAAACGGGCCGCCCAATGCGAAGTACATTGTACAAAGTAACACTCAGTATAAACGCCTAGATTTTACATAAATAATTTAGAGCTAAACGCCCAGTGTACGCTGTACATAAAAGTTTATCAAACATTCTTAAATTTTCGCGCGGATTTGAGTGTGTTAGACTGTTATCAATTGACTCAGAATATGAACATTAGATCATATCAAAATCGATTAAAACTCGGCGAGTGTCAGTCCTTGGTCTACACCTAGATAACATGTAACGTTATTCATAGTCGTTGCCTACGGTTATGTTTTCGCCATCAAGTGCACGCGTGGACTTGCCATCTATAATTTAGTCAAATGCGGTATTTTCACGTTCATTGACATTCTTTTTCCCGTTTCAAATTGATATATGCAAGACTGTAACTCATAGGACTTTTTTTTAAATCTTTATTGCACAAAAGAAAAACTTACTGTACTTACAAAAGGCGGCCTTAATACCATAGGGCATTCTTTACCAGGCAACTTTAGGGCACAACAGAAAAGATTGTAGGCGGTGCATCGGTCAGTATAGTAAACTAAATAAACCAATTGCGGCTTCCTAGCCTAATCGGTGGTGATCCTGACTACGAAGCAGGAAGTCTCTTCTTCTTGCCTCCAAACTCATCAACCATTTTCCGGGGCCTAGCTCTTAGTCTGTCTCGAAAGTACCGAAAACAGCAAAAGGTGAGCTAGTTCAATTTATCCATGTCAACTCCCGAGGGCAGACACTGTGAAATCTCCACTCCATTTTAATGTTTTATACAATAACTTTGTTTTGGTTGGATAGCTAAGCTTTTAGTATAAATGTACCAAATAAAAATTATCATTTCTACTTCAATCTAATAGGCATCTGCCTACAGAATATAAAAGTTTAGGACTTTAATATCTATTACTAAACTTTAAACTAAAATAAACTAAAAAAATAAAAATAAATAAATAAATAAATAAACTATGCCTAAACTTTTATATTCTTACCGCAATATTATTAAAGAAGGTCGAGTGCTTTTATTTTCATTTAAGTCCCATTACATTCCGTCTGTCCATGTTTTTGCATAAGTTGTTCATCCGACGTGCCACGCGTGGGGCGCAAATAAAACTTATACTTAAAAATACAAAATAAACTAAAGCATGACTCATACTAGAACGGAACGGGATGGGGCGGGAGAGGTAAATCTGTAAATTTCTATAGAAAGCGTCACGTGACATCCGAGGGCTCCGAGCTATCACGTGTTTCTTTCTATAGAATTTTACAGATTTTCCCGTCCCGCCCCGTCCCGTCCCGTGCTAGTTGTAAGTCATCCTTAAGTCAGGCAGGCAGACCACGGCAAGTACAAAGGGGCGCCGCGATTCCTATCCATTTCTAATAGCGTAGCTAGTTGGAGTGCAGTGTCAAAATTTTAAAATTGTAAGTGCGCCGCGGACTAAAAAAGATTGAAGACCCCAAGCCCCAATTTCACCACAGCGACAGGTGTGACTAATAATAAATTAAATAATTACGAAGATAACTGAAAGCGATCCACAAAGTCCCACATAGTGCCCTTCACACTTAGCCAATAAACAATTTCACCTGGTATTAGATCTAATACGAAATCTAGCGATCCTTATTTATGAAGAAATACAGAAAGCTAACTGAAATTCCTCTTTATACAATGTCCCATACGAGCTTACGCCACTCCACTTGTCATATGGTCTGATAAGTCTTCTATCTTCAAGGTTTAATTTTAAACTTATCTTCTGTATACATATAGGTACAGTGTAACCAGTGTAACCGCTATGAAAGCCGCAAAAATATGAGGCATGTTCTTCTTCTTTATCTTTGAAATAATGGCTTCTGTCCTAGAATTGGACAATTTTACCAATGTCAAGTATTATCATAATCTCAGTATATTATATAAATAGAATAGTATATTGCCACTTGGGCGACGTTGTTTGGTAATTGGACTCGCTATGTGTTAAGTTTATAGCTATAAGACTTAATATATAGTTTCTCAGAGGGCCGAGATCCCGGGACTGCCGCTTGATGACTAAAGGAGTGATTCAACTTGTTTCAGGATTAATTCTTCATTAGATGTATACTTCTTCGTTAGTTTACTGCACAATTAGCTACCAATATTACGCATTAAACAACATTTCAGAAACAAAAAACAATTCCAGAGACGCCATTGCCATCTTAAGTATCAAGCGCAGGTCCACCAAAATAAATTTTACTGGCACTTTTATGGCTATACGAGCCAAAAAATCACGCCTTGTCACTCAAAAGGGTTTTAACATTAAATACAAATATATAGACTGCTAAACTCACTACTCTCCCATTTGCTTTTACGTATTCTGGGTAAAAATGCTGAGCTCTGTCGTCGAGAGAGTTTTGAGTATTTTACTGAAATACTGCAACTCATTCAAAAGTATACATTTGTCGAAAGATTACGATAGTATAGTAATAGTAACCGTTATTAAAAAAATTAAGGTATCTTAAATTATAAAAGTATACCTATATTTCCGGCGCATCTTCATCTATATTATCGAACTGGCTGTCTCAAACGCTAGAGCAGCACACGGTGCTAAGTGAGCAAGCCATGTAGGTATTCACAACGCTTACCGATGAGCGTCGGTGGCCCAGCGATAAGAGCGTGTGACTTTCAATCCGAAGGTCGCGGGTTCAAACCTAGGCCAATGAGTTTTTCGAAACGTATGTACAAAATATCATTTGTTTACTAATCACTTCTCAGTGAAGGAAAACATCGTGAGGAAACCAGAGTAATCCCAATGAGGCCTAGTTTATTATCAAACCGCGATCAAAGTACGATTGAGCAAATATGTCAGTTTTGAATTAGTACATGAAATGATATTGTCACTGGTACAGAGTGCATATACATGAAAATGCTTATTTCCGTACGAAAAAATTCTATCACTTGGGAAAAAATATACTATATTACCAAATGAAATGAAATACATATAGGTAATTATTATGTAATTATTATGTTTGTGTACCAATAACACCACCAAAAATTATTCCACCGGTTCTCGATATTTACTTGATTTTATAAATCTCGACATTCGCCATCTTTGATTGGCCGCCATTTTTGTTAGGGCTATGGACAAATGTTCACACATTGAACACGATTTCTCGGAACCGACCCTTGAATATATCCCACGACATTTTTTTTATGGGTTGTCTTGATTCAATCGACCTTCAATGAAATGAAAATTACGTAAAAAACAATGACAGAGTTGTCAAATACTTGAATGATTTTATATTTTTTATGAAACAAATGACACAGCATTTACCGAGATAAGAGATGTAATAGGTATGTAGTCACTGAATAAGTATGTAAATCTCTTATCTATAAGTGTCTGCACTTAAACTGAATATATATTTTCTTCTGATCGCGGTTTGATAATATCTTCTGGGTTGGAAGGTCAGATGGCAGTCGTTTTCGTAAAACTAGTGCCTACGTCAAATCTTGTTATTAGTTGCCAAAGCGGACCCCAGGCTCCCTGAGCCGTACATACGCCGGGAATAGGAAGAAGAAGCTTACAGATAAGAAGAGATATAGGTAATGAACTTACGGTCTCAAGATTTAGAAAGATGCGTCTAGATTACGCCAATGCACCGTTCACGAGCAGTTTGCAGACGTGTCAACTTCAGAAATGACAGCATCGTTGCTGCTACGGTGTCAGAAAGGCATCTTTCAAGCTCCTTGATAAATAGAGTGGCACAGAATTAGGGAATGGTACTAAATGTATGGTGAAAACCGAAAATTCCCGGAGCACTCTCTACTGCATTATCGTCAGGTTTAAAAATCGCCACCACGCAGTGATCGGTTTCGTCACCTAGTTTTCTGTTCTCAGTATAATATGATCGCGCCGAAATTTTAAAACATACCTAGGCGCTAAACACTTGTCGTTCTTAAGCGTTATTATCTGTTCTTGAAACCATTAATCTGTGCTTCTTAGCCAGAGTTTTTCGTTATACTGGGTTAGAAAACGCTCCAGTTTGCTTGCGACGGGAACACCAGGTACTTAATGAAGAAGGCGCAGTTACCGGCACCTAATTAATTATAGTCAGCGCTGCGCTCATACCGTAGGTATCCTGCATGTACCTACCTACCGGGAGCGCGAATAGCTGCTGCCTGCACCTTTTTACAAAGAAGTCAGGTGCAACAGTATCAACATATACAGGGCGTCCCAAGAATGTGGGACATGAAGGGAAAGTACCTTAAATATCGTAGATAGGCTATTTTGCTGAAAGAAGACTATGTTATTTTTGAAAATTAGTAATACTGCATTCAAAGATATTCTAAAAAAAAATACTGAATTGTCTTCGGCAGTTTCATGAATGTTTTTCAATTTGATTAAAATGATTAATTTTCACGTTGTTCGTTTCGTTTAAAATACTATGTTACTTAAGAAGAATTATAATTTTTTGTCCATTCTTTCGATTGGCATCATAAAAAAGGGATTTTTTTTTTTCACATTTAAGTCGGTTCGATCCCCAGGCGAAGCAAGTAATTTTATTTTTAGAATATTTTTGAATGCAGTATTACTAACTTTTAAAAATAATATAAAGTCTTCATTCAACAAAATATCCTATCTACGATATTTAAGGTACTTTCCCTTCATGCCCCATAGTCTTGGGACGGCCCTGTATATGACGTTGACTGTCCTACTATCCAGCGGTTTTGCTAGTGAGACTACGGATGTAGTGGATAATGTTTTGCTTTCGTATATCATGGAAACGACCGAACGTGTCATGCTATTTCAGTCTGTGACAGTGTCAGTACTGAAAGTACCGAGGTTGCTTGAACTAGCATGACAAATACGACCGTTTCCAAGACGAGGGTAAAACATTATGGACTACATCTGTACTTACGCGTGGGAGGGGAAAAATTAAATTCCCCAATTCTATAATTAAATACCTTAGCGATAATCAAGCCGTATAACGCTCTTGATGTTTCTCAGAGAGGGAAATTGTGAAATTTCTTTTGGTTTTTGATGAATCACGGTAAAAATATACGTAACGTTGCTATTTTCGGGTATTATTTATTACAACATTTTTTGAAGTATCTGCACATATTTTTATATATTAAAGATGATTCGTTGTAAATAAAAATAATAACCTTTCACTATAGGCCCAACCCTAAAGCCATGAAAAACTGTGTATCCCATACAGCAATCATATCCTATGATAATCAGGTTTACCTGAAATAATACAATATATTTTACCGAAGTAAAAAATCTTAGCAGCCAATTACACCCCTAGCTACCATAAATCTACATCCCACAGGGAAAACAAAAACAAGCCATTACAAGTGGACCTAATTACTTTTTTGTTCGTTAATTATCCTTTTATCTACAATGGGCATATCTCGAATCAAAAGAGAAGAATTTGCACAAACAATGTTGTTTACTTTATACTTTAACCATTCACATTTAATCGTTAAGAGTCGGCTTTTAAAAGAAATGCCTTTACAGGTTTTCCTCTAAATGATAATCACATTTTACACAATATGGTTAAAAGAAAAATAATTGCCACTTATAAAAAAAGGAAAAGTGGAAAAATTAATGGCCTCGGGCGAAAATCGAAATCGTGACTCTGGAATAGACGCCCATCGCTCTTCCAAGAGAGCTACCGCAAGACATCCGGTGACCCCAAATTTCTCCAACATATCCCTCGTATTGCGTCTTAAGAGAGCGCTTACCAACATAGAAATAGAAATAGAAGAAATAGAAATTATTTATTTGATTCACAGAAAAAAAACTTTATCTATGTATTTACCTACATCTTGTACAAAATATCAGAGAGAACCAAAATGGATGCCACTCAGCATATGCCGATAGCTAGGATACGAGATACATAGCCATGGCGCTGGTTTTCAGGACACGCATGGGAAAAAAAGGAAAACAGAAAGAGGAAAAGATCGCTAGTGAATTCACTGATTACCTATAGAATAATTTAAATTACAAAGTATACAAGAGCCACGAACATCGACTCTAAGAAGATAGTATACTTCTTAATCGGCAAGTGGAGTCTCATCTCAAGTTATACAGGATGTTCTTGAACATTTGCTTTAACTTCTTCATGTGGCTTGGTATAATTAAGGAAACAGAATGGCAAAAATAGTGTTATTAAATTCGTAAATTTTTATTTATTTAATTTCTCATACAAAAAAATTACATGTCGGATCCACCGCTAATGTAAAACGGGCATTAGAATTGACTTTACTAAGTAAGTGACAACTATGACATACTCCGTTTACACACATACAAAACCCATATGAGATACAATTAAAATTGTAGTTATTTTCGAAATGGATATAATTACAATACCAGTGTCATTGAGAAATTAACTTAATTTAAGCTAAAGAATGCATGCCTTGAATTTAAAGCAATTGCTCATAAACACGTTGTATTGAGAATTCACCACTACGTGCCTACCCCACATATTTTTTTTTTTTGTTTTTAAGAAGAATCGCCTGAGTACGATACAAATTTCTTAGAAAAAAAGGAAAAAGGCGCGAGTTCGAGTCTCGAGTCGAAGCCATGATTTCCTTCCACTTTTTCTTTATTTCTTAAAAGATTTGTTATCCGCAAAATAAAAAATTAAATTATCGCTGTATCATATAATTTAGTTTGGCCAACTAGATAAGATTATCAGAAACAATAGAAAAAATAAACTGTTTCTTAAAACAACGTTACCGAAAAAACTAATACTTATTCACTTTGACTATCCACGAATTAGAATAGATTTTATCCAAACAATTGTAAAAGGTATGATTGAAAATCTCCGTAGACTTCTCTAGCGTAAATTAAGGTATGTACCTATTGTTTATCTGGTTAACAATGAACCCTTACCAATTTTAACTTTTTTTTAATTGAAAAAAACAAATCATATATTTTTTAATAAGCGAGCATTTAATGAAGCTCCATCCTTAAAAGCTATTTTGGAGATAACAAGCAATCGCTTAGCAACCTGAAATAAATGCATTCAAGATTTCTCGGCTTCCTCAGTAATATAATTGGAATCCGTCGTGAATACAGTTTCGTCGTTTGAACGAGAATTATTAACGTTAAGCTGAGGAACCAACTTATTAACTTGCTACGTTTAGTGAATTCGTTTAATATTAAAATCTTGTTATGTTTATAAAACTATTGAGAATATTAAATATGTCTTTCAGATGAGATTTTTTCTGATTGATGTGATATGGTGTCACAGTATGACTTACTGCTATTTTTTGACTGACTATATGTAGATGTTTAATATCTAAAAGATTGTCAATTTGGGAGATTATTTTGAATTTTTTAATGTTACTTATTCCCTCGAATCTCTGTCATATCTGAGCCAATTTTGATTTATTTTTATCAAAAATTGTGTGGTAATACAAAAAACTGACAAAGTGCGAGTCGAACTCGCGCACGAAGGGTTCCGTACCATTATTTATAAAACGGCAAAAAAACACGTTTTTGTATGGGAGCCCCCTTAAATATTTGTTTGATTTGTTTTCAGGTGAAGATATAACTTAATATTCTGTGAATATTTCAAGCGTCTACTTGTTGCCGTTATCAGTATCGAACAAAAACTAGCAAAAAAACTCATTTGTGTTCAGTTTTTAAAATATATTTTTTATTATGTTTTTAGTATTTGTTGGCTATATAACCGCAACAGAAATACATCATGTGTGAAATTGACAACTTTAAAGTGTCTCTTCTGAAGGTTAGAAAAAGGTGGAAAGATAAAGGATGAATCACGCCAGACCGGGCCGGGCTGACCCGGGACGATGTGTCAATTTCTATAGAAGCGTCACGTGATCTCCAACCAGTGCGGTTCAATCTAGCGTGAGTCATTTTTAAAGCTTTGCATTTGTGTTCTAATGGCAAAAATATATGTAGCTACACGTTCCGATAAGATTAACTCAACTGCTAATCTCGGCTTTCATTTTCGCAAGCGTCCAAATTTCGTCCCGGAAAATAATATCTAGTAATCGATATAATAATCAATACCTCAAAGATAAGATTGTGGTACTGAACCGGGTTATCAGTTTCACAATGTCAGTCTACTATTAGCTTAGCTTATGTCATATCCATCAATAGTGAAAAATATAACAAAAGTGTGAAATAAGTTCAGTGATGGAGTTATTCAGGAAAACTGAATCTTCAAATACCTTGACGAAAAAACATTTCGCATCAATACATTCAAAAATACAAAACAGATATGAGAGAATGCAACAAAGACTGGAAAAATCTAGATCTACTGATTGTCTGTCTGATTTAAATGATAGTTTTGTTTTTGAACAAGTCGCCAAAAAAGCGAACGAAGTAAAGGATAATATTGTTGAAGATAAAAAGCCGCTAGATACTTTAAGAGCAACTGTAGAAGAAATTTCCCTAAATATACCCTCGCTTCAAGATGTGAATGAAGAAACATATGACGTGTCGTATTCAGGAACACCTAATGAAGCGGAAAGACATCTCGATACATTATTTGACGGCCAATTTGAGTATAGCTTGACTCACAGTACTAGCTTGGAGTCGTAAGTTGCTTTTTTGTTTTCAAAATTGTTTTTTTCCTCTTGCTATTGTAACCGGAGCAGATGAAAGATTCCAAAATTTTAACACTAGTATAGCGTTCTAAAAAAGTGAACATCTGTTTGCACGAGAGAAACAAACTTATTTTACTTTACTTTCTGCGTGTTATATCTAAATAAATGTAAGTGTTTATATTTAAATATATAATTTTATTGGCAGTTTGAATACACTTACCACTGAGAGCACGGAGTATGAGGAGTCACTACCGCCACCATCACCGGTGACGAAAACCACAATACGTGATAGAATAGGATCTCGAATTGCAGCTGTCAAAGAAAGACGGAGAGAAAAAGATAAAAAGAAAGAGGCCCGAGAGAAAGTAGAGAAGGTAACTTCATTTACTTAGCGAGTATTAATATTGTCTTCTGTTTCTGCGATTGTTGTTCATTGAAATTAAACAATTTAGGACTGCATACGCTGCAGACCCTACGTTTCGAACCCTTTATAGCACTCGTTTCCACAGGGTGATGATTGAGAGAATGCGAATTCTCCCCGTTAATCAAAAAAGTTACTGTGTTTTTTTTTATTGTTTTACAATCTTACACAAATTACAAGTTTGCACGAGTATTCTCTCAATCATCATCTTAACCCTATGAAAATGAGTGCTTTAAAGGGCTCGAAACGTAGGGTCATGGTGTTAATAAACGCGATCAATCCGCTCTAGTGTTGTATTTCAATTACCGAATATTAATTATAGAATGACACTAAGTAATTATGTTTTTTGATTGGTTAATTCTTACTTTGTTGACATCAATTTGGTTGCTTTGGCTTTGGTTGCCTTAAACCCTGATATATATTTTTTATTTGTTTACGGATTCCAGTGGATAATGGAGTTTTAAAAGTATTCCTTGTTTATTTAGACTAATTGATTACTTTAAAAATAAACCTTGTGGTTTAGATGATCACTGCTCGTTAGCAGCAGGTCCCCGCGATGCATTGTGGGCACTGCCATATAGGAAAACCATTATAAATATATTGTTTTAATATAACTGAATTTGTGCAATAACGGTTTATTCATGGCAAAAATCGTATCCTTTAATTATCATGTAAACTCCCTGATGAGCAATAATTATTTATTGACCACATATATGCGCTTTCGTAACTCACAGAAGCTCTCACAGGTCACATTAGAACTTCAAACTTTTAGACCTACTATTTAGTCAAAAAACAATAATTGTAATAAATTGTGAAAATAAAATATAATACACAGTACCTACTTAGTACTTACCGTATTTCCCAACGTGTACCTTTTTACCCGGAGAAACATGGAAAATCGCCACTTTCCTAAATTTTGATATTGACAACTAAAATAATATAAGAAATTTTTCACACTTCCCATTTGGTTGCATTTTGTAATCACCCATTTTATTGGCTTAACGTAAATGACAGTTTGAGGTTGTTGTCTTTTCTCAACTCGTAAAAAAAAACACTTCAACACGTCGGAACTTATTACAAGGGGTAAAGGATCAAAATCGAATACAGCTCCATATAAATTTATGAAGCCGACCGTATCTATTGGATCAAACCCTGTTTAAGGGTTAAGAAACAAACTAAAAGCATTATTTTGCATGGTTTATCAGGATAAATGTGTTCGTAAAGATATTATTGTATTTTGTTTACAGTTGGTATTAAGTAACACAACACGACAAGATAGTACGAAAATTATTAAGAAGACGAAAGTGGCTACAGTTACAATTGCGGTTATTGAAGCCACTGGTTTAGAAACTGATATCATGGAGGAAAAGCCGCGTATGTTATTTTGTCGATTTCGGTAAGTCACGCATATTTACATAGAAAACAAGAGTGTTGAAATAATTGATGAATTTCCAAGATTCAAAATTTTAATTGACATGTTTGTTTCACTGAATACGTAGTTGTTTCTTAATTTCAATTTAATAATGTGTAAATAATGCTTATTGTCTTAACAGTAGTAATATTAACTGTTTTTTTTTTTCTCACTTTTAGATTAGGATCAGAAAAATACAAATCTAAACCAGTAAAAAGCCAAAAGTCGCTTGTTAAATGGCAGGAATTATTCAACATTAATTTGTTCGAGGAAAATATGCTCAAAATCTCTTTATGGGACAAAGACATACTTCTCGGAAGGTGAGTTGTTTTGCAAACATAAATAATATTTTAGATGAGAAAATATTTAAGATGCCATACGTCATACATTATTGTCGAATAACAGGAAGCATGGAATTCTAATTTTTCAGCAGTGACATAGATCTGTCAGAGACGGAGAGAGAAAAGACCCACAGAATGCATTTGGACTTAAAGGGGAGCTCCTTGAACGTCCAATTATTTATCCTTCTTACTATTAGCGGGGCAATTTTGCAAAACATTGCATTGGATATGCAGGAATACGATAAACAAAGGATGGAAAAACAGCGTACACATGTAAATATTGGCTTTTAATAATTTACATTTGGCTTCTACCCATTCATAAGTTCAATAGCTTGTTTGATGGGGGTCTCTGTTTATTTTCCTAAATCTATGTTATTACGCCCGCCCGCCTTATACCCTATACCGTTCGTGTTCGTGTGTTTTGTGTGAGAGAAGAACGTGTGAAAGTTTTTTTGTTGAATCGTATTTGGTGTGGAAGTGGCAAATTAATTGGTGAATTTAGCACCAACAATCCCTTGTCGTATACCGCTGTCATATTTTTAAATACGATTAATTTTCTTGTTCCTATACTGTATGAGTAGTATGTTATTTATACTATTTGTGTGAACATTTCAGGTGCGGCGTCAACAAAAAAATGACAATGGTGCTGTGGGAAGTTTATCAGTTTTCGTGTACGGAGCAAAGGGCTTATCAGCAAACGAGTGCTACTGCCTTTTAGAACTGATCAATGACAGATTACAAACACCCACAGAACCCAAGACAAACGATCCTAATTGGATGAAAATATTTACATTGTTTGTATAATTCCTTATTCTTATTCTTAAATGCAACCTCATGACTGAGGGCCGTAACGGTTGTGGGCGAGTCATTAGCATAGCTATGACTCGCCTTCTTTGCACGTTATTTTTTATTAACTGTTGGCATAGTTTATCAACCGATTTCAAACAAGTTTCTTAACTCAACTGTTTATTTTTATATATTAGGTACATAATACCTATGTCCCGCGATACTCCTCCAATTATGAATCGATTTCGATGATTATTTATTTATTTGAAAGGTCCCATTTAATTTTGGTTCCGATCTGATAATGGTCCTCCATGAGGAGACTTTTTAGATTTCACTCAATTCAGTCACTTTCATAAATAAGACTTAATTTCAAATGGATTCATTTGAAATTGATTGTTTTGTCATCAACCTGTAGTTCCGAGGGCAAGGTGCCTCGTGCCTTTGTTTACCAAGGCCCTCACCGTACAACGTCGCCCCAAGAGCAATTTTTTAACTCACCGTACATTGTAGCCCATGTGGCAATATACGAGTACATACCTTGCCACTGGAACATTGTCCCACTGGAGAGAGCCATTTTCTTTTAAAAATCTGAATCGAACTGAACTGAACTACAAAGTGTGTCGGCGGCTTTGAGATTTAATTATACCGTTGTTTGTCTTAATTTAGACTTTTTCTCTGACAAGTATTTGCAGTACCTATCCTGTTTTTAAGTATATTTTGGATAATATTGTCTTCTGTTACCGCGAGTGCTGTAAAGGGCTCGAAACGTAGGATCATGGTGTTAATAAACGCGATTAATCCGTTCTAAAGTGTTTAATTTCAATATATTTTGGATTTTTTTGATGACTACTAACTAGTTTACTCTTTTAGCACAGTAACGGATATCACATCAATTCTAGAAGTAACTGTTTTCGAAGAAAAGAAGTCTGAAATAGTTGGAAAGATCTCTATACCTCTCCTACAAATCAAAAATGGAGAAAAGAAATGGTATGCCCTTAAGGACAACACACAAAGGGAGAGAGCCAAAGGTTCTAATCCAAGGATACTTTTGGAGATGAACGTTACCTGGAACCTTGTACGTTTTATTTATATATTATTTTAGTTGAATTGACCAATTAGGTAAAATAGTATAGACAAGGTTTTATTTAAATGGGCGTTTGTATATTTTGTTGCAGATATTTTTTGTTTTGCTAATCTGGAAATTATCATGCGTTGAATTTAATCGCAGTAGGAGATTTTTTTAAATATTTAAATTCTATCCAAACTCAACCAAACTAACGTTGTAAAACAAACATGCTCATTTGATTCTAGTCAAAACATTGGGTTTCATGCGTCAATTTTACTGCTGCCAAATTTTTTAAAGTAAAATCTTCACTTTTTATAAAATGAATATTATATGATAAAAGTATTATTTAGCCGCTAACCCGCTTGTAATTTCTTTATAACGATTTTTTTAGGCCAGGGCATCTATTCGGGTCATCAATTTAATAGAAGAGAAGTACCTGAACCCAGTAGAGAAGCTCGACAGGCATGTGTTTGCAAGAAATCTTTCTCGGGTTAAAGCTGTATACTCTTGGATAGTGGACGCTATCAAATTTTTCAAGTAAGATCAGTTTATTTTCTTTAAAGTTACTGCTTTCTACAAATTATTAGAATTTACTTTGTCTTTTATTATCATCTTCGCCAGGCTTTACATAGACTACAGTCAGGCAAAGGGGGCCTACCACGAAGGTTTCTTTTATTAGAGTGCGACTAAGCTAAGTTTCTATATATTTGATAGCACTGACGTAAACGTTATAATTTCATAGAAATTTGACGTTTAAATATCACTTTAAAGTTTGATAGTTCATTTTCTTGGAAGAGATAACGTGGTTTGACTCTATTCACCTAGCGAGTTGAGAACTCTAGGTACTACACATATAATAAATAATGTTTATATGCTTGTATATAGAGTATTATAAACTGATTGACTAAGAAGCCTTAACCTGCGGGTCATATAACTGAATTTTCGGTTCTATAAGGGTTGAAATTAAACACTTTAGAACGGATTAATCGCGTTTATTAACACCATTAATCCGTCATGGTATTAATAAACGCGATTAATCCGTTCTAAAGTGTTTAATTTCAATGAATAATAATCGCGGTAACAGAAAACAATATTCTATAAGGGTTACTTAGTCAGGTTTCACTAGTTCTTTTAGTCATTCTAAAGGCTGTATTCAGTTCCTTGCAGATAGATATTAATGTCCTTAGCAAATGTAACTACACTAACAATGTAGCAGGTTACAATACGGCAATGGAAATGTTGTTGACTTTGAATGAAACTTTTACTTGCCGTGTACGCAGCACTAGTGACGTGCTTCCTTGAGTTTTGGTATTTGCGTACAATTGAGGAATGAGTCCTCCACCGATGAACAACTGCCATACGCCTAATAAAGATAGTATACGAGTAACAAAGTAACTAGACTGGTTTCGATATCTTCTATTTACCGAGGCTAATTATCCGTCTACTACAACTTAGGGCAACTCGCGCCAACCAGGGTTAAACAGCCCGGAGTTAGCTGTCAAATTTCATACTAAAAAACGCGTAACTCCGGGTTATATGGGTAACCCCGCTTGGTGCAAGTGGCCCTTATACACTTAAAATAATAATTTCAAGATTATCAAGAAGTACCTATTATAAATTTACTAAAACGGGGCTTAATCGTGTATAAACTTTGGAAACAAACCTCCGACGGCCGAAGAAGTACCAATGTTCTCTCAAACGTAATGAGCCAGTTTAACTATGAAAAATTTTCACAGATTCCATACATTGCAAATATATACCGGGTGTTGCCTGTATGAGTATGATTATAACACTTATAACTACGCTTAGCTTTCGTAATTTGATCAATATTGTTTACCAGCCAGTTGCTCATATCTATATTAGTAACCCAGGCAAGTATCGAATTTCGTGGCTCTGTTGAACTGTTATTTTTGTGTGTACCTAAGTGTACTTTTTTTAATTGTTTGTTGCCAACATGCCACGAATAAACTTTTTTCTATTTATATTTCTTTAAATGGCACGCCTGAAGCCTTTTGATTAGTGTGCTTACCATTAGTTGTACTTAACCGTAGGGTTTAGCGACTGCACGTTTGTAAAGTATGTCCGTCTTGCTCTTACCAACCGCGACGGACATACTTTAGAAGCGCGCATTCGGGTAAACACCTAATAATGCTAAGAAGGGTAGGTTTATGGTAATTCTATGCTTATGATCACTGTCCAGGGACTGTTTCGAGTGGGAGTCAAGGGAATGGAACACGATCGCGCTGATGGTGTGGCTGGTGATGTGCTCTATCTTCAGGGTCTGGATGCTGCCGCTGCTTGTACTCTTGCCATTCCTCTGGTATCGGCCTGAAAACTACTACTTATTCCCTTCAGTCAGTGAGTACGCGGTATCTTTAACTGTCGAGTTTAATATTCAAGTAATTAGTCCGCTGCTAAAGCGGACCCCGGGCTCCTTGAGATGTGGCAAATGTCCCATGATCGGTAGAGTAACCCTACATATTTATTATATATCTTGTTGTCTAGTACCTACTCCGAACACAAGCCTCATTGAGCTTACCGTGGGACTAGATTGATTTGTGTAAGATTGTCCCATAATATCTATACTCAGTTCAAAATACGTTGGTTATCAAGGTAACTTGAACAATCAACGTATTTTGAACTGAGTTAGTGGTAGACAAAAACCTAACGTACCTACATAGGACCTTTTGGCGGTTACGTGACGATTAAAAACAAGACGGCGCCAAAAACAAACAATAATGGTGTCATGTCATTAGCTCAATACAGGGCTAATGGTTTTCTTGCTTACATTTAATTAACATACGAAAAGTGCACACTATAGATGCTAAATTGGTAATACTGGAATACGAATTTAGTTTAAGTTGATAGTTGTGACTTATTACGTTTTTATTTATTGATAATACGTATTTTTTTCTGATTTAATTGGACGTGAACAATTATTTTTTACTTAAGGATTGAAGGTAGTTCGAAGGTAGCTATGGGGCCTGACTTTTTTTTCCAGACTGTATAAGTGTAACTGTATGAGTCATTTTGAATGAAGTATTAAGATTTCAGCAACGCCATTGTACTATAAAATTCGGCTTTATTGATAAACGTCTGCCAAAACTACTGTTAATAATCATTTGTGGCGGTAATGTGCCTAAATTGAATAATAAAGATATTTATCGTTTATCACTTATCACTCACTTATCTCACTTATCGATCACTTTGAGATTAGTACTTGTGACTTACCTAAATAAATCCATTATTCACATACTAGTTTATTATAAAAATGAGGTTTTCTTCATTCTTTAAATAAGGGGTTAACGTATATTACAAGATACCTAGATGATGAAAAGGGTTTTTCAACGTTCAGAGCTTTTATTTCCGAAACTATACCTATTCTATTTAAAAAAATTTTCTAACAACATTCTACAATAAGCGGTTGAAGAGAAAATTTTAAATAGGGTAAAATTATTTAGTGTCTACCATTAACTTTTAAGTAAACGGAAGAATGAGTGAAATTCTTCGATCAGAACCAAACACAATACTCGTACAATCGAAGCACCTTAATATTTCAACCCGAATAGTATTCTAATTTCCGACTATAAACCTTCAAATGAATCTCCATTGTTTATTACGTCACTAAATAAACCAATGAGGCGCCGGGTATAACGAAGCATTGCAAATTTTCAATGATCGGATGAAATTATTCATTCAGCGATTTCTACTTATTACTAACTCAATCTCCTAACAGATATGGGGTTTCATTGCAAAATGTATCTTATATAGCGGACAATAAAGTTCACATTTAAATGATAACACTAAATATATTGGAGTTATAGTAAATTATAGATTTACTGCCCGCAAATGGCCCATTATACGTCCATTTTGATAAATTCACCCACCACGGAAATGACATCTGCTGTCTAACATCTAAACTATACAATTTATCTTTTCGATTGCAAATCAATTTATGTGTTGATTGTGTGGTTGATTTATGAATAGTGATTTGAATATGGGATGACTCACACTAGAATGGGACGGGACGGGGCGTGACGGGACGATCTCTCAGTTTCTATAGAAACTGACAGATCGTCCCGTCCCGCGCTGTCCCGTCCCGTCCTTGTGCGAGTCATCCTTATATCTGAAGTAATCATAATCAAAGATCATTATGTTATCTAAAATACGCACAATTTATTGTTGCCAACTTGTCAGTAAGTACGACAATATTTTTTATAATTATAATGTTTTTTTTTTTAGGAATGAAGCTTATAAAGGAAGAAAATACAACAAACTCAGATGATCAAATTAAAAACGAAAAGGTAAGTTCAATAGGTACGAGGCACCAAGGCAAAAACAGACAGTCTCAGGCAGTCTCATTTATATTTACTTATTACCTATATTGTGTGTAAATTTAATTTGGGGGTATTTTTTTATGTATAAGCACGGTTAAGATATTCTTAACTGTCGAACATAAAAAAATTGATACCTAACTTTTACTAACAATCGCAATTAAAATGTTATCAATACAAAATAATTCGGCCCGCTATGTAATGAAAACAGCGTTAAACGTTTGTTGACAGTTACTTTTAAAAACTCATGTTTACAGTATATTGCTTCTAAGAAACATTTCAAATATTAATTAAGTGTATCTTGAAACACCCCTTAATTAATGATAACACTAATGAATTCTATGTATGTCTGGTTCAATTTATCGCCCATAGCAGACTTACGAGTACACACTGTATAATTTTCATTATTTCCAACTGTCAATTATTTTAACAAATGAACCCGGAATCTTTAAATCTTACCCCGCTTTTATATTAAAATTGAGCTCCTGAAATTTCGGCGAAGTTCCTACATAGAGCACACAAATCGGTCTTACTCATGTCGCGTGAAGGAGCACATAAAAGCAGTGAAGAACAACGAAGCGAAGAAATCTGCCATTGTTGAACACCTGTAATCAGGCGCCAATCACTGG
This sequence comes from Lathronympha strigana, assembly GCA_949128165.1. NCBI lineage: Eukaryota > Metazoa > Arthropoda > Insecta > Lepidoptera > Tortricidae > Lathronympha > Lathronympha strigana. Next base: position 15,059,741 of record OX421913.1, on the reverse strand, counting down.
ATCGAGTTTCACGCACCACGCGTACGTTCGACGGAACTCCGATATATCCCGAGAATGGTTAAAGAAACCATTGAAATCTCCAAATTTAAAAATGTCAAAATGTCGGGAGGACGGTTTTCAACTGTTTAGAACGTGGAATCTAGTGCTAGAAATATTTAAGAATACCTCTAAGCCCATTTGTGTGAGTTATCGCGAAGATACTGTGAGTGTGTTTTGTCGATGTGACTTTCGAGTGAGTTCTAATAGTGGTGAACGAACAAGAAAGAGGGTAGATCGTTATGGCTATCCAAGTATCCATAAGTGTCAACCCACCTGCAGAATTCAGTTTTTCCGTGAATATGGCGGTTGCAAAATCTCCAAAATATCGGGAGCTCAATTTTAATTTTAAAAAAACCGTGGTAAGACCCCTTTTTCATTAGTTCAAACATCAATCATAAAAATAAATGTTGTGAAGCGTACTGAAACTTTTTTCTACTTGTATGCGGACAAAACCGCGAAGGAAAACTATTTAAAACTAGACGTAATATTTAAAACTACGCCTAAATTACCATTTTACAGGAAGAAAAGACATCGCTGAGGCAAAAAATTAACTCTCTGCAAGACATGGTACAATCAGTTCAGAACTTTATTGGTACGCTGGCCAGCTATGGTGAAAGTATTAAGAAGTAAGAACCAAAATTATATGAAAAATAAATCAATTATGTAAAATTAGTAAGGATACAAAAAAATACACGTTTGTAATTACCGCACTTTTCGAACTCATTCACTAAGAATTCTGTTGTTTTCTTTTTCAAGTGGCACTCTCTGTATCTCTGACTATTATACTGTGAGTGACACACGAGTAGTCCTTTAATTCTTCAATGCTTTTTTAATGCAAGACACCATAATCTTATTAGTTGCTGAATTATGAAACGTTGTTACATTGAACTATGACATATAATAAATATTGTATGGTTTGTTTCAGCTTATACAACTTTACTGTGCCCTTCCTGAGTTTTCTTACCATTGCCATTTTAATGGCGATATCTTTGGTTATGTACTTGATTCCAGTTAAATATATGTTCATGGTATGGGGTAAGTGCAAACTATTATTGGTATATACAAAATAAACAGTTTTTCTATTAAACATTGTTAAAGGTTGAGTCACACCAGTCCGATCCGATCTGGGACGATCTGTCAGAATTCTGACAGATCATCCTATCCCGCCCCATCCCGTATCGTTCTAGTGTGGGTCATCCTTTTTAAACCTCGCTGAGCTTGCATTGGTGACAATGGCAATCAATTCTAATTTAAATCTAATTCAGAGCTCCATCAGAAATAATATAATTCTGTATCATTTCATTGCACTTCAACTCAATTAGCAGCGTCTTAGTGGTTTTATACAAAACGCAGTAAAATAAAAAAACTATCCACTATCTGTAATTTTTGTTTTTCAGGCATCCACAAGTTTACTAGGAAAACCTTACGCCCGAACAGAATACCTAATAATGAAATACTAGACTTGTTATCTAGAGTGCCTGACGACGAGACTCTGGTAAGGAAATTGTAAAAAAAATATAAATAAGGCAAGAAAAAAAGTACATTGTTGGAGAGGCTAAGAAAGTGAGACGAGTTCGTTAAACGACCACCTGCAATAAAGGCCCTCTAAGATACGAGTCCATCTAAAGCGCTTTTGGCCGAGGCATTATATAGAGCTTTTAACAATTAAGTTGAAGAAGAAATAAGCGTTTTTACGTAGTATGCTTCATACAAGATCTTGTTTGCTCCAAACCGAATAACTTTTTTTTTAAGTTATGATCTGAATGCTAGTCTTTAAACCAAAATTGACCTAATTGGTTTGTAAGTGAAGAGAATTTTTTCCTATAAGAAACCTTTTTAAACCCAACTAACTCTCCAACAATATTATCGTTGGAGAGTTGGTTCAGGTGTTCATAGCCTACTTTCCAGCTTTGATTTAGACCATCCATTGCCACATTTCCGAACAGTAGAATGAAAAGTAACATATTGCTGTGATTAACGATCTCAATTCAAAATATGAGTCAGTATTTTTTCTAGTGCTTCTGTATTTTCTCATACATTAGGCGTTAGATTCTCAGCTTGAAGCTACAATATGTTGATCGAGATAATGTCTAAATTTTACCCAAATCCCTTATGTTTATTTGGGTGTCGGCGGTAACACGTGAAGGTGATACTGTTGTCATGATTAGGTGTTACCGTCATCGATACCCGAAGTATATTTCTATAGGCCGGCAACGCACTTGCGACACCTCTGGTGTCCATGGACGACGTTAATCGCTTACCATCAGGCGATTCGTTTGCTCGTTTGCCACCTATAGCATAAAAAAAACGAAAGTACTCTTTGATGAGACTTAATCCGAAGATCGCGGGTTCAAATCCTGCCGACTTAAGAAATAAAAAATGTCATTTGATATTTACCAATAGGTATAGGTTAAGGAAAACATCGTGAGGAAGTCAGACTGATTTCAATAAGGCCTAGTTTACCCTCTGGGTTGGAAGTAGGGTTGCCAACCTTAGTGTACAAATTTGCGGTAAATTCGGGATCAACATGCGGGATTTGGCTATAAAATGCGGGACGCCGTCAACCGGCCTAAATATGTATGGTGTATCGACTGTCAACGTTTTGAAAGACACACAAAATTACCAGGTTTCTTAAATAGAAGCAATTGCTTCTAAATATAGAAATTCAGCTGATATACCTCGAGTTTTTGCCATGAGTTTTTAAATTTTTACATGTTTTAATATAAAAATAGAAAGATCATTTAAATTTGAATGAAATAGTTTTTCAATTTTGATATGAAATACTTTTTCAATGATGTAGTCAGTTTTTGAAAAATACACCACTCAGTTGTCAGTTTTAAATTTTTTTGCACAGCGAGCTTCAAACAATACATCTACTATCTGGTTTTTGACCTTATTGCTATTGAATCTTAATAAAACTAACAAAAATTTTAAGTAGTCTTCTACGGAATGAATGAACACTTTTTAACATTTTCACACAAAATTATGAAGTTAAAGAAATGTTATGTTTGGTACATTTTGATAGAAATACACGAACATTAGCCAAGTTTACTGGCTAATAAGTTACTTTTTTACACAAAATGAATAAACATAATAATATGTAAAGTTTAGTTCATACTCTATCCAAAACCTATAAATTGATTTCAAAACAGCACTTCAAATTACTCTTAATTTCGCTATAAAATATGCGGCGTGAACTCGAAGTTGCTATTATATGAGAGACTGAGAGTAAAGAGGAACGTGTAAGTAGTGGATATCAAGATATTGGGTATCATGACCAGACTCTTAACATTTAGTGCATATTACTCGTAGTACCTATATACGTTTTAATGTTTTAAGACAAACACGTTATACAGTATTTTGATATGAACGGTTGCATTTACGAATATGCCTATATAGCAAAATAACCTATACCTAGTTTGTGTTTTGCCTTATTATAAAAGCATTATTAGAGTAAGAGTTGTAAGCATAGTGAGCTAAATTGTGTCTTTTTAGATTAAATCCTCTAGCATATAATAAAACCACAGATTCACGAGCAAGCACTGGCTCTGCGTCATGTTAATAAAACGTTCCTTTTTATGCTTATTATCCAGTCTAGTCTGAAAACGGGACAATCGGCGTCCCGCGCGGCCCCTTTGCGGGACGCGTCGTCAAGACCCCAGAAACGGGACGTCCCGCGTATAGCGGGACGGTTGGCAACCCTAGTTGGAAGGTCGGATGGCAGTCGCTATCGTCAACCCAGCGCCTACGCCAAATCTTGGGATTAGTTGCCAAAGCGGACCCCAGGGTCCCTGAGCCGTGGTATAAGTCGGAAAAACGCTAGTAAGAAGATTCACTTTTTGATTATCTAGGTACCTATATCTTTTATTCAATGTCGTATTGCAATTATCGATTGATGGGCGTTTTCTTTTACAGCTTAACTGCGAAGAGCTACCATTAGAAGAAACATCAGAAGATAACGTCCAATAGTAACCTAAGATCTGTTTTTTATGTTAAATATAGTAACGTCTATAATATAATTTTATACGCATTTAAAAATACCTATCGCTAAAAAAGTTACATTGTATAAGCATTTTACACAAATAAATAATAATTTACAATAAATATAATTTAAATGACTTTATAGGGTGTTAAGATCCGTCCTAATTAACATATCGTATTTGATAAACAATTGATTATATATATTTTTTATTATAGAAATCAATAGGTATATTGCAAAGAAGAATAATGCCGGCTTATATAAAAATAATATGTACTAATGTAATCATCTGCGGTTTTTTAAACGTTCTTAATTATAGACTCACATAAGTACCTACTTAAAGTCAAACGGGACAAGTGCGGCAGTGGGCTAAACGCACTCACAATAACTTGTCCAGAACTTAGATACATATAGTGCAATTAGCAGCTTTTACATAAATATATATGCAACAAACTAAATCACACTTCCACTACAGATCCCAGAACACAGATTGGTTGGTGATTGTCATAGCAAATCTCATAATACTTTATGTTAGGATAGAGAGAAAATAAATTCAACACTCCATAGTTGTTAGATATCCTCAATAAAACCACTAACGCACGTACGTAACGTAAAACCACTTAGTGAAACATATCTGATCTGCCTACCGAAACCCCGAGTCTGATTCAAACCATATACCTATATTTCTCTTGACGACGTTTACCCCCTGGGTAAATGATTCAGTATTACAATATGCAAAGCCGTGTGCATATTGTTTGAGAGCACGTCGAATTGACATATGGATGGTTCCCTTGTTAACATGCAGCTTGCAAATGACGAAAATTACCTGCAAGCGAACGTTGATCGAAGACTATTCGTGTTACGTTGTTAACATGACAAACTGTTATGTCCAGTCGTCTCAGATATATCTGAGTCAACAACATGCTTACATATATTTGAACACGCTACACACGCTACAGTAGTAGTCACAGTTTATTAATTGTATTTCTTCACTGCTACTTACATTTAAAAATCCAGGTGGTCTATATTTAACATTGCAGATTTAATTTAATTATATTTTTAATTGTCAATTTTCAACTTCAGATATGTTTTATCCCACTAATATTATAAAAGCGCAAGTTTGTAAGGATGTTTGTTACTCTTTCACGTAAAAACTACGAAATGGATTTTAATGAAACTTTACAATAATATAGCTTATACATCAAAATAACACATAGGCTACAGTTTACAAAGATTTGGTGCAGACGAAGTCGCGGACACCAGCTAGTTGAATTATAAAGGATGACTCACACTAGGACGGGACGATCTGTCAATTTCTATAGAAGGAATCACGTGATATCTCGGGGCCTTCGGATGTCACGTGACGTTTTCTACAGAAACTGACACCCCTTCTAGTTGTGAGCCATCCCTTAAGTGGAAGGCTACCTTAAAAAATCTTTGTATAAAAATTTAATAAAACGATAAACGCTCATTTTATAAACTACGATTTATTTATAGACACTATTCTAAGATCTCTATAACATAGGCACGTCTAAACAATACTCTTATATAGATAGACGAATATAAATTAATTTTAGATATAATCACAGGCCCCGACGCAATATTTGTACAACATTACACTACATAGAATAACGAAACTAATTCGATAAAGATAATTGAATTCGAATTCAAACCACGATATCTTTGCCGAGCCGCTCGAACTCGTTCGCAAAGTAAACCATATCCTTGTGGTCTAGAGCAGAGTTTTGGAAAACGATACGGAAGAAATTGACGAGATCACCTTGGGGTTGGTACGTGACCATCATACTTCCTTCCTTTATCATTCGCTCCTTTATTTTCGGTGCAACCTTGTGCAACCTTTCTTTGTAATCTGTTTCGTTTTCGCGACCTCGAAGGCACTGCGGTACGTACCAAAACATGACGTTAGTGCACTCAGGTTGGTCGATAACGAGCCGGAAGCCGTCGCGTTGCCGGATATGATTCAGGAAGAATGTAGCGTTATCGAAAATCTTGTCGATATGTTTCTCGAGACCGTCGGTGCCTTTCGCTTTCCACATGAACCAGAATTTGAGTACATCGGCCCTTCGACCGCACTGGATGTGTTTGTCACCCGTGTCGTAAGAAGTGTCGTAGAATTTGTCCTTCTGAAAGAGGTACTTGGCATTGCAAGAGTGTCCCTCTTTGAGTACGTTCTTGTGTCGAATTAGAAACGTCGAGCATTGTTGTGGCGCCGCCAAGAGCTTATGAGGGTTCCACGTCACGGAGTCCGCCCTGGAAACGGAAAACATTTACACATTTATAACAATTCCTTTTATCTCACAAGTATTTGCACAGATGTATTATTATAGACATTTAGATCATATGTAAAACCGTTATTTTTTAAGGTTGCTAAACCAAGGATAGTTATTATAAACCTAATTATACAGCACAGATATTTAACACATTTTGTAAGACTACTTAGCATATTTAGTGTCAAATATTAAAGGTCAGTTTCATTTGTGTTTAATATATTGTATTATTGACCAAAATTCAAGGTATACAACACCACTCACTTGGGTCACTTGCAGTAGAATTAATTACATTTAGATAAGTCAGCATAGCATGTAAGCGACGAAGTAAAAGTTACAAAATGATGGTATGAGCGAAAATAAAAGATGCAACAGGGTTGACTTAGTTCTCGTACATCTGCAACGACCTTTCTATCTTGCCGCAGAATTTGCAACATATGTGTAATCATAACACACTAAAACATGCTCACTGTGTGGCTCAAATATGTTTTCTTTATAATACTGCAACTAGAGTGATACAGCGTCTATGTAAATAACCCTTTATTGTAAGCCTATATTTCTCAAACCAGTCTAAAATATTGATTTTGAAACAAACGAATCTCAATTGCAACTTCCATTAAGCTTCTGCTCGACCAGACCAAAAAATGTGTAAAGCCAGTCTGTCAAAAAACATCAAAAGCGCATCGTAATCGTTTCCACAGGAATTGATTGCGCATGAAGTGGCAGGCCGCGTTCGGGCAATGCCGTCAATTTTCATTTGCGCTGGCACTCGTTTGTCTGTGTCCCGACTTCGGAAACCGTTGTTCCTATTCTCTTTCTAACTGTCGCCTCAGAACGTTCCAGTGTTAATATAATCTTCGAACTTATCTTCGAAATCACATGCGGCGATTTTTGGGGGGATTTTCGGGAGGCTGATTATAGGCCTCGGCCCGTGTAATCGACGCCAGGGAACCTAGGGAGTCGATGATCAGCCAGACGAATTTCACATTCCACGAGTTGTGATGTTGTGACTGCACGTTGTGAAAGCAATTTACGGGGTTGAGAAGTGCAATCTCAAGTTTTCCGGTACAGCCACAACGTTGCAGCAATCAATAGCTGTCACTTGCAAGTCTTTTGTTTTTGCGTAGATTAGTTTCAGTTGTTTACACAGCGACAAGCAAGCCGAGTAAGCTAAGACGGGGATGTCAACAGTTTAACAGTTTAGTAAACGAGATCGTACTATCACTGGCCGGACTGGTTTTACAAAGAAAAATCACGAAAAATATTAAAATAAAAAAAACCGTAAAGTGTTTGTGAAATGTGATGAATATTAACATATTTTTTATATGTGATGATTATTAAAATATCTTTCCTAAAAAACCGCTTAAAGTATGTCGTCTGCCCCTCAAAATATAATATGTTTTAGCTTAGGAAATAGATTTATCAGTAATACGTTGACGCGGTAATTAGCCTCGCTCGTGTAAACACGGTAGAGACGCATTTGTAGCTTAGACAAGATAACGAGTAACAGCGATGCTTAATAGAAGACAAATGCAATGCACTGTGCACTTTCGGCCATTCATACACCGAAGCCACTCATCTAAGGTAAGCAAATATAATAATAATCTAACCAGAGGAACACCTAGACCAAAATATATCGAACCGGATCTCAGTACTATATCTTCAACTCCAAAGTGTAGAAATGGTTCCTACTCGTATATCATCTTCTGATTTGCACATTTTTAACGGCACGGAACAACATGCGGAGTGTATTATTTAATGCGGTCGTGATCGGACTTTTGGTCCACCTTATTGAGATCTTCATATGCTGCACGATTCTTACGAAGCTTTTCTTACAAAACATAGAAAATTCTACTGCCATGCGACGCGCGACTCTGGGATACAGACCGATATTCTACCAACTGGCTACTAATGTACGACCATTAAATCATGTTCAATACGAGCTCGTCTGGATCCATATACTTGATAAGCTATGGAAATAGCACTCCCGTGCTTTTGCTGCATTGTGAGCTCTGAATATTATTCCTATCAATTCTCTCTGTCGCTTTTCGATTTCCAGAGCTAGGCTAGGCTGGCTGGGGTTTAAAAAAGAGCCGTGAGTCGTTGTTGGGATTACTATAGATTCCAAAGGCTGAATTTTAGATTTTAGAGTACATTTTTATATTTGTTTACCCAAAAAAGTGTATTTGTTATGAATTAATTTTCTATTAATAATTACTCAATCCGCCTTTGAAAGGAAGCCAATGTCATATATAGCCTGGATTAATATTATTATAATCAGTCCGTTAAAAAATGGAATCTAAAGGCCATATAGGATAAATAACATTGCCCAAAACCAGAACCAACCATGTTCCTATAATCATATTACCTTAATTAAAGATACGTTTTAGTAAACAGGGGTACATCAATTTACACAGCTACATAACAATAAAAGGACTTACATCTCAATTCCGTTAAGTAGATGTCGGTGCTTCTTAGACATCAAGGCTCCACCTCCCCACGCGGCGTCTACATGCAGCCAAATATTGTACTTCTTGCATAACGCAGAAATCGGTATCAACGGATCGAAGGCACCATATACAGTTGTACCAGCCGTAGCGGTAACCAAGAACGGAGTAGCTCCGTCTTCAATGGCCTGTTCTATTTTCTTCTCCAGGTCAGTGACGTCAATTTTGCCGAGGTTGTCAGTTTTCACAAGGATACAGTTGTCGGAACCGATGCCCATGAACGCCGCGAGCTTCTTGGTGGAGTAGTGGGCCAGCTCGGAGGTGAATAAAACCAGACGGGATACGGCGTATACGCCTTTGCTCTGTGAATTAATGTTTCGGAACTTAATATCAGCTTAGACAAGCACTTCATCGAAAACAAAAGAATCACACAATCAGAGCGTTATTTTTTATTTATTTAAGGGCAATGTGGCTTATTATTTTTTATTCTATAGGGGGCAAACGAGCAAACGAATCGCCTGATGGTAAGCGATTAACGTCGTCCATGGACACCCGCAACACCAGAGGTGTCGCAAGTGCGTTGCCGGCCTTTAAGGTGGGAGTACGCTCTTTTCTTGAAGGTCGTATCGGTCCGGAAACACCGCTGGCGACAGTTCGTTCCACAGTTTAGCTGTGCGAGGCAGGAAGTTTCGGGAAAAGCGCACAGTTGAGGACTGCCAACCATCTAAATGGTGAGAGTGGAAATATTGTCGCGTAGGGCGATGGCGGAAAGAAGCGGCAGGGATTAATCCGAACAATTCCTCGGAACACTCCCTTATTCCGTCATAGGGGCTATCCTGTCTAATGCCGCGTCTGATAAGCAACAGGCTATCCGGAGTGGGCAGCTGCATGCTGTTCTTCTATTTTGTCTAATTCTGCCTGCGTTGTATATAAATATACAACGCAGGCAGAATTAGACAAAATAGTCCCTGTGACGAAATTAGCCACATTGACATAATCCTTTATGGCACAAAATAAAATGGCTCAAACTACACTTAAACTGATAAGTAAAGATAAAACTGGTACATTGGTTAAAACTTCTATGGTACTTAGTAATTTAGCGCGCAGGGAGTTCAATTTCGCACAATAATGCCCCTTACTTTTCCAGCTTAAAAAAATAACATTACGTTGGTAATTATGTTCTTTCGTTTAAAATGAAGTAGTACGATTATTTTTTATTGGAGTTCATTTCGCTAGCTGCAATTAATATGCAAATTTGCATATAGTACCAACTTAATAACGTCGTTTGAGAGACGTGTGAATGAACTGTCATTCTACATTTGTCTCGAGCCTTGCACTTGATTGCAGATTTTGTTAACGTATTTTATAAAATAATTCTAAAACTAAAACTACAAATTTACCGTCCCTGCGTTAGAACGTACCTACTATAATATTTTTTCTCTGTTACAAAGAGACCTAGATCGTACCCGAATATTAACTACCGGGTACTGAATTAGAAATGTATGCAAACTGGCTCCTATCGATCCTGACTACATTGGCTGCTCCTATTTTACCTTCGGAGTGGTCATTGCACTAAAAATACTCGCGTTGTATGTAGGCGCTCTAGTCACATTTTTCTAAACCGTTTTAAGGTTCGGTACTCTGAGTTTCTGAGCTGTAGGTAAGCGAGCATTTTAGTCTTCAGTGCCATAGACCTTTAGGCAATGAAGTTTTTTGTGTTAACTTCTAACAATTGCTCTTTTTTAAAACTATGGTTTATATGATACTATGTACTATACAAAATTTTACGATCATGGACTTGTAGAGGAGAAATGTTGGACACACGAAAGTATTTTTTACCCAAGGTGAAACGAAGACCAACTTTTTACGCTAGGTATGAAAAAGTTTGATTGATAGCATTTGTTTTTGATAAATATTTAAATATCCAATTTAGTATTCCTTTATTACATAACACGTCGAATCTGGAGCAAATTCTGTCAAGAGTTATTACACTCCAAATGTACTTCAATCACTTGAATCTCATGAGATACTTCATAAATGTTCAATTTAATATTTATTAAATTCACACCTCATTCGCTCGTCGAACATAAACACAGTCAATTATGTATTTATGCCATTGACTAGGGTTTCTGCTCGAGATGTCTCGAACTCGAGACAACTCGAGAATTTTGATTTCATTCGAGACGAGAAAAAAAGGTCCACGACTCGAAAATTCTCGAGTCATGCGCGGCGGGCACGCGCCTTTTCGCCTCGTACAACTAGACTTAAAGAAAATTAACTTAAGAATAATAAACACAGAACTTTTATTATTTTGTTTTTATAAGTATTAGGTAAGTAGTAGGCCCAGTAGGGTAAGTTGGTTCTGTGTTAAATTCGTGACAAGGGCTTCTAATCACGATTTTTTTAATTCAAGACAACTAGCTACACTTTTTAGCTACATTTTAGATGAGATAAAAATTACCGGCAGTCAAGAAGTATCAAGTCTTCTGATGGACCGAACATCAAAGCTACACGAACAGCCTGACGGACGTGACAGCCTTAATGCTCAACTCGTGGTTCTACATCAAAACGACATTTCCAGCTGTCTATTTATACATTTTTCTTACAAAAATTATACTTATTATGGTTGAACTACCCCGAAATGTCAACTATTCAAGACTCGGATGAAGTCAGCGGTGACGATGATAATTCTATCAGAAATTGGAATCTGAAACTGCAAACAACGTGCAATATCTACAGAATATTATATATTTTTATAACAAATATGATATCTGTTAAAAGTTCCGAAATAGCCCACTGAAAACCATATAGGTACCTAACAGAAGATTCTGTTGATGCTGAAAGAAGCTACACTGAAACTCATTCGTGTCGTGTTAAATCGTAATAATGTACAGGATCCTAAGCTGGTCATACGGGAAAGCTTCCTCACTTTTGAAATTCGGAACCTTTTGATTTGAATAGCTACGCGTAAGAACCTAGAGAAGTATCGCTTTACCTGGCGAGAATGAGAGGATTTTAAAACTTTATTCGATGGCTTATATTAATTCGATGGAGGCTATGTTTTTTGCTAACTGCGATGTTTTTTGGCTGTGCTGGACATCGGCTATATCATGTCTAAGGAATAAATGGAATAGGTACTCATAATCATAATCATAATGTTTTTATTCAAACGATACGAGTAGATTCACATGGAACACTTTTTGAAGGTCAGGTACATAATATAAAATTAAATCACTACTAAACATAAATTACAAAGCAAATACACAAGTAATGTCTTCACCATATTCATGGGTACAATTTAGTCTAGGGGTAGATACAACTTAGGGGTACATAGTTTCAGCGTCCGATAATTCATCCATCCATACGCATTTATCTGCTAAGTAGTCGTCCAGTCTGTAATAGGCTTTTTTAATTAATGTTTCTTTTACAATTTTTTTAAATTTACTTTCTCTTTGATTTTTAATTTCGTTAGGTAACTTATTATAGTAACGAGTACACTGCCCCATAAAAGATTTTCGAACCTTACTTAGTCTAGTCTTTATATCTATTAGATTATTTTTGTTTCTCGTGTTAACACTGTGAACGTCGCATTTTTTTCGAAAAATGGGCAGGTTTTTCCTAACGTACATTATATTATCATAAATATTACTTAATCGAGTCATTATATTTATTGATTTAAATATTTCCCTCAAGGGTTTTTTATTTCGATAACCGAATATGGCCCGCACTGCACTTTTTTGCCAGATGAAAACAGCCTCCACATCAGCAGATCCGCCCCAAAGTAATAGTCCGTAACACATGGTGCTATGGAAGTAACCATAATAAACCAGCTTGCCGGCATCTGAATCGGCTATCTGCCTTATCCTTTTTATTGCATATACCGCTGAACTTAGCCCGTTCCATCTTACTCCGTTTTGTTAGCCCATCGAATGGAATCGATCACGTTCTGCCCAATGACAACGAGTGCTTTAAAGGAGAACTGTCTTAATTCTTTAGCGGTTAAGACTGAATAAAATGCTTAATTCAAACCTCATCGCCAATTCATAGTTATAAAAAAGTGATATATAAAGAAAACATATATAACGATGTCGTTATAGGTTGGTTTATTTTAAGAGGTTTGCCTTTAAAAGGGTAACAATATTTTAACAATGAATACTCACGGTGGTATCCGAAAAACATTAAAATTACTATCCTCCAAAAAAAGACTCGAGACTCGAGAAGACTCGAGAAATTGGGCTCGAGATTTCTCGAAACTCGAGAATACAAATGGGCCGAGAAATCAGAAACCCTACCATTGACCCTTCTGTTACGATTGTTGCATAAACCGTAAGGTCGATGAACTCTCGTTAATGCATAATTACGATACCTGCGAATAAGGACCTGTCATCTGTACGAGGTCACAGCAGGTCTACCACGAACATCAAAAATTGGCATTGACGGAAAAACCTCTTTGTCACTCTAAGTCTAATATGCAAGTGTGACAGAGATGGAGATACAAATCCGCAATCGTTCGTTTTGTGGCGACTTGTTGGGGAGTAGCGACCCCTCGTACCTGAGCGCCCCTGGGGAACTCCGTCGTCCGACCAAGTCCTCCGCCTCTGGCTTGCCTTAACCGGCCGTCCAGAGTGGGGTTGCGATAGCTGTGTTCTCGAGGGTAGATGTGGAAACCTAAGTGGCGAGTTGGCTTTATGTTTAAAGTCCAGTGACACCTCTCTACCCCCAGCCCTCACAACGGTGATGCCATCAAGCCTGATGTCGCTTTTTGTGGGGGCCCATCTTATGTGGGTGAGTCAGCGTTTGCCGGAAATAAAATTGATTACCATTTTGCTAGGCAAACGTCCGATTTTATTCTGTATAACTCAGTCCCCACCTTCATCTAATGTAGTCCAGTATATTTTGGATTCCATTAAATCTCAATAGTCTATACACACTGGCGGGTGCTGCCTCTGCGTGCGTCCCATGACTCGGGCAGGTGCAACATCCGCTCGGTGCACCCCTTACATTTCATTAAATTGTGGCGCCGCGTACGCCTCCCAAAGGTCCGGAACACCATTGTTCCGTTATGGGAAAGACATACCTAATAATAATGTTCTTTTCTCTGCGGCCCTATCCTTTGGCAGCCTGGGCCCTGCCCCGTTGCCGGCGGCACTCTAGGTTACGTTTTTTATAATGTGTTTATGTTTAATAATAAAGAAAAAACATATATTTTCGAAACATATACAGTAAGTGTAACTTACCTAAGTACCTACCTCTACCTACCTTAAATCTAAAGTAGGTCCTTGAGGCATTGTATCTACCTAGTATGCTGGCGGCATTTCCTCGTTGTATCGCAATGCTGATACGTTGTGCGAGGAAGCCACCAGCTCTTTGGTCACCAGTAACATCAACCAGACGTTTCGCGATTTCTACGAAAAACTTGCGTGCACTGGGACCCCATGGACCAAGAGTTTCGACCCCGAATGGTACAAAAAGGTACTCTCTGCCCAGGCTCTTATATTTATTACGATTTAAAATTTTCGGCGCATTCAGCCGCTCCGCCCGCTTTTACATTAGTTCGTTGGAGATGGAATAATAAATAAATAAAGGGAATAATAATAATGTATCTCTTCCCTTAGGATAGAACAAACAAAACATGTCCCGGAGCGTATGTCATTTGCACGAAAAAGGCTATTTGAATTGCTAACTACCGAAATGCAGCTACAAAGGAAACGGCGGAGTGACATTAATTAAATATTTCAATGTTAAGTATCCTTGCCACCACATATCCAACAAAAACACAATTAAGGAAATCAGTACTTGTCCGTCTCGCCATATTTTAAAACAAATACTAAGAAAATAATCTGGTAATCCAAGGCTTACAAAGTGTAGCACGCGATTGGCTATCGGGGTTAAGGTAATCTCCCAATAGGTTTCCTGCAAAAACGGCAATCAACTGATCTTAGGCTCTTAATGACTACTAAAACTGGCTGTCTTATAATTGGATAATAAGTTAATTTAAGCGATTAAGTGTCCGTAATAGTAGTGCAGAATAGATTGCACGACATGGATTTACAGAAATCAGTTCTCGTGGCACGAATTCAACTAGAGTTGACATATTTTGGCATCTGGAGGCCTACCACAAACCACTTATTTTGTTCCTTCGTCTATCTGCGTCCCTATCGCTCTTGAATATTCGAGTGATAAAGATAATATAAACTCTCTGCCGCGAAAGCAGGAGGACGCTGGTTCGATCCCAGCCCTGGGCACTGGGGGCCTTGATCACTTTTGTTCTGTAGTATATGACATCTCTGTCAATTAATAATTTACTAGCGTCCCGCCCCGGCTTTGCACGGTTATTATTGTTTTATACTATGTACTTAGTGATATATAGAGTAGTGTGACTACTTAAAATCATGAATCAAAACATTTTATTATATTTAATAAATGATTTAATTCATGCTACAAATCATGAATCAAAACATTTTATTATATTTAATAAATGATTTAATTCATGCTTTACAATTGTAAAGATATAAATAGACGAACGAAAGAAATAAAGGGTTCGTGGTAGGCTTCGAAAAAAATTCCGAAAAAATGTACTTGTAAGATTTACACTTTACTGAAATTGTAAGTAGGTATTGTAAGAGAGCTAAATTAAACAATGACATTTAATTGGTTTACCTATTTCTTTATCGTTCCAGTGAACAAATGGCATCAACATTCGCGCGAGTTTCACACCATGGTTAGAAAAATGCGGACCCGGGAAAATGCATTGACGGGATACACATCCCGTCAATGCATTTTTTAAAGTTTCTGTTCCGTATATCGAGGCGAATAAATAGCCTGCAACTGCAGGTCCAAAAAGGACGATTTATTTATTTAAGTATCATCGCCAACGAGATTAATTTAGCTTTAAAATCTAATCTCACAGATAATTTTGCTTGTGTTGCGTCGTTGTGGCTGCAGTAGGAAAAATGCGGGCGCATATTCCACGGAAATGTCCCTTTAAGTACATTATTGATTTGTTTTCTCAAGGAAATCGACAGGCAACATCGCTTGTCTCCGGTGCAACCGCAAAATCACAACTAAGGAAACGTTTTTTTACATTCAAAACAAAAATAAACACTAGAACCCATATAGATAAAGGTATGCAATAAATTATACTGAGCTATTTATAAATATACCTACTACAGAAAAAGTATCCTGGAGAGCTAGCATGGTTGCCATTTTATCGCTTATCACGCTATGCGTCACTTTCGCACATACATACTTGTTAGAACGTGACAGCAACGTCGGTAAACGATAAAAACCCGACCATCATAGACTAGCAGGGCTGGGAACGAAACTGCGTTTAAGGGCGTTTTTATTTATTGTTGTAGAAAAATCATTTTTGGAAAATTTGAATTTTTTTATTTGGTTTTCTATTTAGAATCGCGAGCCTCCTCAATCCTAGTAGTAGAAAAAAAGAGTCCCAATATTTGTTTTCCATTTCGCCACCATCATTTCATAGATATGGCGGAAGCGCAATGGAAACTTTGATAAATGTATGGAAAATTTAGGACATTTTTTTGTCCTACTAGGATTGAAAGAGCTACCGATTCTGAGTAGAATAGAGATAAAAAATTCCAATTTAGCAAAAAATTATTTTTCTACAACAAATAATAAAAATGCCCTTAAACATTGTGAGGAGCGGCCATAGTAACTGATGGACATGATCGCATTTGCTTGTATTCGGTACAATACGAGAATTGCCGAGAAAATCTAAGGAAACTAGATTTCATTCGATATTACTTTTCTTCCTTTAGTTTGTTTTGAAGTTTGATTTTATTTTAAATTACTAATTTAAAAAACAACGACTTTTTACATACCTTTGTCTCCGGGAAGAAGAAGTATCGAGCGCAGCTAATAGCATATCCGTTAGCTATGGATCCTCCAGGACAAAATATCCCATCTCCTTCCCCGTTGTTCCAGCCAACGAACCTTCTCATCTCACGTAGTACATCTTCCTCCATCAAGGTAAAAACTGGAGCAACCTCGTAGGTGTACACGCTGGGATTTAGAGCATCCGTCAACCATTGGCCGATCAACCCATAGGGGTCCACGGATGAAAACAGCTGGTTGACGAAGTAGGGGTGTGCTGTGTTTACCGAGTAGCGGGCAACCTGTTTGGAAATTAGGAAAATAAGATCGTGAATAATAGTGAAAATCGTAAGATTGACAAAAGACTGCTTTAAAACCCCAATAATATCGAATCTAATCATTTCCTTTTTTATAGTTTTTATATTTGAGTGAAGCTATAAATTCTTCTTTATTCCCGAAACATTTTATAATGATCCCACATTTTTAATTAGCATATTGTATCTATCGTTCTTGAAGATGAAGAAATGTTACTCTACTTATAACGATTTAGTCCACAGTAGGTATACTAGTTTCACACCCTACTAAAAATGCTTTCTATCGAATGTGCACTAGGATGGAGCGTGGATGTATGAAAAGCGCTGCACAAATTGTGCACTCACATCAGCGATGATCCCCAACAGCTGGTCATGACTCAATGGTCCCTCTCGCGGCTTCAGATCGATGGCCTGCTTGATCTGGTCCGGAGCAGCCCACTCCACCACCTTCGAGGTCCTCAGCGACCTTCCGAAGACCACACGATCCACCAACAGATCCACTGCACGCCGTATAAAATCCTCATGCTTGGACCGTACAGCTATGCTCTGGAACAGCGTATCGTCCTGTCTCTCCTCGCCAGCTATAATAGTTGAATCAGCAGGCATTGTGGTTCTATCTTCTTTCACTTCACTTTCAACCGTTTCATTTACGGATATACAAAGTTAAAATAAAACCATTTATTTAATTTTGAATGGACGAGCGGCCGCGAGCGGCTGAGCGGTTTTAGCCCGTGGCCGATTGCGTAGCCTTCTTAAATACTCACCGACGTCAATTCACTTTGTAAGGTTAAAATGTTTTAGCCGCTCTATTAAAATGTAGACAAATAGATGTAGCCACTCAGTAGCTAGATGTATATGCATAGGTTACTTGGGGTTCCTGATGTGTTCGGGAGTCCTCCGACTCTAGAATAGGTACGGGCTGAATTGAAAAAGATAATTTTGCGCACAGACCTAATACGCGACTGACTTTCGGAAAAACTATTTCGGAAAATTAATATGTAAAGTTAAGTTCAAATTATGATGTGTGTTAGGTTAGGTTAGGTTTAGTTCGGGGGAGCACCGTGGAAGAATATTCGTGATCCCATGGTGCTGGCAGAGAGGGTAACGCCGCAGGGGAAGTTAGTGGGTATTCTCTTCCCCTCCCTCTGTCTAGCAGAGGGAGTTGTGGGAGGAGCGAGTCCCACATACCACCCCATCCCCAACGGGCTTCCGCAGCCCGAGGGTGAGGTTCGTAAAGGAATTTACCCCTGTGTCACAAAAAAAAGGTTAGGTTTAGTTATGGACGAGTTTAACTCCACTTAAGTGGTCACACATGTAAAAGTGATAAGTGATAAGACGTTCTAAGTGGAATATTTTAAGTAGTGTCGACCAAAATTTTGTGGATACGCAATTATGATTTCACTATACCAAATAATTACTTAATCTTAATAAGTTAATAATTTAAGGTTTTTTTCACCTTGACAAAGTTGTGTACTTATTCACTACGCTAATTAGTGTTACGAAGGTCCGAACTGGCCTTTATTACTTGACTAATCAACTGCAAATGCACTACAAAAACTTTAATAAGTAACTGATGGCCAGCTTCCTAAAACTACTTAAAACAAAAGAACAATTGCGTTGCCATAATATTGTTCTAATCTAAGCGATTAGCAAATTATTGTAATGCTTCAACAATGGCATTTGCTAAATGAAACTGAGCACGTTAAAGTTGTACAGTCAACCCAACTATTTGCTTAGCAGCCTGCCAGCATTTTACCTGGTCTATCTAGATCAGAAAATTCCAAAACTGCTGCAGTAGGTAGTGAAACTTCCATGTATTTTATAGGTGCATATTGCATGTCATGTCCACTTCGAGGTTTTTTTCTTTCGTTGGGTTTCATCACTTTCGTTTGACTATCGAAAGAAAAGCAAATAAAGAATGACTTACATTAGAACGGGACTGGACAGGATGGGACGAGACGAGGCTACAACTTGTATTTGTAATGATTTTGAGAGATTACGAGTATAATATGTTCGACGCGAAGTATCCCTACCGAACCTGGCGATTAAACGATGTTCTCTAAACGCGAGTCGGACTCGCCCACCAGGTTCCGCACAAAGGATGCTCCCCCAATTATGACCTTAGGTACTTAAGTATATTGGTGGCACAGAACTCTCAGTGTGCGGCAATTTTACGGTTTACGGATTTTTTCCTGTACTTAGAAGTTTTTTGCCAAATTTCGTGATTCTAGGTCAATGGGAAGCACCCTATATATTTTGATTTCCATTGCAAATATAACGGAAATGCGACATAAACGGCCGTATCTTTTGATTGCGTTGACGTGGAGGCTAGATTTGTTCACAGCTTCAGGGGACCGCAGGCCTGTATATGTGGTATTCATTTAACTTGCCACAGACAGACGGATGGACGGACAAAAAAGTGATCCTATAAGGGTTCCGTTTTTTTCCTTTTGAGGTACGGAGCCCTAAACCGGAACCGTCCGTCCCAAAGGGTGAACTTAAAAAGGGTTTTAATAGATACCATGCTCATAAAAAAAAGGAGCATCTTCGCAGCTCTTGCGCCCTTTTAACCAAGAAGGTAAGGTACTATCAAAAATTGTTTTATAGCAAACCCCTATTCTTTTTCAAATACCTATCCAACGATACCTTACACTTTAGGGTTAAAACAAAAAAACCCCTCTTTTTACGTGTATGGCAGGTATCCTAAAAATAAAAGCTTTTCATCATTTCTTTAACCACTTTGTTGGCATGATTTATATGTATATTCATACCAGATTACAGCTTTCTATTAGTACTAATGGTCACTGAGCTAAGCTGCAGACGGAAGGAAAGACGGACAGACAGATATGGCGAATCTATGGGTTTTCTAGTAGACTATAATGCACCTAAATGTGTGAATGTCACGCTCTCGCCAGACAAAGAATGAAGGACTTTGGTGCAGGATACGTGAAGCCAAAGGATTTCAGAGCACTACCTCTGAGGTCTATCATCCGTCACATGGATGGACGTCATCGTCACCGATATGTTCGAGCAAGCTCTTGAGTAGTAAGTGTATCCGCTATGCCCCCCCTGACCCTAGATAAGGTAAGACCGACAATGTTGTTTCAGTTGTCCCGCTAAAATACAATATTGACAAATACGTGTATTTATATAGTCTGACAAGCCAACAATCGCAGTAACAGTAGGACAAAAAAACTATACCCATCCCTTTTTTTGGGTGATAATACTACCGTAAGAAAAATATAGTATGATGCTCTCTAACCTAGTGTCACTGCGTTCGATTGCTCGTCAGACTATATGTCATACGTAGCCAAATACTATCACGAACGTAACGACAAGGTTAAGCTCATGTATTTAAAAGGAACCTAATTTTATGCCTTGGCTGTCACGACGCACGTTCGCAGGAATGGCCTCTCTGGGATTTTCCTAGCAGGAAAATGCTTATGAAAAGTAAAACAGTTTTGCAAAAACAGCAATTACCCATTACGAAATATAATCTAGGTTTAAATTTCCATGTTATCAAAGAATCTTTTTTTCCTAGCGATTTTCCATTTCATTGGACGGCCGAGGGAGCCATTACCAAGATTTGGCGTAGGCGCTAGTTTTAAAATAGCGACTGCCAGTGGCACTAGACCTTCTAACCAGGAGGGTAAACTAATTCGCCCGGTGATCAGACCGGGCTTATGTGTCAATTTCAATACAAAACATCACGTGATAGCCCGGAAACATCATGTATTTGTATACCTATGTTATTTCGTGTATAAATTCTGGAACTCATTGGTACGAGCCGAGGCTTGAACCCGCGACCTTTAGACTGAAAGTCGCACGCCTTACCACTAGGCCACCAATACTCCATATTAGCAGGAAATCAAATTAACTAAATGTTTTATGCAAACAACGAAGAGACGCAGTTGCTCCAATTGACATTGAATTGGTAGATTCCTCAATCAAGCCACCCTAACTCGTTGTATTTATTTCATTAAGCATCATGCAAGGTCAACGCGTTGCATTTATTTTTGGCAGTTATACAGGATGTAATTGACATAACAGGATGATGTGTGGATTCTTGCAATATTTTAATATAATTATTATGTAAACAACAAAATTGCATACCTAATGTTTTAAGATGTTCCGGGGCAGACCAAGAAAGGTGGTTAATTTATTGAATCAGGCGTTACTCTCTACCACAATATGTATAAGGAAGATGTTTCTTTACCCACTAGTCCGACTTAAAACATTGTTTGATTCTCATTCGAAATTCAAAATACAGGACTGTAGGTACCAAGGCATTTCTTTATTTCTTGTAAAATGGTAAGTAATTAGGTAAAGCTACACAATGTATTCGGTACCTATGGCGATTATACAATGTGTTTTAAAAATACTGATAATATTTATATAAGATATTGGTTTCATTTTGTCTTTTTGCATTTTTTCACAATTAAATTTTTGCATGACTGGTTAACAATGGCGCGGCCGTAGCAACCGGGCCAGTGGCCCAGCACGAAATGGGCTACATTACTATCAAGATTGTATAAAATAATTAAATATACTCGAGTTATGTTACTTATTATGTTATCATCTTGTTAAAAAAAATCGCTCACTACAGAGTAAGTAGTTGAAATTCATTAAGTACATAGATATGATAAAACAATATAAGTACGTAGATATGAAAGGTTCCGCCGGGTACGCGAACATTTCTAGCAAGATCGCCGTTGACACTGCGCTGATCCATCAGTCAAGCCGAGACCATGACACATGAAACTGTGTCGAAACGTCGGTATATTAAGGTATAGTACATTACATACCAAGGCCGTTTAAGTGGGAAATGCCTCGGACGCCATGTAATTGTCGGCCGAGGCGAAGCCGAGGTCGACTAACATGTGATCCGAGGCTTTCCCATTTACCGGCCGAGGTTTGTATACTATTTTTCAGCCCGACGGAGCCGGCAGGCGGCAATTTAGTTTTGCGTAAAGTGGCGCTTTCCGGCCGGAGGACTGAAAAATTAATTACATTCGCGATAGACCCGTTCTATGTTTATAATAATCTCAACGATCAGTTTCCACTTACACGTGTCCCTAAAGTAGCTACCAATTATACAGATACTGCACGTGGGAGTTAAACGTATTTTTCTTAGAAGGATAAATATTTTTCCCGATCAAATTGTATTTTCATTACCTACTTGTGCGAATGCTATTCATTTTTATCGACGTCTCGATACCTACTCTCGTTAGTCTCGTTTAACCAAGTCTTGTGGTAGACAGAGAGACCTTCTGCTGCAAGACCGAAATGGTAAAAAACCGTCTTAGCAATATTTAATTAATTTTTGAACTAGGTAACTGTCGTTATTGACTAGATTACAAGACAAGATAGATATTGACCTAAAAACGATGTAGGTATGGGTAATATAATAAGTATTATACGTATTATAAGTATTAAAAAAATAATAATAACAAGAAACACTAACTTTACCATACTATGGTTATTTCGTTATTATTATTACTTTTAATTAAAATTATATCGAGTTGTCACTTATTCTACTTGTTTGTATCTTGTATTGTATTTTAAATTCAATTTTGTCTGTTCTAAATTGTAATTGTTGTATTTTCATGTCGTATAATCATGCATGTTAAATATGTTTTTCAATATCAACTAAATTAAACCTGAAATAACTTATTTATTATTATTTTTACATGTTTCGGAGCAAAGGAATTGTGTATTAGCTATTAGTGGAAACTGTTTTGGCTTATGTTTTAACTCTGTTTTTTACCTTATTGTATAATTATGTGCTGTATGTTTCCCAAATAAATAAATAAATAAATAAATAAATTATGTAAAAACTGGCAAGGTACGAGTACGAGACGCGTCGCCCACCAAGGGTTCCGCACAAAGGATGCTCTCTCACAGACTTACAAGCTTTATCGCCAATCCAGATCGTACGTATAACATTTACTCGTTCCCGAGATAAAGGGTCTTGACAGTTAGTGGCATGGAAATCGCAGTGGCAATTATACGGTTTTATGACTTATTATTATTATTATTTTTTATGGGAAAGGTAACAAACGAGCAGACGAGCCGCCTGATGGGAAACGGTCATCGCCGCCCATGGACATAAGCAACATCGGAAGAGCCACTCATGCGTTGTTGACCTTTGAGCCTTTTAAAGCCCTGAACACTCGTTTCTTGAAGAACCCCATATCATATCGCAAAGGGAATACCTCAGGAGGTAGGTCGTTCCACATTTTACATGTTCTGGGTAAAATCGAGCGAGAAGCCCGTTTATTCTTGGTGTGCCATGTATCTAGGAAATGTGGGTGAACCTTATTCCTTTGGCGGGAGGTGCGATGGTAAAAACGAGACGGAGGCACCATGTCAAAGAGTTCTTTTTCCTGTACCTGTGCTACAAGCTCTTGCTTATTGCCAAATTCTGTGATTCTAGGTCAACGGGAAGTAGGTACCCTATACATTTTGATTCCCTTTGCAAATGTATTGGAAATGTGAAATAAACAGGCGTATCTTTTGATGGTGTTGATGTAGAGGTTTGGTTTTTTTAAAGCTTCAAGGAACCCCAGACCTGTGTATGTAATGTATTAATTTTAACTTGCTACCTCTGTACGCGTTCTCAGACAGACAGACGGAGTGATCCTAGTTTAAGTGAGGTACGGAACCATAAAAATAGCAAGCATGGATTAAGGTTGTCACTAAACTTCACTTATTCTCTTTAGCCCAATCGTGATAAATTATCATGATTCTTAAAACCGATATACGTCTATCCGTTGGTATCAAAGAAAATCCCGAGGCAAATACACGTATTGTAAAAATAAAAGAGCAATTTTATTTGTGACCCATCTAAGTCTCACTCAACTGAAACCGGAAATTTATGACTGCTCTTTACGACTCTGAGAGATTGTTTCACTTCGAACAAATATTCGGGGAAACCTAACGGCCTACCGCGAACATTGAAAATTGTAAATTTCGTATCTGCATCTCTTTCACTCGAATAAGCAAATTTGATAGGGGGAGGGTAATACAAATTTTCACTTGTTCGATGTTCGCGGCAGTAGGTCTGAGGGCCAGCCGCAAACCTCGAATGAAGTGTTGGTTCCCTGTCACACTTGTGTACCAAATCACGCGTGCAACAGAGAAGTAAAACGTCGTTCGCAGTTCGCTATGGGCTCTTTGAACCAAGTGCGCGGTTACCGGAAAACGGAAGTGTTTAAAAATGGCAACGTGGACTATTAATTACAAGTTTCTTACATAATAATGAGGTTCATTTACCTATAATTAAGTATATAAACTTCCGAGTTCTCCATTGAAACTCTTTGAGTTTTAATGCAGACTGAGTAGCAATTCCCAGGCCTACCTCTGACGAATGAGTACCTATGACATAGCATCATACTCATTGGATGGACTGACGTTTATCTGATATACCTAACTATTTATACACTACGTACGACCATTTTTGTACCTACGTACATTTGATGTGCAGATATGGGCAGACTTTTTTGTATAGAAAATGACAGACAAAGTTGAAACCGGTTAGCACGATCTGGATCCGGATCACGACGATGATTGGCCAATGTTCCCCATACTCTTTGCTTCCAATCCAATCATCATCGTGGATCGTCGATCCAGATCGTCAGTGTAACCGCTGTCATTAATAGCCCCTCCACACGATCCGGGCCAGCTACGATCCGTGGTTTACCTAGTCTAAATTAGTGGTTATGATTGACAAAGCCTGTTGCGGATTACGTCGGTAGTAAGTATGTGACAAAGCCTGTGGTTGAGCCTTATCTGTATCCTCCTGACGAAGCCTATGTGGCGGATTTTAACAAACATTTTTTTTTTTGTCATAATAAATGAAACTGTTATTTAAAATCTAAAATTAACTTGATAAACAGGGAGTAATACGATTTAAGTTATTAACGTAAAGTTAAATTTTTTGATGTGTTATTAAAAATCGGAGTACCTACCTATAATAACCTACTAAAATAACTTTTCCTAAGCGTAATACATTCAATAGCACTCCGTTAATTTATTATAACGGATTTTCTATTCTACTATTATAAATAGAGCTCTGGTAGATAGAATAAAACAGTGAGTTAGCGGCAGAACTTGCCTGGGATAAGTTTTCAAACTTTTCAGTTACACAGCCAACATAAAACCTACCATAATCTCAAACTGTAGCGTACATTTTAGCCTGCGTTAGTCTTACACAAAGTAATCCCAAGTATAATTAGTGGCTGCACTGAAAAATTGCATTGCTCTCACTGGATCTAGCCACCGAGGTACTTAGCAAAGAAATACGTGTACCGTAATTTTATTTGTGAGTCTGTTTGTCAATTAGGTAGTGTTTTATTGTTTACCGTTAGCGCCTCTTGGGTCAGTTAGAGAAGTGTTTTTCAAACTTTTTCCTGGTATGACCCCTTTAGCATGTATGACTTGGCGTGACCCCCCTCGGTATGAAAGAAAACTTTCATGCCCCCTACCCGTCGCTACTTGCCACCACTGTTGGTTTTTACTGAGGCTTTGCGAGCCGTCGCCCAAACAGAGGCTTTGGACCCTCTGGGGGGTTGCGACCCACACTTTGAAAAACACTGAGATAGAGTATATTGTAAATATGTTTTTAAAGAAACGCCGGCCTTAAAGGGGAAATTCATGATATCCGGAAGTACATGCTTGAGTTACCTCCTCAAGGTAATGCCTAAATCAACATGCATTGTGCATTTCAAAATCCACTGCCAGGCGTTACGATGCATCTCGTTATGTCATAGAAAATATGGAAAAAATATTATGGCCTCAGCAGACTGTAGTTACAGTAGGTACCTATTCCCCTAGGATGAGGGTGCCTTCCTTTTCTGTCTTACCCTAGAACGATGGCTCTGCGAGGGTGATCTTGATAGCTCAACACCCCTCTATTCATCAAAAACTCATCACCTGAAAGTAGTTAGATACCCGCTTACTTTTGTACCTACTACTCAACTATCTTGATAAGGGAGTCCATCACTCAGTGGTGACAATAATGATTTTCAGACATAATTAACTAGAGGTTTGCTCCGAACATGAAATCGCTACCCCTATATCTCGGCACTCCCTTGACTCATCTGGCTCATGTTCATGCTTAAAATTATATCAATCTTATCTAACTATAGTTTGGCAAACCAAGACTGGCAGTAGTTTTTTTAAATCTATAAATAATAAATAAATAATTAAATATTGTGGGACAATCTTACACAAATCGGCCTAGTCCCACAGTAAGCTCAATAAGGCTTGTGTTGTGGGTATTCAGCGACGATATATATAAATATAACCACACCACAACCCACAACACAAGCCTTATTTTATTAGATAGATACATATAAATACTTAAATACATAGAAAATATCCATACTTAACTCAGGAAGGAGGATTCGTGATAAACACAAAAATAAATGCCCCGACCAGGATTCGAACCTGGGACCTCCTGCTTCGTAGGCAGGGTCGTCACTGCCAAGCCCCCCGTCAAAACTAAGAACATCAAAGTCATAAACCCGTCCTTCAATTCTTCACCAAGTAAAGGACACGACGTGTCAAAAAGAGATACATGTATATAAATATTTGTTATTTCTCCGATTCTGTAGGTTGACAAGTTTTGCTGATCTCTTTGATGCAATTCGTCGTTTGGTAGTCCGTATCAATGCATTACAACTTAACTTAGTCGCATATTTTGATAGTGGATTTTTGAAATGTCGTAAGAGGCACGTTATTAGGTTAGACTTACGACATTTGCGAAATCCACTGCCAATTTCAAGGCCACTCCAAACTGTTGTCATTTGACAGTTTTTGTACTAGCTAGGTACTTCCATGCCTTAGTTATTCTTCCGTGGTCACTACCAACTACTGATAGATTACAATTTGACAACCCCAGGCCACAGTAGATTTTTTATGCCTTACTATTTTTTTTACTCGGAAAAAGTAGATTAGGAGAACTACGTGAGAACGGGGCCGGGAAAACGTGCGCTTCGCTCGCTCGTTCGAAAACCTTGTAAATAGTTAGACGTTTTCAATTTTTAAAGTTACTAATACGTTCAATTCGGACTGTACTCGGAACGACAAATCACATACTCGTAATGACGTATCTACTGAAGACGAGGCAGTATGGCCTTATGGTCTTAGCCTGTCCGAATGGACTAATTATGAAAAAAAATCGTAATGACGTTTGAAACTTGAAACGTCAATGTCAAATTGCATTGCATACATTTTAGTCGAGAACACAGGTCGACACGTGTTTTATAAATATTACTGTATTAAGTACAATTATTTTAAAAAGTACTTGTATTTTGAGCCCAGACATACCTACTTTGGAATTTACAAAAATGCCTGACGGCAGTGACGGCCAATTTAGTGATTACGAAAATGATATTTCCAACAAGGTTAAGTCCGTACGGGTGAGTTAGTTTCTAGTTCATACATCTTACAGGAATATTGTTGTGTTCTGCTGATATTGATATTATTGGTAAACTAAGTACTGGTGAACTAAGTACTTAACCAATAAATATCTATTAGTTCACTGACTCAGCGAACCGAAATGGGTCATAGCCTCTGAGACTAGATTTCACCATTCTTTCCTATCCTGTGCAATCCACAGCCAATCAGTTACTTGTATGTCGATCCATCATTGGTAAATTAATAGCTTAAAAATAAACTCATGTTCGACACAGTACGTTTGAATACGTGTTTTTATTTAGAAATGATGTGCATTAGGCCTTCTTATCAACACAACATTTTTATTTTCCAGTTTGCTGATAAACCGGACATCAAAACAATAAGCAGCAATGAAGAAAGCGACTATGATTCAGATGAATACTTCCAAGACTCTGATGATCCAACAACTAAACTCAAGTGTAATTCTCAGACTCCTTCAAACAAAGTAAACACATTCCAACCCACTGAAAAGCTGTTTAAGAAATATGTGAACAAAATCAATGTTGATAGTTATGATCCCATGGACCGTACTAATAAATTCATGGATAGAAATGACAGAAAACTTGATAGTGGTCGAATTAGAACAAAGGACAAGCATGACAGAGCTACTGCGGAACAAGTCATGGATCCACGCACTAGGATGATCCTCTTCAAATTGTTAAACAGAAGTATTATCAATGAAATAAACGGCTGCATATCTACAGGCAAAGAAGCCAATGTGTACCATGCAACATCGAAAGACGGAAAGGACTATGCCATTAAAATCTACAAAACATCAATCTTAGTTTTCAAAGACAGAGATAAATATGTCTCAGGAGAGTACAGATTTAGAAATGGGTACTGCAGATCTAACCCTCGTAAAATGGTGCGGACCTGGGCTGAGAAGGAGATGAGGAATCTTGTCCGCATGTATAATGCCAAGTTAAATGTGCCTGAGCCAATAATCTTGCGAAGCCATGTACTAGTTATGACTTTCATGGGCGATGAGGGTTGGCCGTCTCCTAAACTTAAAGATGTTGAGATATCTCAATCGCAGGCTAGGTCTTTGTACCGGGACTGTATAATAATGATGTGGAAAATGTTCAATATCTGTAAGCTTGTACACGCAGATTTGTCAGAATACAATCTTCTGTACCACAAGGGCAACATAGTTGTAATTGATGTATCACAATCCGTTGAACATGATCATCCTCATGCCTTTGAATTTTTGAGGAAAGATTGCACAAATATATCAGATTTCTTTAGAAAAAATGGTGTTGCGACATTGACTGTGAAGGAGCTTTTTGATTTCATTACTGACTCTGCTATAAATGAGGGGAACTTGGAAGAGTGCCTGGAGAAACTCTCTGAGAAGGCATCTACAAGGAACTTTGAGGAAATGTCAGCACAAGAACAGGTTGAACAAGAAGCTTTCAAAAATATTTATATTCCTAAGAGGCTTACAGAGGTAAGACGTTTTTATTTTACCTACCTAATTAAGCTCTATGTACAGTCACATATATAAATATTACAGAGGAACAAGGTTCAAAATTGAATACAGGTGCATACAATACAATTTATGGAGCTGACCACACTTAGTTGGTTCTTAAACATTGAAACTAAACACTCCAATAAAATAAAATAAATGTGATTTCTACTCAGCATCAGAAGCTCTATTGATCCTTATAGGAAAAAAAATCGTCCCTTTACAGCACTCGTTTTCACAGGGTTCATTAAAGGTCGAAAACATAGGGTCATGGTGTTAAGAAATGCGATTAATCTGTTCTAGTGTTTAATTTTTTACCACAGACCATTTTTTTCCTATCACCATAGCTTCTGATGCTGAGTAGAAATCACATTATTATTATTATAGCCTTATTTATATCAGAATCATTTACATTATTTTACAGTTTTTTCTCAATATATCCTAACTGATTCTGTGTGGCTTTGGGCAAAACCTCCCCCATTCTTCTCCTCCACTCCTTGTTGTGTGTTAGTCTGGTCCATGTTTTAGTCCTTCCAACCATGTCTTCAATTAAACATCCCCCCAAATTGAAGAAATCACATAAACAATAATAAATTTAAAAAACGTAAAGATTTTTGAAAAAAATGTGTGTATTTAAGTCAAAATAATTTAAAAATTAACCATTACTTTTATAAAATATGCCTCTACTTTCAAAGTGTTTTTATTCTTATTACAGGTTATAAACTATGAACGGGACATCAACAAAGCTAAAAAAGGTGACACAGAAGATCTGACATACAAGAAAATTGCTGGTTTCAATGAAAATCTGAGTACTGTGAATAAACCCGAGATTTTGAAAGAATGTGATATATCTGGTAGCGGATCAGAGTCCTCGGAGGATGAAGACGGAGACTCTAGTAAGTTATAACACATGATAGTTTCAGCTCTTTAATTACATTTTTATCTGTAACAGACTAATTTAGTTACAAGGGATACCTATGCCCTTGTAATTAAATTAGTAAAAAGTTGGCTATTTAACTAAGGCATGTATGCTGCGTGAAAGTGTTTAGTAAATGTCATAATTTCATATAAGTTGGACATATACAATAACACTAAATGTTTGAAAACTTATTGGCTTGGAAGTGATCTTACTTTTTGGATTTTTATTAAATAAAATTCATACTTAATCTAAATCTGGTGTACAGGTTTTGTCTACATGGCTCAGAGCACCAAACCCACATAATAATCTGCCTCAGTTATTGTTACATAGTATGTACTATCTCGTTCAAAATTGCATGGGCGGTATATCAATGAATTCATTCATAAATTGCCAATGCACTTTTGAACGCGTGTGTTCAGTAGATTCCTGCCGGCTTATTAGTACTTGGACATGTGCCTGAACTTCCATCATCATACACTGTACAACATGTACGTCACTCAATTACCTAACACACCGTTTGTTAAACAGATCCTAAATTCAAATCATCAGCCCGTCCAAGAGACGAATCCCCGAACACCAAGAAGGCAAGAAAGAAGGCAGTAAAAGAAGAACAGGCAGAAAAAAGGAAAACTAAAGTCAAGAAGCATATCAAAAAGAGACGAGACAAAGGTTCAGGGAAAAAGTAATATGTCAACTAACCTAAGTGAGAGGATTATTTGAGCAAGCAAACCTAAGGTTTCATTTATGAAAATATCTTTTTTGGAAGTGTTTAAAAACAAATCGAATTTAACTTACAGAACCGGAAAAGATAATAGGTACTTATAGAATAGGCAAACTACATATTTAATTATTTCATATTTATAATGATTATATGAGCCCTATGTACAGAAATAAAACAGAACACTATTTACTTTGTTTTGTTTTTTAAATACTCAATCACAATCTGTAGGTTTTGCGCGTCTAATGGTTTGGCTACATCATTAGCGTCGCAGAATGGGGAAAAAAACATATACCTTACTAGTCTGGCAAACCAAATTTGAAAAATAGGTACAGTCAAGTGCAAAAATATGGTTCGACATAATCGACTCATAAATATGGTACTACGCTCTTATTACACCGACATAAGGTGCTATGGGACATATTTTTGAGTAAGATGTGCACTACCATATTTTTACACTTGACTGTACATATGTTTATCCTCAATTTGACGTGGCAATACTAGCATAAGAAAAAGATAGTATGATTTCCTTCGACTATGCACGAATGAGACAAACTACATATATCACTCATGGAAAACTTTACCCTCCTCGGCTGTTGAGCAAAAATACCACTACAAAAAATATTTACTAGTATATTGAAATTAGCGCCATCTAGTTCGTTCTGCAAGAACTGCGTAGTGTGAGCTGGAGACAATTACTACAATTTTATTAAATGTTCTACCGCGAAATAAGTAAGTCCTAAATTGGATGATTTCATGTTCCCCGAATTCTAAAAATCTAGGCCTACCCTTTTTTTAGGAGTTATCAGATTTTCATTGTCATCAGGTCAGGATCTGATTGTGTAGGTAAATCTTGGAAGTATCGAAGGAACTTTGTCCTGTCCTATAAAATGCCAAGTCACTATAAGGATGACTTGGCATTCTTTGTATTAACTCGTGCATTTGCTCCCATCCCAGCCATGACATTTGGAGTGGGTAAATGCCTCAAAAACACCAAAAACTTTTGTTCAAGGAAGTACCTACCTACCTAAAGTAAACATCAAACTCATAAACGTCATAGTTTCATTGAAGTTTGACGTACAAAATAACGTATAAAGTTAACAATATTTATTGATCATTAACAGGCGTATCAGCAGTCTCTCGTACATCTTCCATCGGTGCCTCGATATCCCGCAGCGCAGACACAACCAGGTACGCACACCTGAATGCAGGTTTCTGGTGGTTTGTCTTTATTGCTGCAGGTGGTTGGGCATGCCGATCCACACTCGACAAAGACTTCGCCTTCTGGGCATGCGCCTGTCGGAACAAGATTAAATTAAATTAAATATATAATAAATAAATATTATAGGACATTCTTACTCAAATTGACTAAGTCCCGCAGTAAGCTCAAGAAGGCTTGTGTTACGGGTACTCAGACAACGATATATATATAATATACAAATACATAAATACATAGATAACATCCATGACTCAGGAACAAGTATCTGTGTTCATCACACAAATAAATGCCCATACCGGGATTCGAACACAGGACCATCGGCTTAGCAAGCAGGGTCACTACCAACAACGCCAACCGGTCGTCAATATAAAAATTAAAAATATGTTTAGACATTGAGATTAGTGGTGGTGGTGGTGCTGATGTATAAGCTAACTATATTATTGTAAAGTGTCATTATAACACATCCATACAAACTTTCGCATTTATAATATTAGTAGGATTTTATTTGCCATCCATAGGGTCCCGTCCAAAACCAAAGAAAAATCTGTCACTCACGCTCGCTGCAGCGATGGTCCTTAGGTTCCTTACCTACTTAGTATCTACTCTCTTCCTAGCGTTTTTCCGGCTTTTGCCACGTCACAGGGAGCCTGGGGTCCGCTTTAATTGGCAACAAATCGCAAGATTAACAACCCGATTTCTGTCAGAAAAGTCCTCGGTCTGATATTAAGCTTAATTTTATTTATTACTAGCTGATGTGATGCCCTCGACTTCGTTCGCGGATAATTTTGTTTTGATGGAAATTATCTTGAAAATTTCAGATTAATCAGTATTATTAAATAAATATACACTGCTTCAGTTTCTTAATAAAATCAATGTAAAACTTTTCCTATTCAGAAATAAAAATTGCAAACCTAACCGGTGATAAGTCTTTTTTGTTTCTTATTGTAAGAGGGTTCCGCCCCGAAACCTTTATACTGACCCTTTATTATTTTCATACTCCACAAAAGGTTTCGATCCTAATAGGAGAAAAAAGTTTCCCAAGGTTTTTTTTCATTCCGTTCCCTTTTTTTCATAAACTTTGTATGTTGGTAACGAAATGGAAAGTTTGGAAAATGTATGGAAATTTTGGGATATTTTTTTACCTATTAGAACCGAAAAATCTCCCAATTTCTTTAGTGTACAAAAACTTGAATAAGAAAATAAGAAGTATACTTAACATGTAGGTATCTTATTTATTATATAAAGGCGAACGTATCCCTTTAAGCGAGAATTGGAGATGGACATTGTATGCTTGCTCAAGAGCCTATATCAAGTATTTAGGTACCTACTCACCACATTCATCAAAGCCAATAATTTTGCCCTCTATGATCCACCCCGATATGAAGGGGGGTCTCGTTTCAGCTTCTGTGTCTTCTGCCGGTAGGTACCTAATATTAGTCTCTCAGACCGCGCCCTTGCCACAATGCTTATACTTACCACATTTTTCAAAGGTAACACATTTTCCATCCTCATTCTCGTAGTAATGACCTTTCATGCAGTAACAACGACATTGGTCTTCAGGAGTCGGAAGGATGGGCGGGGAGTTGTATCTGTCCACACATGTCCCTGTGTCCCAGTTTGACCGGCATTCGTATACTCTATTGGCACCCTCGCATCTTGCTGCAAAAATAGAAAAAACGGCCAAGTGCGTGTCAGACTTCCGTACCGTCACACGATGAAAAAATTGTGCGAGCAAAAAGGCGTAAGTGCATTAAAAATAACCAGGCACTTTTTTTATTTTATTTATTTATTTATTCTCAAAAAAAGTTTTGTACAATAACATATAATCATAAATTCGCCAAACATTAAGTTTAACGGCGACTGTTGCACTCACTTTTTGTATTTGTACATATCTATTAGTCCTATATTCTTATCTAAACCCACTTACCTACCTTACAATTTTTTAATGATACTGCAGGTTTGAACTATGTATTTACTAATTTGAACACTGTTCCTCTTGACATACGGTATACATTAACATTACTATTTCTATGAAAACAGTTTGTCACACAATCCAAACTACTGATTTAGGTTTATTATTATGTTATATATAAACTAGCCCAAGTGACATCTATAAGTATATATATAAATAAATGTATATGTATACATACATTTATATACATACACACATAGATTCACAAACACACACATATAAACACATACCTACTTACACATATATATATGTGCACTGTTATTATTATTTATATTTATTATTTATACATATATTTACCTATTATTCTTACGTTAAGCATCTAGTAGCAACTTTTTAAACCTACTTTTAAAGATGTTTTTACTGCTACACTTTGTTTAATAAACCTTTAAGTTACATATTTCTTAAGGCTTATTCGACTTGACATTTAGATGTATGGGGCGCACGAAATACTTACATACACCTCTAGCTCTAATATCATTACCATATGCTGTATAGTTAATGAGTAAAACCGCTGTGACATACGGACGGAGGGACAGACGGACTGGACGAAACTATAAGGGTTCCGTTTTAGCCATTTTGGCTACGGAACCCTAAAAAGGCTGAATTAGAATGGTCACAAAGGCTAATCAGATCAAAGTCATAAAGGCTAAATATGAACAACGAAGGTTATTCGACATTCGAATTTAAACCTTGTCACTTTGTCATAAACTGCCCATGTAGGCATGTAGGTACCCATGTGTGCACTGGTGCAGAGTTTAGCACTGGTATTACGTTGGTAGGTATTATTATACTTCTACGTCATAGTCATTGCAACAAGTGGTGACGAGCATATTAGCCTTGTGAGGACTGGTGCTTAGCAGCGACCGGTTTCTATTCCATGCTTTTTTAGACAGATCCAAGAATTTTGAATATTAATGTGGGAACCTTTTTTTGTTTTATTTATCTACAGATACGTTAATGCCAACGGAACCTGTTTAGTTTGCTTATACACAGTATGTGTAAGCAAACTAACAATACAGGTTTCGTTGGCCTTATTACCTACTATAAATCCGTCCGCCAGGTAGGTACCTGGCGGTACCTAATAAAACAGCTAGGTAGGTACCTAGCTGTTTTATTAGGTACCGACATGATAAAAATGTTTAAATTACAGGCCTTAGCTGGCCTAGGCATTTATTTTAAATAAATACCTAAGTACATGAAAGTGCCGAAGTTTGTCGTATTTATTGAGGGAAAGTGCTGTACTTCATCTTAAAAAAAAACTACATCACGGAAACTAAAACCGCAGGTGATGACTATGAATAAGATAAGATGTCACCATGGCGCTCGTTTTCCCCAGCAGAAACGCCTGGCAATAGCCGGACATATACGTTCAGGCTATCCGTCAGATCTCTATAGTGGTGTGTCCGCGGAACATCCGCCAGACAAATTTCCCATACATTTATTGGCAGATCTGGCGGATATACCTGCACGTATATGGCTAGCAAATGTTAGGTATATAAGAGTTCAATACATAATGAACCATCCTAAATAAATAGGTACTACAGCAATTAGACAGGTTTTCTTTTTCCGTTTTCCATAAATTACCTATGCCGTGCCGATTACCCAATAACTTCGAATTACCTAGTTGGTAGTTAATTCCAAAATATTGCCTATTATAACTAGTAAGCCAAGCATTCAATCATATTAGAAGTAGATACTTACGCGTCGGCGCCTCGGTGGCCGCAAACGAGAACAAAATGCAAACATATAAAATTAAATAAAAACCACGAGCCATTTCGATAAGCACACGTCGAGCAAACACGCGGTGTGTACAGATAATACTTGGATGCTAACTCACGACTTCATTTTAAATAATTATTATCATTTACCTGCTGGAAGTAAGGCGTAGAGCACATACTTATGACAAAAAAGACCTCTTGAGGTTTTTAAAATAACATGGGTAAAAACCGGCCAATTGCGGATGCTCCCCCCAACGTTAGGTAATAGGGGGTTGACAACAAGTAGCACGTAACTCTCAGTGCGCGGCAATAACACGGATTTCGGTTCTTTTTTCTGTAGGTACTTGTGCTACAAGCTATTGCTTTTTGCTTTTCGTGATTTTAGGTCGACGGGAAGTACCTACCGTATACATTTTGATTCCCTTTGCAAATTTATGGGAAATGCAAAATAAACGGCCATATCTTTTGCTTGCGCTGACGTAGAGGATTGATTTTTTTCACAGCTTCAACAGTCTGCAGACCAGTGTATGTTATTAAGTTAGTAATTTCAACTTGCTACCTCTACGCGTTCCCGAGACGGACAGCAAAGTGATCCTATAAGGGTTCCGTTCTTTTCTTTCGAGATACGGAACCCTAAAATTGGTAGAAAACTCTGGATTAGCGAGTCGGTATACAATCTACGGTAGGTACTGTACTATTACAAAATTTTAAATTTGCTCCGTTCTCCGTGTGCCCTACGCCTATTAGTCGCGCATGACTAAGTTTTCCTGCTCAATTTTCTTTATTTATAATGTAATGTAGTTTTTTTAAACGAAAACGTTAATCATGCAACATACGTGCAAGTTAATGTGGTTTCAAGTTAAAGGTTTGTTCAGATTAAATATTACTGTTTTTTTTATTTCTCCTAAGTAGTTGGCGTTCTTTCTACGTTCCCGGGAAGAATGCGCATTTTTATAGATAAATGTTGGAACAGGTCTCCATAGTCAAGTCGATAGTGACACTGCTTATGAAGGTCTTGGGTTCAAATCCCGGGAAATCCATTAAATTGTATGATTTTGACGACCGGTTGGCGTAGTTGGTAGTGACCCTGCCTGCTAAGCCGATGGTCCTGGGTTCGAATCCCGGTATGGACATTTATTTGTGTGATGAACACAGATATTTGTTCCTGAGTCATGGATGTTTTCTATGTATTTGTATATTATATATTATATCGTTGTCTGAGTACCCGTAACACAAGCCTTCTTGAGCTTACTGCGGGACTTAGACAATTTGTGTAAGAATGTCCTATAATATTTATTTATTATTTAATAGACAAGACGTTCATTGGCCAATTTTTTCATAATTTTTATTTTTAAGTGTTTTTAATATGAAAACTATAAAAAATCTTGTTATTATCCTAACCGACACTGCAGTGACACTATGTGCTTGTTTTGCTGGTGCTGTAATATTTCTCTGTTATATTTATATATTGATCTAAAAATGTGTTTAAATTAGCCCACATACATATATTAGGTTATGGGCCCAGTACGCTTCCACTGCACATGCAATATGCATATCACATTCTACCATTTTATTTTAATAAATCCTTTTAATTTATTTTCAATTCATTCTAAAAACGGGACTCGAGCTGCCAGTAGTTAGGTTAGGCAGATAACCTTTAATTTGACCATAGCCTCGTATTGAGACTTCAGGATATAAATAGGATGTTAACAAAAAGTTGCAATTTTTACTTTGGGTGAGATTAGGCACGAAAAAAACAATGACTTCGGTTTTTTGTCTGTATTTTTCCAACAAAATACACAACCTGCTCTTTAAAAAAAGTACAAAAAATATTATGCCTACCTTATTAAATATCTAAACAGTCTGTTATATTAGGCTGTATACGTTTTGGTGATATTTTTATCTATTGGAATGCCACTAAGCTTGGCTACACATTTTAAAACAGTCAACTCTGAGGGCCTACCACAAACATCAAAAATTGGCATCGACTGATAAATCACAAAACAATTTACAAAAAATTAAGTACAAATGCGAACCTGGGTATCCCTGTAAGAAGAGATCTCTTCCAGCTCCCTCTCTGTTCGATTTTACGTGGTAACGATATACGAAATGTAAAGAAATAAATCGAAGAGATGAAACGTTGACTAATTTCATTAACATAGCTCAGCTTAGTGCCATTATATACATATGTATTAGCTTTACTGGGTTATGACATAAATGATTTATTATACAATGAAGTTTCATAATTCTAAACCATATGTAAACTAATATTACCAATCACCCACCTATGCTCTTTGGGTAGAGTAGGTAACTTTTAATAAGCTGAATTAAAATATGTATAAGTAATAAAATATAGTGTTTGTATGGTAAAGTTTTTATACTTATCTACCTTTATTCTTTAACTCTTGCCTAATTTACCTACCTAATTTACTGAGACATCCAATAGTCATATCAACAAAACAATACAATCTTCTCCTTAGTCATAAATAATAAAGCAACATTTTACACGTGAGTCGTGAACTATTCGAGGCTGAAATCCTATTTTAACATCATAAAACAAAATTACCTAGATACTATGAAGAAGTATCTTTGGTTTAGTACATTCCCTAGGTAGTAGATTTATTTGTATAGCCATCACTGTCAACAACATATTGTAAAGCACTTTTACTTTTTATTTAAAGCTTAGGTATACATAATTAGAACTAACAGCATCAAACATAAATTAAACTTAACTATATTTATACCCTTATGATCACATGCTATCAAAATCTTTGTACTAACGTAATCCAAAGACTTCAAAATATCACAAAACTTAAACTATCAGGAATCAAGTGGCAAATCGCCATCTTAGACCAATGTAGCAGAGTGATCTGAATACGAGCATAATGCCAACCATGGTCATAATTTCGATCCAGACAGAATTTCGTTCGATATCTAAGTATTTTAATAAGACATCGGGTTTGGAGAAGTGGCAATAGACGTCTGTGCAGTCTAGAGGTGTTCTTCCGAAGCCGAAGATTGTGAGTACCATGGCGACGACTCCGCAGCGGATGAAGGAGGTCTTCATGAGGAGGTTCATGAGTAGAGGGATTCGGTGTGCAAAGTCGAAGCCGTAGATGGCAAGGCCGAGGAAGGGGGCGATTGCTGTTGGACCGATGGCGCAGCCGTTCTGCAAACAAGGAAAAATTGGTTAGTTTCTCTTTCTAGTCGTTCTTCATGTCTAAGGATTTAATACACATGCATTTGCTAATACACACGCAGCCCGCTTCTTGTACAGCTGAACAGCCTGCTAGGGCTACCTTTAGCAGCCGTTTTGGTTGAGTCGGTCCAGTGCAATGATATTGGTTTTTTACTACGATTTCCCTCCATGTGTCCGAAAACACATGAACACAGGAAGCCGCATAATATTAAACAAATAAACAAAGGCTTCTCTTGAGAAACAGAGGAGCTATTGACAACGTCGCAAGACGTTGTCTTTAACAATACTGACTTAACTTTAACATAATTTCTTTGATGTCAAGAACGTCTTAATTAAATAAGTAGTCAGGTAAAAGTGTTATGATGGCTAAGTGGCATAAGCACTTAAAAATTCAACTTATCTAATTAACAAATAGATCATACTTACTCTAACATTAAATACAGATCCAATAGCCATTCCCATGCCTTCAGCCACCAGCGACACCACGTTTCCAATCAGGCAGAACGCGATGAATCTCGTCACTTGAAAAGGCACTCCCACCATGAAGTACACGATGGTGGAGAATATGCAGTTGAGGGTGATTTGTACTGGTAACTTGGACACTGTCAGTGCAGCGTAGTAAGGCGTGAGGCTGTACCAACGGTTGAAATGCTCCTTTTTCACTAGTTTCACTTCCTGAGGATCTATAACAAAAGAAAAAGAATTTGAAAATAGCGCCCTCTGTTACGTTTCGCAAGAATTTGTTTCGTTTCGTTATTAGTAATAATCAGTATCGGTTATTTTAAATAGGTGACGCTAACGACTGTTGCATGTTACAATATAAAGTTTTATTGGTTTTGATTTAATTCATAATTATGGCCAATGCAATACCAATTGTATTAGGGCCGATTATTAAACCGACGAACCAACCCAATACGAATTTTTATAATGAAAATTCTACGTGGGAAATTAATGAAATTGAAGATATTATTTTGATATTTTACTCAATTCATTGACAATTGCCCCCGTGCTCAAAAATATACGTAAGTCAATATATGTATTTTTTTAGCTATTAAATGAAAGTTGCTATTGATCTAAGAAACTTTTCAAATGTTAAAAATAAAACAGTTTCTTTAATGTCAAACCACATGTGCGACAATATGAGTCAAAATGACATATATGGTCACTTGAGACACTGCATGCAATTATATTACTAATTACAATAGCAAACGTCTTAAATATAGTACCTACAGTGTGCAAATTGTTTTAAGTCAGTTTAGCTACTAAATTCATAAATGCCTAGTATTTGTCTTGAATATGTCCAATTGATCTATAAGTCCATATTTTTGTTACACGCTAGTATATATTATAGGTAATTTATTAACTTAATGGCATGAGCATCCGTGTGCCCTAAGTCTCTTTCGATCAGATGTACTTATAGTAGAACCCGATGAGTGTGTACGACTCCGAATAAAACAACCGACCGTTTTTAGCTAAGGTCAATGCGGGCTATTCCGTCGTATTTTTTTATAAGATGACTTTAGTCGGTCATAAGTCATAACTGTGCTAATACATTATTTTTAGTAAATTCCATGCAACTCATAGTTTTAACATTTAATTGGCTTCTTAAAGGTATTTAGCAAAACCGCTAGAGCTCCGGGTTATTTAATTATGATTTGACAATTGTAAAGCACGAATCAAATCATTTATTAAATGTAATAAATGCAATTTATGTTTTTTTTTAAATAGTCACACTACTATATATAAATTATAAGTTGAAAAAGATGTCATATACTACAGAAAAAGTAACCAAGGCCCCCGGTGAGCAGGGCTGGGATCGAACCAGCGACCTCTTGCTTTCGCGGCAGACGGCCTAACCACTGGACCGTTATCAGGTAGCCCAGCAGCCCTTTAGGGCAAAATATTTTTTATTTTGATTATTCGGTGAGTTACATTGAACCATTATGAATTAGGTATAAATAATGCATGTGTGACTATTGAAATCGGTAAACAAGTTTACAATTGCCAGTTTGTTTCATACTACTTACTTCCAGTTAGTACGATGTGATATCGTCGGTCTCTTCGACGTCGTTATAACCGGATTCTACAGTACTTACCATTACTTAAAAGCGGTAATTTACTTAAAAACGAACCTAAAAATCACGATTTAAATCTCATTTTTCTACGTATTTCGGTATTCGATCCTCAAAATATTTAGTAATATGTGATGTCAGTTGATGACCAATGCAGTTGCAAGATTTCATTAGTGGACACCGAGTTTGGTTAGGGTACGGGCCTCCAAAGATGAAACGGCAATCTCATGTAGGGACCGTATCGTCTACTTGTAACACCTTAAGTGTGATAAAAAAATACACTATGAATGGCATAAAAAGTATTTTTAAACAAGGCTACATGTAAATAATTCCCAAATAATATTATAAAATCTGTATTTCTGTCTGTTAACTCTTCACGCTGAAACCACTGAACGGATTTTAATTTTACGCAGACGAAGTCGCGGGCAAAAGCTAGTAAGACAGATTTCTTGAAACTACTGTCAGTTAACTATCTCTTATTTTTTATATCAATGTTATCACAAACAAGGTAAATGTAGTATTTTCCTAGTGTATAGGAACTATATGTAACGGAATACATAAAACAAAAACAATTACATGCCAATGTACAAACCTAATTTACAAATGATAACAATTACAATGTATTAATTATTGACTAAACGCACATGTTGATAAATGCAATTACTTGTGCAGGATGACAATTATCATTGACAACTTGATAAGCAGTGGGTCAGGTCACGGTTTGATTAATATTTTATACAATGTTGTTACATTTCATGTTTCTAGATCACGGATAATAAGCGTTTATGTTTTCGGAGACTAAAGTAATCAGTAGTTTAAACTACGTAGTACTTAGTGTAAACTGTTTCAAAGTCAATAATAGCCTCATAATCCGTAGTTTATAATCCGAAACTTAGGCTTAACTTGAATACAATATAGTTCGGCTACTGGTTTTGTCAGTAACTAAAGATGAAAGCCGCAGCAAGCTTTGTAAATTAATACTAGTTTCATATTCATCCCCAGCCGTGGTCGGTTGATACATTTTACCGCCATGATAGTCTAGCGAGTCCGTATAAAAGGCAGCCAAATAATCGGCAGCCCAATAATTCGTGTCCATTTTTTTGGTTGCGGATTATTGGGTTGCTGATTATTGTACTGCTAAAACTGTGGCTTCGGATTATTGGCCCGCTACCGAGCTTGTCCGACCCGATAAAAGGCAGCCCAATAATCGGCGACCCAATAATTGGCGACCACGATGTACATGGATTATTGGGCTGCCGATTATTGGCCTGCTTCGAGATTGCTCGACCCAAGAAAAGGCAACCCAATAATCGGCGACCCAATAATCCATGTACATCGTGGTCGCCAATTATTGGGGCGCCGATTATTGGGCTGCCTTTTCGCGGGATGCGAAAAAAGTCGGTTCTGGCTGTTAGATCGCAGTTCTACCTAACACTCCTCCTCGCTTCGCTCGTCGTCGTACCTAAACCGACCTGCCTTAGCATTCGATCTAAGGAGTCTGTATAAAAAGCAGCCAAATAATCGGCAGCCCAATAATTCGTGTCCATTTTTTTGGTTGCGGATTATTGGGTTGCTGATTATTGTACTGCTAAAACTGTGGCTTCGGATTATTGGCCCGCTACCGAGCTTGTCCGACCCGATAAAAGGCAGCCCAATAATCGGCGACCCAATAATTGGCGACCACGATGTACATGAATTATTGGGCTTCTTCTTCTTCGAGATTGCTCGACCCAAGAAAAGGCAGCCCAATAATCGGCGACCCAATAATCCATGTACATCGTGGTCGCTAATTATTGGGTCGCCGATTATTGGGTTGCCTTTTCGCGGGATGCGGATTAGTGGCACCCAGTCTAGCGACGCGCAACTTTGGCAAGCTGATTTTCGATTTGAACGAAATATTGTCGCTTAGTCAGCGAAGTCTATCTTGAAAACATCGATAGGTATATTTCCCCTTATGTTCCCCTGATAAACTCCCCGCAGCCACCAAACCGTCTATCCTAATCCCAATATCGGATCAAGACCGCGAATGGGATGCAATAATTAAAACAATGGTAGTGATATATTCAATAGAACATACTATTGCATAGACGAGCTCGTGCTCGACAATCTGGTGTGATCGTCAAAAAATTTCGATGGTTATTAAGTTAACTATTAAATATTAACCAACCGTAATGACTTAGATTAAGTGTTAGCATAAGTTAAAATATTGTGCTTAGTTAAGTAATAAGTATAGTTTTCATAATAATTGCCATATCCTGGCAGGGACCCATATGATCCCATCTATTATAAAATAATGTAACAAATGTATATTGTACCATGTATACTACACTATACAATTCTACACGCGCTCATTACTTTGCTACTTAGTTTTATGTTTTTGTTAAGCATAATGCTTTACCGATTTTGTCGCATCCGCGTCAAAGAAACTAACGGGGCCAAGTTCTCATGTCCTGAAGGGGACGTCCTTTATCAGGCGTTGCGTATAACAAGAATAAGGATGGGGGGTGTTCTGTGTAACGATGGGGCGAGATAAGATATTGCAAAATGCCCAGGACCGATACAAGTGGAGAATAAATCAATATGGTTATATTTAAGGGATGTCGATAATACAAGGATCTCCCATGTTTGTATACCTACGCCGCTCAGAAGGGCAGGTAGGGACCGACCAAGCTAAGTTTGCAAGATTTTCATTTCACAGATTGTGAAAGTGATAAGTAAACGGTAAATGTCATAATTTCATAGAAGTTTGACATAAAAAACCACTTCACATGTTTGACAGTTCATATGCTTGAGAGAGATATCGTGGTTTGACTCTATCGGTTCTTTCAACTCCTTTGTCAAAAGTGGCTTATGTATATACCTACAAATGCAACAGTAAATTCTGATGAAATAGACGTTGGACGGTCTCTGGATCTTATCCGATAGACGTTTTTATCCACATTGGCTTAATTATTTGAACCTTATACCCCAACAGGGGGCAACAGAAAGAAGCAAAGAGAAGTTCTGATCTAACCGACATTGTTGAATGATCGAACAATTCAAACTTCTAATACTTACACACTAACACTGGCACCATGATCTGCGTGTAGGCGAAAAAAATGACAAGGCCGACGCACATCTTAAGGTGGTTGAACATCTGTGTGCCGTCGTTGGCCATGTTCAAGAAGCATAGCCCGATGAGGATGCCGCACATCACGTGATGGATTAACTGGATCCAGAGACCTGGAAGTAAGGTAATCAGGTGTAATTGGTGTAAATACTTAAGTAAGAGAGGTGGTTTTATTATGTGCAAGGATATGTGCTCGCCCGGTCGAAAAAATGCCCTGAGACTAAGATAAGGTTAGGTTAGGTGAAGTAATCCAAAATGATTAGGAAATCAAAATAAAATACATATTGGAAACAA
Organism: Lathronympha strigana; assembly: GCA_949128165.1. NCBI lineage: Eukaryota > Metazoa > Arthropoda > Insecta > Lepidoptera > Tortricidae > Lathronympha > Lathronympha strigana. The sequence continues at coordinate 15,015,689 of OX421913.1, read as the reverse complement.
AATCCATTGTCCCACAAAACTCTAGAATGGAATTGACTGGAACTGGAAATAGGTCTTTAGAAATAACTTTAAGTTTTTTTAACAAAAAACTTAATCGCTCTGGACACATGTCAAAAAATTATTACTTACAGTAAAAATTAAAATTAATAACACATAATAAATAAATAAACTTTTCTGAACTAAATTTGAAATGTAATCACATTGTTTTTCTTTCCTTAAACCTCACACCTTTAAATAATATCAGGAAGATAGGATAGGATATAAGACGAACTTTTCACGAAAATTATATTGTACTAGTCAAGCCGTTTTTGCCAAAAAACTATTTATTACAAAAGGATGTAAATGTCTTGATACTCTGAAGGCAGCAGGCAGGCAATGTTTTCATCATAATTATGACGGTTCGGGACCCTCAATTATATGTATGTGGTCCGACACACGGTTTTCTTCATACAAAATTTATTTAAATAATAGTGTTTTTTTATTTGCGGACTGCGATAATTTTTAATCTTCACATTTAACGATTTTGTCACATCTAAACCTCAGTCGCAAGAAACGCTTGATACGGAGTAACCCCTTACTATATAATAAGTATTTTGAGTTATCGTGACGATTTTGATTTCGTAAAATAGGACATCATATAAAATTCAGAGACTTATAATTCTAGTAAATAATGTTTAAGTAAATCTGTAGATCTGTAAAATACTCTCAAACTGTAAAAACTACAAACAGTAAAAAGATAGTTACTGTAACTCATTCAAGCAATTCTCGACTTTATTATATTCCAACTAAGACCTAAAAGGTCTAAAGTATGGTCAATCGTTATCAATGCAATGGCATTGAGCCTTGATATTAATCGACATTAAGATTAAACAGGCAATGGTTTATTATTTGTTATTACACTGATTACGTAACTAATTATCTTAATTGGAAACTAATTAAGAGTTAATTCTTAATTGTAATTGCTCTTTTATCTAGTATAAAAATGTCGTACTTAGATCAATTCGGATGTAAACAAGTCATAACCTCATAACACCTTTACCGGGCGTGCATACGTGCAAAAACACATGCAATCTCCACACATGCAATACAGGTTGGCCCAAAAATACGTTGACATAACATAGTGAAAAGCCGAAATTAATCAAAAGAATGCAGTTATCATAAATTGAGAGAGATGTCATATACTAAAGAAAAAGTGACCAAGGTCCCCGGTGAGCAGGGCTGGGATCGAACCAGCGACCTCCTGCTTTCACGGCAGGAAAGAAATTTATAATTTATATTATAGTAGTGTGACTACTTAAAAAATCAAAGAAAAACATGAATCAAAACATTTATTACATTTAATAAATGATTTGATTCGTGCTTTACAAATGTAATGCAGGTAATACCTGCCAGGTATCGTAAAAATATTCATAAGGCTTGTAAACCTTGGATATTTCTGCACCCGCCGTTGATATTTCGGCTGGACTGGTCTCTTTTTCGCAAGACACGTAATGTCGATCAATAGTGTAAACACATTTTTCCTAGATTCATAAGCCCGATATATACAGTCTACTCAACTAAATCCACTCTACTTATACAACTATAGTTTGAGATCCATCTCAATTTTTGCCGTTTCCATTATTCACAAATTCAAGACATTTTGAAACCTATACTTGCTGTAATTGGACAAATATAAATCTTAGAGGAGCTGCAGCAAATTGTTATTTTTTTTACAAAGATTTGTAGTCGTGTTTAAAGCCAAACGCGGATATTATGAACCATTGCCAACGAATTTCCGGGCTAACCTAACGAGGCAAATGCGACAAAATGATTTGCTAAGATTTAAAGAGCATAATATTTATCCAAAATCAAAGAAGAAAAGACGTCTAGAGGTCAGGGCCCTGATCAAAATAACTAGGAAGAGAATAAGGGAAGTCAGTTAAGCAATAATAAGATCCTTACTTAGAATAAGAAATCACGTGGTGCAAGTATTCTTGTACTACTAGCTAGGCAATGCAAACCGGTTTTTATTTGTATGAAATTTAGGCGAATAACCGGTTACTAACCGGTTTTTCCATACAATCAATAACCGGTTTGCATACAAGTATGTCTGTGAAAGTAGCTTGAAGAACAACTCACCTTGTCTATTCCTGAATATCTGCGTCAGCATCCGACATAGAAGCGTGTAGAACTGTTGGAAGAATGTGGTTGGATACCCACAGGAGTCTGACTGGTCTTGCACTTTCATCCAGTCCATTGACGAATTTATTTGTGACACCTGTTTACGGGCAAAAATATATTTTTCTTGCATATTCATATATATAAATGATGATGGGTGTTTTACTTCCTTAAACATTTATTTATGGGAAACGCTTTTTTTATCAAGTTCTTTGTTGTTTACTAAAGGCAATGGTTTTTTTAGCTCAGATGAATTAATTTATTTTAAATGAGTACAAGCGTTCTTAACCGAGATCAAATGTACATAAACCATATGTAAATCACTCAAATAAGAGATAAACATACTTGGATGTTTAAACAAACATATGTTTAACGGCCTCCTAGCCTAGTTGGTAGTGACCCTGACTACGAAGCAGGAGGTCCCGGGATCGAATGCTGGTCAGGGCATTTATTTGTGTGTTTATCACTAATATTTGTTCCTGAATTATGGATGTTTTATATTTATTTAAGTATTTATATATATATCTGTCTATTATATATATCATCGCCTAGTACCCACAACACAAGCCTTATTGAGCTTACCGTGGGACTAGTTCGATTTGTGTAAGATTGTCCCATAATATTTATTTATTTATTTATATGTCGATGAATAAAATATCGTTAAGTACCTAACATACTTAAGAAACCATTAAGTAGGAATTACTATTGTAAATCGTCAGATTTGATCTAATTAACAATAGACATAAATAGGAAATGGAACGTGTACATATTTTCTGTGAAAATATCAAGTAATTTACCGGTTAACTGGTAATTTCTGACATATTTGGACAGAAAAGGTTGGAGAAATATCGTCCGTGAGAAGGTGATGCAGAAGGAAGGTCACGACTCTCAATTCTGAGGAACACGACGCAAGGAGGTACCTAGGTAATTTCTAGGCGATTTTTTACCGGTTTTCATTCTCTAGGCTAGGCACAAAGATTCATCACTGCACTAGCGTCAGTTGCGTTAAAGTAGGTTTAATCCTACATGTATAAAGACGGGGCAACTACTGTGACATACCTCTCAGGATCGCTAGGGTTGCCCTCTTCAAAATCAATGACCAGGTTTAGTTTAAAGGTCTGTAGAGTCCACCTAAACTAAGTCTGCATCGACTTTGTTAGCAAAGACTGCGAAAAATAAATGTTAAGTAAACGTCATAATTTCATAGAAGTATAACGTTTAAAATAACACTTGCGCAGTCTTTTATATCTAGGTAAATCGATGCAAACTTAAGTTGGTCTAACTCATATACTTTGATTAACAATTATTTCTGTGAATAAATACAAATATCATAAGCTACTGGAATTTTAATAAGGTTTAATTACATTTAGAGATTATTTTATTACAGTAAGTACATTCACCTATTGCGTACTCAAATGGGTAGATTATGTGTTAAAAATTAATTATTACATCTTCACGATTGTCAATATACCATAATCCTGCAATTAAGACATTTTCAATTTCATTTTTAATTGTTTTATTTGTCATATCAATGTGGATTTTAGTAAATAGGTTACTTTTGGACACAGATACCCTCGCATACATTTAATACATTTGTACATTTAATACGTTTATAATTTTATTCTCTTACCTGGCTAGTCAAAGAGCTACTGCTAGTACTGCCATTATATTTCGGTACTTTATAAAGGCACTTCTCATTGCTGAGCATGATTTCCGTCTCCTGAGCCTCGTCTGTCTGGTAGCAGATCTTGAGCTCCATGTTGTTGACTGGCTCGGTCTGTTCTAGTTTTGAAGATTTGTATAGCTGTCCGTTTAAGATTTCTTCGCTTAGTAAAGTTATGTTCTCGGGGTTTTCCGTCACCTCGATTACTGGAAATGAAAATAAAAATGACTTGTAACATTTAAGTATAGGCATTTATTAAATTTAAGTATGAGACATTCTACTTTTTATTATTATTTTTTCAATTCGGATATAGGTGGAGGCCAAATCAGTGCACAACAAGTCGAGCAAAACAAAGGCACGGCCTTCTGTGACAAGTTGGCAATAATATGACTTAGATATATTCTCAATAACATTTAATCAATTATAGATTGAAAGTGATTACAGTTGTAGCATAATAATAAAAATAAAAATAAATATTTGAACTTGTAGTTTAAGAACTATCGAACGTCAAAGTTCCTTAGTTTGGTCACTCACTCACCAACCATCAAAACTATAGGTAATTCTAGCAGGTCGAGAAGCTTCAAATTTTAAACATACGTAGTTTAATATGATAATTATAACCTGCCAAGTCATAGAAAAAAAAATTGAAATGTCATACCAACTGCATAAGTATGTTCAATCGTAGAGGAACACAGAGTTCAAATAAAATAGGCAAGTCGGTGAAAGTCGCGTTCTATCGACACCCCCGGTTCCGACTAAAATAACAATACAATACAAATACTCTTTATTGTTCACCAACAAGGAAATAAAAACAATATACATTAAACACTAAAATATAAACACTGGTAGACAACAGGCGGCCTTATCGCTAAGAAGCGATCTCTTCCAGACAACCTTTGGGTAGAGGAGTCAATACACATGGAAATCCAAACAATGTATAGGTAAACCAAAACTGAGTACATAATTAATATAACAAAAAATAACAAACATGTTTTAAGTTTAACATTCAATCTTAAAACTTTTTTGCAGCATACGAACTGCGGAGCGAGACTTGGTACATGTAATGTTCTTAATGGGTTTCCTTTTTTCAGAGATGATTGAAATTTGAATGTAACTATAGGTAATAACATTTACACAGATAATAAATTTGTTGTTAAGAAAAAGTTTATTTTATGGGGGTCTTTAATTATACATATGCGGTTTTTGAACGCATCAAAGAGGGCTAATGATATGTAGGTTAAAGGTTAAAAATACATTTAAAAAAATTCAAACTTATACTATCCCTCTTTTTATCTGTACTACGGCAAAGCCAAAACGAAGTGCAATAAATTCAGCAATCTATGTATGTAACTGCTTAATTCATTACCTACCCTTCCTTTTGATTTTATTCGATTCGTGTACATTTACGGCTACATTTTTCCGTCAGGAAGACATTTTGAATTCCTTTATATGGTGAATATTTTAGGTATATAAGTACAACTCACGTGGTTTTCTTCATTTACGTTTGTTAAAAAAGTGTTGTTCAACTATTCGTTGTTTACTATTTTTTTGAAACTTTGAATAAGTACGAGTTCCGCGTCGTTATAGAGTAGTGAAGTACTAGGTAATGTCAATCACGCATGATAACATAACAGGTACCTATATCAAAACCTCTCATGAATAACAGCCTTGGCCTTCACACTGTCTACTTATGTTTTTTCATAAAACTTCAAGTCACTTTTGAATACAAAAAAAATTGATCAATATGGTTTACAATAATCACAAACATTAGGGCCTGTTTACATTTTGATTTGAGCTAAATACGAGTTCATACCTTAGTTACTTGCATTTAGTAACAAATGTATGAACTCTTATGTATGAACATTTTTTGTTTCTTTTAGCCTCAGGAATACGCGGTTAAAATCTCTCGCAATGCTCACGGGCACCGTGTATAGATAAGGAATCGCCTAAAAGTGTCTGACAGTCATTTGTTATGATTGCTACAAAATGGGCGCTCTCACGCGAAATAATCATTAAGTCCATCCACAGTTCAGTGGCTAGGCTAGTAGTGGCACAACATTGTTAAACTTTTCCAATGCTCAGTTTTTTTTTGGCAATGAACATCGTGACAATTATCCTTCAATAGTAGTTTATGCAACAGTGATATAATAAGGGTTCTTAAAACTTGAGGGTCGCCGTTACAAAACGAGGCGAAGCCGAGTTTTGTAATTATAGACCCGAGAGTTTAAGAACCAATTATGAGCTGTTGCATACCCTAGTTTTTCTACGACAGCTAAAATAGCGTAAAAAGCAAAATCTAGAAACGTGGCAGAATAGGGAAGATGTTGTGCCCACTATAAAAATTAAAAAAAACAACAACAGTGCTAATATATTGTATGAAAATCCATAGGAGCAGTGTTCTTATGGAATACCACAGACAACGTTATAATGTATACTTTTTAAATATCGCTGTCAGTCATCTAATTGACAGATAGAAGTGCTGGAGTAGAAAAAATAAATAGATTAATGTCGTCCAACGGTTTCACAGGTGTATGGTTTGTTTTTGCGGTTGGTGGACTTTATGATAGAAACTCACTAAATTCTATTACGGGCCACTTGCACCAAGCAGGCTTAGCCAATTAACCCGGAGATAAGCGTTTTTTAGTGTGGAATTTGCCAGATAACTCCGGGTTCGCTGGGTAACGCTGCGCTGGTTGGCGCAAGCAGCCCTAAGTGGACTGACTAGTCAATCCAACACATCATAATGAGTCCTCAATAGCAGCAACATGATCTATGCACCTACATCATCATCTTCCAAGACCAAGCCCCACAGGTTCTACAGCCTGTGGGGCTTGGTATAGTCGAGTAACATTTTCCATTCCCGTCTGATCATGGCTTTTTTTTCAGCCACTAACTCCTAGTGCCTTGAGGTGTTTATGAACGCCGTCCAACCACCGCATCTTAGGTCTACCTTTACCAAGGGTCTGGTTAACCAAGCAGTAATTTTAGGGGGGGCTCTCGATGTACCCACAGCTTCGGGATTATTGTTGTTTCGGAAGTACCATCGCCAAAACTGTTAACTGTCCATTTTTAATCCCTATGTGTAATGGCATAAGACTCATAAGATCACGCATGCCTACTGTCCGCTAGATTGTCATACTAAGGTATCAGGTTTCATTAGTGGAAACTCACTAAAGTCTGCTGGGTTGTGATGTCGTGGACACGGCAAACCGACGCTCTGCAGATGGGGCACCATAGCGGCTGTGTCGCCCTGGTAGATGCACCGACCGTCAGCTAACACGTACACCTGTAACAGATATTGGTTTAAATACTTTAGTATCCTTTTATTGCTTTATGGGGGTCTACAACTTTTTTACACGGAGTGGGCACACGCCTCCGGGTACAACGTACGGGATAAGATATGGCGCAGGAGGCAACGCCGGTTAACGCTCCTCATACTATTTTACAATAAGTGTGCACCCGGTCCGTGTACCCGCACCAACTTAGGGAGGCCCTAAGATTCACTGCTCTGTATTTTTCTAACGTGATCTCTGAATTTCACAAGAATCGGGTGAGAAATGCAATATAGATGAACTCAGCCGAACATAAGGAAACAGTTTTTCCCCAGGCTGACACCGAGACGCTTCAGAGTACCTCAGTTAATTAATGAAATGTTGAATCGCCAGCCACCTATCAGAAAAGTAAGTTTTTCAGTTGTCATTGTGGGATCTCCCTTGAATCATTTAGGCATCTGATAAAGACGAAGGCTGTGCGGGAGAGAAAAATCATGCCAGACATTAAATAAATATTTAACCCTTTTTTTTTGCATATATTTGACCTACTTACATTTATACACGAGTCAGCAAACCCATAGACTCATTATCATTATGCAAAACCGCCGCACATAATTATTCGCTTCGTGTTTAACTGCCGTTAGCCATTAGAGACACTTTCCACCGAAACAATAGAAGATAACTACTTCACAACTACGTAGTAGTACCGTAGTGTACAACGACAGTATTCCAATGGGAGCTACCGTATTGTCGCTCACCAGGCGGCGCCACTCATGCGTGGGTCCTGTGTCAGTATGAGAGAATTGTCAAAGTGACGTTTGAAATGTTCCCGCAGGACCCACGTTCGACTAGCGCCCCTAGCGGAAAATCGACTCGCGGTAATCCTCACTGCTTCAGGGTAAGTTAGAGCACAAAGGGACACATCAAGACACTTCGTATTCGTTCATGATTACGACCATGAAAAAAAAGCTATTTCAGGGAAGATAGGAACCTAACACATCGTCAGGGATACAACACCAAATAAACAGATGTACAAACTCTATAGGTGGATCTACAGAATGCTGACAGTGCAAGCAGTGTTATTTTGGTTGTAGTCCTATGTTAGCTGGTTGGGCCTATAGTTAGGCTACAGATTCGATCGAGAATCTAAGTATTACATCGCACAAACAGGAACAACCTTAACATAGGGACAACAAACGGTTAGTAATACTGGATATACGATTTGCACCGCACTCCAGTTTGTGAGTGAGACAACGCTATCTGCGTGTATAGCGCTATCCCCCTTCCACACCTGCGTGCGGGCAAATGCATTCAGTGTGACATTCGCCGTGTTGGCGTTGGGACATGGCTTGCCATGGCGACACGTGACTGTCTTAATACCATTGTAAAGTAGCTTTCTCAAGAATTGCACGCCTAACCGATCGACTCGCCCATGCTTGACAAGCAATGACAACATATTGGCAGGCCATTGTTTCTTGAGATACTGTTTCTAATTCCAATCATATTCAAAAGAGGTTCAAACAATGATAAGCGTGTCACACGCTATCTTTGCCGCCTATTTGAAGGCCGCCTATTTTTATTTAATTTTAGACAATTTATCTTAGGTATTTGCTGGCCATATATGTTGCCAATAATGTATGGGAAATTCGTCTGGCGTATGTCCGGTGGACATACCCACTATGAAAATGCGACGGATTACCCGACCGCATATGGCCGGCAATTAATATATGACAGATCTAAATCTGGTCCCGGATAAAATACCTACTCGCGAATTTGCTTGATGCAACATTTAGGAGAAGTTCGCGACACAGCTCAGAGAGTTGCAAAATTACCCAGAAAAGACACAGTTTTAGCAGACATAAAATGATAATAGCCTGATTTTCTCCAATAACGTTTGAATTGGATTAACCACATAATATATGTAAAAATCCTACAAACTTCGTTTGCAACATGAGTGTAGTACATATTTGTGACGATTAGCATGTAACGATATTTTGTTGGATTTTTTTGCCTAGACTCACGATACGCGAAAAAAATCAGCTAAGTATTATAAATTATATCCCAAAATGTCCATACAAGCTGTCAGTTCGATGACTGGATTAAGACTCACGGCCACTGGGGCAGAGAGGTTATCAAGTGGCGATGTAGACAGACTGCAGACGTCTTTCGGTTGAAACTATTAAGATGATAAAGTCAGCTGAGCGTCCGGCAAATTCGGTGAAACGTTGGTATAAACGGGAATTACGTAACTAAGTCTTTTTAAGGCATTTTCGCAAGAGATCCAAAATCTTTTTTTCTAAAACAGGTAAACTTAATGGTTTTCCTACTCAGAATCCTCTTACTCAGAAGCTCTTTCGATCATACTAGGAGAAAAGAGAGTCCGAGATACCAGTTTACAAAACGAAGAGTAACTACGTAAAACGTTTGAAAATGTTGAGATCTTTTCTTCTCGTACTTTTTACTCCTAGATTGAAAGAGCTCGTTATCGAATTGCCCTTTTGATAAATTATTCCGTTAAAATTAAGGTAGATCTACCTTAGGTATACAGTGTGGAAAGTTTTGACGGGCCCTGGACGGAAAGTGCCTTAAATCTTTAAGTTAGCTACTTAGCTCATTTTACTTAAAGGAAAAAAATTCCTTTTTTTATAAAAGAACATTCAAAGTTTTTTTTTTACTCGCTTGTCTCACCCGAGTATCGAACCAGGTAAAAAATTAGACATACGAGTACAAACTTTTATTTTATTAATTTTAATAATCAATAAAGTCAAAGTCACAGATAAAATCGCGATAAAAATTTGGAAAATGATGGTGATTTTGTAGTCACTGCCTAAACTCTAAATAGTGAATATATTGGTCACACTAAACAAATATTACTATCGGGCCAATGCCAAAATCGCAAAAAAAATTTGGGTGGCCCATACAAATTGGCTGCATTGTGCGAAGCCAGATTGTATGAAACAGATATCTTACTAACAGGCTAACCGCATATATTAATACTGCGTAAATACCGATACTTGTCAACAAAATGCTCAATAAAATCAATGCTTAGTACCTAGTTAAATATTATTGTCCTGTTACTAGTAGGATATACGAGTAGAATAGTTACAAGTGTTACAACTCTGCGAGAAACATAATTCATACGGTATAATTTATAACCTCTAATGATTGTTATACTTACATACTGAAGAGCTGAAATAATACGATATATCACCGTTGTAATTACAACTACTTAATTACGAGGTCTTATCTGTACTTTACCTTACCTTAGCAAGTGGGTAACAATGTAGAGTTCTCGTCATGCACACTGTGTATGAGTTATATGCTGGATCAGCAAGTTTTAGATGTGTGTGCGTGAAACTATCATAATAAATATGTAGATGATCACGTGTGATCAAACATGATCTTTCTCCAGCTGGTAGACTGGTATTTATTGTGGAATATGAGGAGTGTCCCGCTCTAATTGTGTTATGACTTGTTTGACTTCTCCGTCTGATCTAAAAGTTTTAGTGTATGACGCACATGACTGGGACTCTACCGCGGCAGATGTCGCGACCGTTTGACACAATACAGTATAAACACTACTGCAGTTTGGCGATGATGCTAGCCTATATCTGATCATTTAACACCAGTAGCAGGAAGTGAATGGTGCACACCTCTGTACGACTCAATAGCTTTACTGACAGCATTGTGGAAATTGTTTGATTAGTTTGAACCGCTGGCTAACTCCTGCTTGATCAAATAGCTAGCAGCACTATTCAGACTGTTCCCAAGCCACTATTAGATCCTACCTAATCAATTCGCTGCAGTAGTCTCAGCAACTATATTCACTACAATATTATGACGGCGGTGTTCACATCACCAGCTAACTCATTTCTGATCAAATAGCTCCTGTTGTAATAAATAGCACATGTTGCAACTGTCGCAGCAGTTTTACATACTGTACTGTTGTGACGATGAGCTTTGGTAGACCAGCGGTAAGAACGTGCGAATTTCAATGCGAAGCTCGCGGGTTCAAAACCCGGCTGGTGCCAACGAGTTTTCTAAACTTATGTACGAAATATCATTTGATATTTACCAATCACTTTTCGATGAAAGAATACACCGTGAGGAAATTGGGCTAGTCACAATAAGGCCCAGTTTAACCTCTAGGTGACCTTCCAGGTCAGAAGGCCTACGCCAAATCTTGGGAAAGTGGCTCCGTGGCATAAACAGGAAAAATACAATGAGGCAGAAGACTATTGTGACGATGTTGAGACCGCCAGCGAGCATACCTCATCAAATAATTCCAGTAGCGAAGCGGCAGGCTGATGAATAGTGCACACCACAGTACGTCCCTGCCGCGCCAACTGTCGCAGTAGTTTTACACATTGCACTGTTGTGACGGTGTCCAAACCGCTGGTAGGCTCATCCAAGAAGAACACTGGTGGGTTGTTCACTAACTCGAGAGCGATTGATAGCCTGTGAAATAAAACAACTTGTATTGTAAGTATATAGGAAGAAGATCACAAGAAAAATTACTATGGGTCTTACCCCGAAATCACGAAATTTGCCGCTCTGCTATGCCATACTGAATAATTTGCCGAAAACACATTTCATTTGCCGAAATATATAAAAAAACTTAACGTAACCTACAATTCTGAAGGCAGTTCGATTCTTCGAGGGTCGCGGTTTCTTACCTAACCTAACTTAGTTCTGGTGGCAGTTCGGTTCTTCGAGGGTCGCAGTTTCTAATCTAACCTAACCTACGGTTCTGGTTGCATTTCGGTTCTTTAAGGGTCGCAGTTTCTATTTTAACCTAACCTACAATTCTGGTCGCAGGTCGATTCTTTGAGGGCCGCAGTTTATTATTTATAAAATCTTAAATGCAATCTTATTTTAGTATTAGTGCAATGGTATAATTAAAATAACAACCTAATAAATATCCTTATGTGTGCATTTATACGCTCATTTATTTTTAAATATCATGACCAGCTTAGGTATAAAAAGTTGTATGGTTCAAAATAAATATCATAATATTTATAATAAACTCTATCACTCGAAATCGTTATACACAGAAAAAAGTTTACTTCTTTCTCTGTATAATAATATTAGTATTAGAAATATTTATTTTGATTGACATTATGAACTTAGGGGAACCTGTTCTACCTCGGTCAGTTTTTTCTTTTATGATTTTTAGAAAAAAAATTAATAACCGCAAAACTGTTATTTATCCGAATACCATAAGATAGATTAATAAACTATCGAATATAATACGAAAAAAAAGGATTGGTATGTCTATTTTGATAGGCTACGTCGACGAAAAAAAGGGAAAAGTGTCCAAGGAACAACACCCCTGATGTTCCTTGGACATATCCCGTTGTATATTTATAAAATTATTAGGTATTATTTATAAAATTATAGCTATTTTTAGCATATTTATGCCATTCAATAATTTTTTCTAGTACAAATTATCTTAGAAAAATTACTCTGCAATTGTCATATTTTATTTTTGCGTAAAACAATTTACGAAGTTTTTCTAAGACTGATTACTTGATAACTTAAAACGCAGGTAACCAATAATTAGATATACAGTAAATATTGAACATTCTGTTAAAAAAAAATTGCAGTAGCAGTTAGGTAGGGGCCAAGGTACAACATATTCTTGGTGTCCAAGGTACAACAAAATAACTTTTTGGATAAGTAAGCTTCGTATTAGCACTTCCAATTAAGATTAGGCTGAAACTATCCTACCACCGAGTAGTTAATTATCTTGACATTAAACTATTATATAAAAGTTTTTTGTCTAGTAGCAAAACATGAAATGATCAGCCTTGATGTAAAGTTCTAAATACCAACTTTTCATGACACCATTCATATTGTATTATTTTTCTCGAGACACTACCGGCCCTCAAGTTTCGTTGATAGTTGATTTTATTAGTTATCAAATAACGTTACGAATAAAGTAAAAAAAAATTTTAATTACCCTGGCAAGGTAGAAATATTGCCAACTGTCCGAGGTAAAACTATGTCCAAGGTTCAACAGTTTCCCCTAAATAATTCGAAATTCCGATAGTTGTGAAAAAATAATAGTTATTAATAATAACGTTATAATGAAAGATTGTATAAGAAACATTTTCGGACTTCCAATAATTGAAGTTACAAGTTTATGTGAACTTTGGCGAACCCATCTAAAATAGTTTTCTGTAAAATAAAATCAGGTACCTACTTAAAACGCTTATAAATATTCTAAAAGTGCTCTTCAAAAACGCCTACCGTCTTTCGGTCATTGCCTGTATCAAACAAGTATTCACCATAAAGATAATGAACGGAATAATTTATAACTGTAGGTACACACGCGTTCAAAAGTGCATGTGCAATTTATGAATTAAATGTAATTTTGAACTCGATAGTACTTGTATAAAAAATCGAGAAGATTTTTGTTCGTTCGAATATGTTAATAGATATAGATCTACATGGTACTAGATATAGATATATATATATATATATATTTTTATATAATGTTAGTCGTAATAACGCTCATTTGATATAATCATTGAATCATATAACAACTAATAATATACTTAAAAATGGTAGGCATAATAATTTTTTAATATAATAATATTTTTTTTCGAATAAATTTTTTATATAACATACTTTGAGTATTATGCTTCCGATAAAAATAAATGGAATAACGCAAATTTAATCTAAAGCACAGTTAGAATAACTTTTTATTATACAATGTATTAAAAAATAGGTTAGGTTAGAAACTGTGACCCCTAAACATATGTACTGTTAGCAGAAAAATATGTTAGGTAAGAACTGTGATCCCTTAAAAAATAATAAAATTAATTCATTATATTGCCAGCAGTTTCATGCGTTATAATTTCAGGCGAATTCTGGCGATGCGAATTTTTTTTATACCGTTTGCTAGTTACATTATCTGAGTTGTATATCACCATATATATATCTAGCTGTTACTCGATATATACTGCTTTCTGAATTGCTATGCTGTGAATGCTTTCGGAATGTAACCTTAAAGATGAATCACAATGTAAATAAGTACCTAGATTTATTACAACATAAACACCGCTGCTATAATTTTAGATCATAGATTAAGTATGTAAATAACTATACAGATGCTCAACTACGACCGTCAGAATACAGTCATAGTTTCTAAAAGTGTTGTTTTTGCCTGAAGACGAACGTTTTCGACCAGTGTGTCATGACGTACGGGGCCGAGACATGGACACTGACCAGTGGGGCTAAAATCCATAAACTTAAAGTCGCTCAGCCGTTCTATGGAAAGAGCTATGCTTGGTGTCTCTGAAGGACAAAATTCAGAACGAAGTGATCTGCCAGAGAACCAAGGTGATCGACATAGCTCTGAAAATTAATAGGTTGAGGGTGGCAATGGGCTGGCCACATATGTCGTAGAACCGATAACCATATGAGCCAGCGTGTTCTGAAAGAGCACGCTTGCTTGCATTTGGGGTGCTTGTGCATATGTAATGATCCCAAATTTGGTTACTTGATATACCAGCGATGATTTTTGTAGCGGATGCAACTAGCTAGATGGCAATGCTACAATCTCTTTAGCTTTTTCTTCAAAATAGATGTAGTGCAAATACTACAAATAATCGATCAGCATAATTTTCAAAATAAATTATATCGTTTGCGTAGTATAAAATATAATTAGTTATTAACATATAATTGAGCCTCAGATAATACCCTGTATATACCGATAGTTCAAATCTCGTGCCAGCAATTATAAATCGAGCTACACTTTGCAACATTGGCAACTCTGTAGCCATAAGAATGAGCTTGAAACACTGTAATTAGGATCGTGATTATTCTGGAAATCACTTCTTAATTACCATGTCTACCTAAAGTATACAAGAAACATTGTTTTGGATAATTTAGGTAATTTCGTTTGATAAGTTTACCTTTCCAAGAAGCAGAATTAATTTTGTGCAGCGAGCACTTGTGCTTGCTAGTACCATAGGAATGTTTATCCAAGAATCGTTGTATTATACTCATATATGTATGACAATGTGTTCAACGGAGTAGGACATTGAGTCGTATGTATCGCGTTTTCCGGGAATCGGAATTTGAAGTCACTCCTATAGTTACCGTAATAAGCACCGGTAAATTTTTGACCAAATAGATATTTTTGTAACAATGGGCAATGCAACACAGTATTGTTTGAGACCAGTAATTACCAAAATTGCCCACCATTAAAAATGGCTTAGGATTGTCACTTTTCGGTGATTGTCAAAAAAAATATTCGGACAAAGATACCACTGATAAGTATTACCAAATAATGCGAATTTACCCTACTATACTACTTACCGCGCGCCCCAACTTGGCCTTGACTGATGGCCAAGTTGGGGCGCGCGGTAAGTAGTAGGGTAAATTCGCATTATTTGGTAATACTTCCTATCCGGTGATACTACACAGGAAACAATACTTAAATACGTTCCAAAAAGGTTGAAATCTTAAAATATTATTGATACTTGACTTTGAAAAAATCAACCTTGTTGCAACGTTTTAAATTACGAGTATATTATTCTGTGTAGTATCACCGAATAAGAAGTATCACCAAATTATGCGAGTTTAGCCACACACACACACACACACACACACACACACACACACACACACACACACACACACACGCGTTATGTAGCCGACAACATTAAAAATTCGATTTTATTTAGGTTTTAACAAAAAAAATTGCAATAAAACTTGAATAAAATTAAATACATTATTTAGTAAAAAAGTATTATTTAGAACCAGTATTTAATGTGATTTTATAACAATATCGCGGAGGTGACCATTTCGTCACTGGTAATTCCTGCTATCAATTCCGTAAAAGGGGAAATTTGCTAAAGCATTTCATACCCATAGTGCCTGTTTTGCTGAAATTGTTCTCGGTTTCATGCAGTACACTTGACTTTTAAGAAGGCTTCGGGGCTATGGAATGGCACTTTAATAAGCGACGTACCATGTTTCATACAAAATCGTTGTTTGTATAAAACTGTTTTACACAAAAGCTGGCTGATGCCGAGCTCAAGTTCAAGATCAACGCTCATTAAAAATGCATAAAACAATGTTAAATTTCCCATCATTCCTTATTTTAAAAATTTCGAGTGTTGCTATTTGCAAAAACTTTTGGTTCATCTGTAGAAAGAAAAACTATTACTACTATACTACTGATGTAAGTACCCAAGAAAACCTTTTTTGCAAGATTATTACACGGTCGAAGTCACGGTCGAATGCGAGCTAACCATAAATAGATACGCGTTAAGATTGTGAAATTGTTTATTTGGAACTGGGTTGATGCATTCCAACCACACAATACCAAGTTCCAATCATTTGGTCAAACGTTTGCCATGCACTCTTATGTTTAGGGTCAATGCCCCTGAAACGGCCAGTGTAGTTGGCACCAACCATCGCCAACATCGGCCAATGGGTCAACAGCCGTTAAGCTTTCTGATTAACACATGTAGTTTCCATCAAATATATGTATACACATGTCGACGTATTGCAATGGAGTAAGGTACGAAAGTGTGTACATATTCTTGATCATACGTACAGGTAGTAACGTAATAGTTGGTAAGCGGTTTTCAAATTTCTCCGGAAGAAAATGTCAACAATCAACAAAGGTGCGACATTGGCATTTAATTAACGGCATATTGTAAATGTAGGATGTATAGGTAGGTATGCAGCTTTAGAAGAAAAAAATAGTCTTAAAAAACCCGCCAAGTGCAAGTCGAAGAGTCGGCGCCCCCCGAGAGTGCCGTACAGTCAGATTTTTATTAATGATACTTGTTACGTTAGATACCGATACCATGTATATTTGTGATAATGAGCAGCCGATATTTCGGAACTGTTGCAAGCGCCATGTTTACGGAGTAATTATAGCTTCCGACCTACCAATAGAGGTTCTAAATATACACCATACAATATAAGAAGAAACAGTGGCAAAACATGTGATCCTTTAATTTGTTTACATCGTTTGTAAGTTCTATTAACGCCGATTGTACCTATATATTGAGTATAAACGCAGGATTGTTCAAAATATTTGTTTTCTATTTTTTTATTAAACGCAGAGATACACAGACACAGTTTAGCTAAATGACTGTTGGTTTTTATCTGTCCGTTTCACATTCGGGTTTGTTAGAAAGGAAAACATAATTTACTAAGTATTTATGCATGCCTGTTAACTTTTGTATTAGTAAGGGGACTTTAGGAATGAACTTGCGTTTGTCACCGCTTGGGAACGGAACGGAACCCTGAAATTCCGTTATTTTTAAGAGCTCAATAAAACTGGTTTATTATACCTGATCTCTGTATAGGTTACAATACTGGGTAATTCAATTTTCTGACATACATTTACGCCTTTGTGTTTAATGCCAAATTATATACTATACGTATCACGCAACATCTCTCTAAAAATAACTGTGCCTAATGTGTCAGCATCATTCTGAGGGCAATTTGGGAGTAACGTAAAATCGAAAATTTGTTTCTCTCTCTCTATCGCTCTTGCGTATTGGAGAAAGAGATACCTACGAATATGATTCGATTTACGATGTTTGTGGTTGGCACTGTGTTTACAATTCTATAAATGTAGTTTGTCCTTTTACTAATGCTGGATCATAGCCAAATATGTGTTTTTCTTTTTATTTTCTTAGAAAATGAAGATAAGAAATATACGAGTAAACAATTTTATCAACGCGTTTATTAACACCATGACCCTACGTTTCGAGCCCTTTACAGATAGGATTGTGGTGTTAATAAACGCCATTAATCCGTTTTAATCTTGTCATCTTACTAAAGTTGCCTACCGTGCGTATATGAATATTCAATCAAGTCGGTTGACTATTAAAACTTGCCATTCACAAATTACAAATAAATATTAAAAAGTGAAAATGTTTTATAATTAAACAAATCTCGCTGTTTAAGTGTTCTAGTTCTAATGAAATACGCTTTAAAAAACATACATAATACACGAGTATTCCATGCCTAGATTTCGATCATCTCATTTTTGCCTAGCGTCCCACGTACATTACTGTAAAGTTTGACAGTAAAAATATGATCTTATCTTATTTTATGTGAAGTGTAGGTAGGCTTGTACGTAGGGTAACCTTGCCAAAGCAAGTATATCTGATTGGCAAAGAAATGCTAATGTGAAATGTGCAACTACATTGGCCCAAGGACTCATAGTGATAGCTCGTCACATTCACTAGGCTCATTTCGTAATTAATTTATTAAGCCTTTCAAATTCTTGTCTATTAAATTACTGTTACTTTAAGAATAATCTTAATATTATAGGTACACCGTGCTTTACTTGAATTGCTTTAACTTCGGCATGTAGCTTGGTATAATTAAGGAAACAGAGTGGCATAGTTAGTTTTATTAAATTCGTATTTTTTTCATTTTTCATAGAAAATAATTACATGCATTAGCATTAACGGCCCCCTAGCCTAATCGGTAGTGACCCTGCCTACGAAGCAGGAGGTCCCGGGTTTGAATCCTGGTCAGGGCATTTATTTGTGTGTTGATCACGAATTGTTGTTCCTGAGTTATGGATGTTTTCTATACATTTTTTATATGCATCTATCTATTATATTGCCTTATTGAGCTTACCGTGGGACAAGGTCGATTTGTGTAAAATTGTCCCATAATATTTATTTATTTATATACCTATTATTTAAACCTTTTTTTAATGCTACGTAAGTGGCAAATAAGCACACGGCCCACCTGATGGAAAGTGGTCACCGTAACCTATGGACGCCTGCAACTGCAAGGGTATCACATGCGCGTTGCCGACCCATTAAAAACTTGAACACTCCTTTTTTAAAGAACCCCATACTGAATTAATTTTTGAATAGATATAATATATATATTTTCTTCTTTGAAGTGCATGGCACAGATTATTGATGTCTCGTTAGGCTTCCAATCTGTTTCATTTTCTGCCTCTGCAGTTGTACAGCTTCTTTCCGACTTCAGCTTGTTTACGACGGATCTCGTGAGAATCAGAATGGAAAGGAAAACATACAAAATAAAATGAATTCAATAAATATGATTATGAAATTGAAAAAACTATCCACCTGTCAGGATAAGAAAATAGTAGTCTAAGGATAAGTAAGAGTCAAAATAATTATACTTAATTACAATAGAGTTAGGTAATAGATTAGTTGACTTGATTTGGCGTAACATCATCCCTATAGGGCAAATGTCAGCATATAATTTTAAATTTCACTGAGTGTGTCTGTTTACTTATCTGTGAAAAGTGGTTCCACTGTCCTTGGAATAATTGTCTGAATGGTTTCTGCGCCGCTTCACCGCCGATGAAGGCATTTTTCATTACAAAATACGTTAAATAGTTTTAGACATCCGTCACTCCCTGACATCGCAGTCAAACTGAAATCGCGCGCGGCATCGTTTATGAGGACCGCCTACCGCGGCAGCGTTTTCGTTGCGCCATAATATAGCGGAAATAATGCTTCCATGCTAAATAATGCTGCCTTCACTGGATCGTTATATCCTACAAAGTATACTTCAAAGGAGATTGCATAAAAAATGGTAATAAGTTACCTAGTATTTATTATTTATTTATTCGTTTTTAATTAAGATGACCTATTTGTATGTCAATTACTTGTATAGTCCATTGTGTCTTTTATATATAATGATTACTCATGGTTGCGTGACCACCACTTATAACGATCGCAACAGTGGGCAAATCAATAAATAAAAAAATATTTATAATAGTAGCGTTTGGCCTTTGAATAAAGTGGTTGCTCAACTAACATAATTGTACGATTTGTACAGTCAATTGCAGAGATAACGGACCACCCCTGCATCCATCCATGCTTTCTATCAACATTGCCTAGTTTAACAAAATATTCCAATATAACGACGCGACGGGGTCACTACGATGTTGCCACTTTTTAATCTCTACATTTTTTTGTCGCAGTATACTTACAAAATATCATTTGATTGAATAGTTTTCGGTGTAGGAAAACAATCGTGAGGAAACCGAACTAATCCCAGTAAGGCCTAGTTTACCGTCTGGGTTAAAAAGTCAGATAGCAGTCGCTTTCGTAAAACTAGCGCCTACACCACAGGCTCCCGCCGTGGAATAAGCTGAGAAAATGCTAGGAATAAGAAGAGCTAGTCTGCGTAGGCCCTTAGCATCATTTATCATTTTTAAACAAAAGAAAGCTACGTCCGAAGTCTCACCTTTTTTTCTGCCCTCCCGACAGCAAATCTGTCTTCGTATCCTGATGCTCCAGCAGACCCAGCTCATGTAGTATCTCTGTAGCATGTGCCTGAGCACCTCTGGGTAGCTTTAATTTCGCTGCCACGTCCATGGCCTCCCGTACTGTCAGCAGAGGCTGTAAACACATGTGAAATCTTACATATATAATTTTATTGAATCTATTAAAAATATTATAATAAATTGTGGATAACAACTCACGATAATTTTCAACCTGTTTTGTCATCGAGGGCGGTGCGCGCAGCGAAACGCAACGCAGTACACCCGCCTGCGTCGTCGCGCATGGTACTCGACGTTTGATATTGACATTCTAAGATGTCGCATAAGTTAACCCATGTAGTGACTAAAAACACGTGAGTTTTATCCGTAATTTATTATAATATTATTTCATCTGCTCGCCTACCACGAACATCGAAAATTGGCATTGACGGGAAAACCTCTTTGTCACTCGAGATACAAATCCGCAATCGTTCGATTTTCGTGGTATAAGCCCAGGTCTAACCCCAGGCGCATAGCCAAGATGATAATTAACAGATGTCACCTAATCATTTCCATTAATTATTTATGGTTCCCATAGCGTTTTCTGCAAACGATTTTCATTGTGTCAAGGGCCAAACTAAACTGATACGGAAAGATGGCATGTTTGCTGATTCCAATTCCATAAAAGCCTATCAATATTAGTAGGTACTCAAAGAGAAATGCACCGCAAACAATGGTAGTGAATTTCTGACGCTTCATAATATTTCTAAATTTTCTAATTTAGAAATATTATCCCGCATGCGGTCAATTCATTTCGTAGTTTTTGCTTAGTGTGGTTGTGTCGCTTTCGTTAGCGGACATAAATATATAAGGAAATGCAATGCAAAGTTTTGGGTAAATCCCCGTAAACACAGGAAGTAAATGTGGAAGTAGACAAACATAATACCCTCACTAATAAAAGGTAGGTAGTCTAAAGGACATATTGGAAAACGACTATTACAGTAAGGCGCCAGCAAGCACGAGGTTGTTTGTTATCTTAATATACAAACAAAGTGGTTTTGTTTTACGATAACTCGTGACGGGGCTGATTTCTCAGGAAATACTATATACCTGTAGTAGATCTTCTTGCGTAATGTAGCACGAGGAACGTTGGAAATGGTGCTCGTTACGGATCTGGCCATTGACTAGGAGTTCGCCAGTTACACCGACTGACCTGTATTAGGAACAAAAAAAATAGCTACAGTTTCTTATCTCTCACACACACTCATCACACCCCCATCACTAATAATCACATAATCGTATCACATGATTAAGAATTTCTTAATTTTGCATAGATTTTGATGGCACAGACTGAGAAAGTGTTAAGTAAACGTCATAATTTCATAGAAATTTTACGTAAGTATATTTTTTTTTTACTAAACAAAAAACATTTATTTTCGAAATATATACAGTAAGTGTAACTTACCTAACTACCTACCTCTACCTACCTTAAAATAAAATAGTATAAATTAAAATAAGACTAAATGTTTGACAGAAGAGATAACGTGGTTTGACTCTATAATTTTTTTGTTTCCGATTTCGTGACTAATTGCAGTTTATAAAAACAACAAAGTACCGGTATCCGGAAATGGCATTGAGAAGAGAGCTCTTCCCGGCGCCCGAGGGTCCCATGATGGCCACCAGGTGCCCGGAGCGGAACTTGCCGTGAACCCCCTTTACGACATCCCGTCGTTTTTCTGTAACAAAAGAACATTTGCTTTAGTTAAAAGATCATCATCCTTATATTACATTTTCATTTGTGTCATTGGATATTTACGGACCTACCGTTTAACTGAGGCGTCACGCTAAGTATGAAAAGAGAGGCAGGTGGGGTTACAGTTACGTTATTGTTGAAAATATTGACATAACCGCTGTACATAAGACAGATTAATGATGCCTACATAATGATGTCATCAGTACTGTCAGTATTCCACGACCCCTCTTCACCCGCGCTCATTCTCTAGAAGACGCCTCAGTTTAAAGTTGACCTACTAGGTATAGGCTTTAGTCCATATGCGTTCCCAACGTGTAAGGTATAGGATAGTATGGCAACGTGTTCTATGAAATTCAAATTTCCAAGAAAAAGTTTGATATTCCTCTGAACTCAATGGAACCTTTCACGATTTTCATTTACCGAAAATCAACTTTTAAGGAGAAAACTGAAATAAGACTCGTTTTTTTGTAATTTTTTTTCTTAGGTACCTATTCAAACGAATGAGTAATTATTAACGTCTCAAAACACTTTACCCATAAGTCACACTGTGTGAATCCACCCACTGCAATTTACATAACAAACCCAAACTGAAATTGACCTTTAACCTCATTTTGTACCTCTTTATTTAAAAACCTTAGTATTTGCGGTTGCGGTTAAACATAATTTTAACGAAACCGTGGTCTGGTTTGTTTACGATGATTACAGAACCACAGACCTGAAATGTACAAGGTTCTTCAATTGTCAGTGACACTTAAAAAACGTATACATTCTGAGGTTTGAAGTGAAGATTTTCTAACGCTGGGTGCCCAGAAAGAATGTAGGCACGAATACGGTAAAGAGTCAAGGTCCAAATACCCATAATATTTCTGCTGACGGAAGATACACCAATTAAGCATAATTAGAACCACAAATATCCGGCCTTTCGATTTTCTGTCACCGAAAACGTGGTTTGTAAATTTTTTGGCAGCGCGAATTTTGTCTCGCACTCATGGCATAATATTTGTGAAATTTACCTAATATCTTCTATGCTCGTTAAATTCTCTGATAGCAAGATCCTAGATCTATACCCCAAACAGTACAACAACAGCGCATAAAGGATGACTCACACTAGAACGGGACGGGCCATCCATGTTTTCCCGTCCCGTCCCGTCCCGTCCCGTGCTAATGTGAGTCACCCTTAAATAAATAGACGTCAAGCTGTCTACTTGACACACTTGTTAACACGCTCATTAGTCTCATTACTCATTCATCAACGTCGCAAGTCATCACTAATGACCATTCATATAAAAGAACGGCTATACTATTACAATTCAAAATGGTAAGTACGCTCTAGTTTTTGCGGCAATAAAGTGATAATTATATCTGGTTCTGCCACGCTCGAGTGATGGTTTGTATGGAATGCATTGCAGCAAATGAAATGGGTGTAACTGATTAATAGCGTGGCATGTGTTTCTGTGGTCTGGATTAGGAAATGGTAGGATGCTCCATATGTTGCCCTTTTTGCATATTGATTTTGGATTTCGAAACCAAAGTGTGTTGAAAAATTAGAGTTACATCCTTGTTGTTTCCGTTTGTGATTTGTTTCTTTGCTAACGCATTGAAGATGAATTACATTGCCGAGTCTGCAACAATTAGCTTTATTAGGTACCTGTGTTATACAGTGAGTAAGTCTAATACGGGCGATAAATTTAACCAAACATAGAATTCATTAGTGTTATCAATAATTAAAACATATTTTTAAGTTACACTTATATTATTAATTTTTTTTATTAAAAAATTAATAATGGGGTCATATTCCATAATTATTTTTTTAATAACATTTTCAGCAGCAATGTACTATAAAAAATTTGACGCTGACAGTTGTCAACGAATGTTTAACGCGAGTGTGTTTGCATTACCTTGCGGGCCGAATTATTTTCTATGGATAAAATTTTAATTGCAATTCCATTTCAAAGTTACCTAATTACATTTCTTATGTTCTATACTAACCACCGTTAAGAGGTTCGCCCGTATTAGATTTACACACTGTATTTTTTATGTACATAAATAGGATGTTAAAACATCATTTACATGAGGTACAATCTGACGTCTGATGACCTCCGATGGGTTAACTGTTTCAAGCCGGTGATATACATTCGGGCATTTCCACCGAATTTGCCAATGTAAGGTAATTTTAAATTGGTCTGTCGGACATACCTACCTATTATGGAGAACCGACGGATTGCTCAACCGTATATATGGCCGGCTACAGAAAGAAGGATTGTAATACAATGAAACTTAATTCGCTAATGCCTACTAGGGTGCTCTAATGCCTACTAGGGTGCTCTAATGCCTGGATGCCTAAAGTATGATAGTATTTATGTCAAAACTTAGTTCCAGTTGTATCCACCTTCAGTGCTACAATATCATTCTTAGTGCTTAATTAATAAGCAAGTCACCTAGATCAACCAAGAGTTATTGACGCCATCAGCTACGAAAATGATTACGTACATTACTTGCGCAAGTATTTAATTTTGAACTCGGTTTACCTCATTTTTGAAAGCCTGTACCAAGCCCCAAAAACAACGTAACTGGAAAAATAGTAGTACATTAAGGATGGCTCACACTAGTACGGGACGGAACGGGCGGGACGGGACGATCTATCTTTTTTTATCTATAGAAATAGACAGATCTTTCTTTCTAAAGAATCACGTGATAGCTCGAAGCCCTCGGCTGTTACGTGACATTTTTTATAGAAACTGACAAATCGTCCCGTCCCGTCTCGTTCTAGTGTTAGTCATCCCTTATGTGCTGTACATTAGTACACCGACATTTTATCAGGCCAAACTGCATTCATTTTGAAAACAAAGGCATTCCAAATGCAACGTATCAGTTTGCGTGTACAATTATCTTCAAATTACCACCTGACTCTACAATTAAGTTGCCAGAAAGAGCATCTTGTACGAAATAGGTATAATTACCACCACTTAAGGGAACTGATGGTACAAGTTTCAAGGAAAGAAATTAACATATAGTGGATAGTTCAGTCAACCCGGATGGAGGAAAGGGGCTTAAAGTTCGAAAATGTCGATAAAAAGTAGGCACTCCTTCAATCCGCATTAATACAATACCATGAGTCAGACAAGGCATGTGTTCTTATCGGTTAAAGAGCAGGCGAGCTATCAATTTATATGATCTCCGAGTCTCCGATTTCATTTAAAGTTACTGAGGCGACCTACGAGTTTGTCCTGTCCATGGTTACTACCTGTATATTGGTCTGTTTAAATCTTGAGCCGTCGTACAACATGCAAGCGATGGAAATAGGAATAACTGCAGATAAAGTGCACTTAATACCACAGACAATGCAATAATGCATGAGTAATGATTATAACTTAACTAGCTGTTGCCAGCGGCGGTACAGTGTAATTTATTAATTTTATAATTAATATTACCTACCGTCGATACGCTCTGCAAGATTTAAAATCTTGTGCAAGTGCATGCCTCCTCACGACTTCTTGCCACACTACAAATCAAATATAAAATGGAAGGCCAATGTACATACCTAATATTGTAAAATTAATTTATTTAGAAAAACCATAACAACTAATATACTATCGCGTTCAAAATTAAATAGGCATGATGGGCAGTTTATGAATGAATTCATTTATAAACTGCCCATGCACTTTTATAAGTTGCCTATGCATTTTAGCAAAACCTAATATGTATAATACTTTTTTTACTTTAGGTATGATCCCTTTAGCTTATGTAAGTCACAAATAAAGTTTTAAAGGGCTATACAATATTATTATTACATAATTATGTTGATAGTTTTAGTACACAGATCTTAAAACGATATTAATAAACTAAAACTTAACTAAGAAGACTTAAATAAACTAAAAAAAACTTGCAGCCGAGTTTTTCGCTTATTGTCGTTAAAATACTCGTACAATGTTACAAAACTTAAAAGTAGGTCGATAAACCCAAACTAGGCTGAAGATTAATTAGATACATTACGACCGGAACATTATATTATTATATCTTAGGCGCTTAGTTAACGCATGACCGTGATCGGAATTAGGTGAGCAAAAATACCTATTCCTTGCGAGAGGACATAATATAGAGTGGTTACAACCGGGTAAATAAAAATATTTTTTCTTGAAAACCGGGAATTTGATGTTTTTCCAGACACTGCAAGTACTAGCCGTAATGTTGAACATTAATGCTTTTACATTACGAGTATATTATGTATAGAATGTTTGTAATTGAAATTGAAATAATTGGATTTATGACTAGAATGTAACCCTTTTTACTACAAACTTTACGAACGCATAGAACGTTTGTAGTAAGTTAGTAACGCATCATGAATGTTCAACATTGCGGTTAGTACTCGCAGTGCTTGTAATAAGAATCAAATACCCGTATTCGAGAAATTAAATATAAATATTGTTTTTCTACTCCAGCACTTCTATCTGTCAATTAGATGACTGGCAGCGATATTAAAAAAGTATACATTATAACTTTGTATGTGGTATTCCATAAGACCCCCGTAAAGCAATCCTCCAATTCTTTTTTTTTTATGTCTATAGTTGGCATATGACCTCTTCCACATTCTACCACCTTTCGAGATTTTGCTTTTTCAGTTGTTTTAGCGGTCGTAGAAAAACTAGCGTATGCAACAGTTAATAATTGGTTCTAGAAACTGTCGGGTCTATTATTACGAACGGCGACCCTCAAGTTTTAAAAACCCTTATTAACCCTTTTAAGTTTTAAACACTGTTGCATAAACTACTATTTTACCCGGTTGTAACTACTCTATACGTATCATCTCGCAAGGAATAGGTATTTGCTTACATAATTCCGATTTATTGCATTGGAGTCCAAACTTTACCTACATCAATGTACCAAATATTTTTCATCACACCTGCTGTAAATGATGATATTATATGCAAGCACACTTAGCCTTAATGAACTGTATTAAGCCCATGGTCTTAAAAGATTCTCATACTACCGCCCGGAGCTCCTGGAGGACCGCCCCTCACGTAGTCGCCGCTCACTCCGGAGTACTGTGGACTGTGCAGTGCCACTACACTACCGTTAATAATTATTGTTTATTTATCTGCCTTGAAAGTTTAATTATTTCTTCGCAAATGTGATGAAAAACATTGTATGTATCACGGGCGGTACAAGAATTACGAACTCGTGCTAAAATTAAGCCCTCGTATTCAACTCGCGCGAAAATTCACACTCGTTCGTAATTTATTGTTTACCGCCCTTAAAGGATGACTCACAGTAGTCCGTTCCGTTCCGATCCGATCTGTCAGTTTCTATAGAAAGTATCACGTGATAGCTCGGAGCCCTCGGACGTCACGTGACTTTTTGTATAGGAACTGACAGATCGTCCCGTATCGGATCGGAACGGAACGGACTACTGTGAGCCATCCTTAATACACAATGTATCTATTATGTCACCGGCCCGCGGACATCGTTCTCATATTTTAAACCCACGTTTTACGGTAATTTTATTAAGAAATGTCAATAGTCAGATGCTTCTTGATATAATACGATATACGCACATGACAGCTTGAGAAGTCTCATGTGTGTGTGAACTTAGCATATCAAATGCTAGCATCTCACAATTTTGTGAGAGTTCTCGTAGCATCCCTAATAGTTCTAGAGTTCTAGGTGGTTTTTTTTCATAGTTCTGCACATTTACGCGAATCGCCTCATATGCAGGGTCTTTCACATGTAAGAGCTGGGATGCCGTGGTTCAAACTTGGGCTGTTTTAGAGTTTTGGCCCATATACGACTATCATCTTCAGAACTTGATAACTCTCTTAAAATGTACTTTAGTAACAATAACTCTCCATTTTTAGCTGTGCTAAGATGTTGACTAGCTAATACACGTGAGACGCTGTGTCTCAATCTTGTAACAGCTGGGATGCCACTTGATAAACATAGGCCGTTATTTAGGCAGGTCCAATTTCTGAATATCATCATTGGACCCTAACAACTCTAAAAAAACTTATAAAAGTAATTAGAACTTTCTGCTTGCATGTGCATTAGGCTGCCTGCTAGCAACAGTGCCTAATACATTAGATCTCAGATCTAGAATTCCTGGGATGATAGATGTCAAAGATAGAACGAATTCATAATTTTGCACTTTTTTCTTGCTATGTATTAAAAATCCATAAAAAAATCAAATTTCTTTCAAGAAGTGAGAACTCTTCGACATTATTAGCAATAGCGTGCCTTTTACACGAAACGCCTCATATGCAGGGTCTTTCACCTGTAACAGCTGGGATGCCGAGGTTCAAACTTGGGCTGTTTTAGAGTTTTGGCCCATATACGACTATCATCTTCAGACCTTGAAAACTCTCTTAAAATGTATTTCAGTAAAAATAACTCTCCATGTGCAGCTGTAATAAGATGTCGACTAGCTAATACACATGAGACGCTGTGTCTTGGGGCTGTAACAGCTGGGATGCCACTTGGTAAACATAGGCCGTTATTTAGGCAGGTCCCATTTCCGAATATCATCTTTGGACCCTAATAGCTCTATAAAAGTTTATTCCAGAAGTTGGAAATCTTTGCTTTCCTGTGTAATAGGGTGCCTGCTAGCATCTGCGTGCGATACGTTAGATCTCAGATTTAATAAATCGGGGATGTTAGATGTCAAAGATATAACGATTTCATCTTCTTGCACCATTTGTTTGTCATGTATTATATATGAATAAAAAAATCGTAGTACATTTAAGAAGTTAGAACTTCTCGATTTTTGTAGCATAAGGGTGCCCTTTACACGAAACGCCTGATATCCAGGGCCTCAAACCTGTGAGAGCTGGGATGCCACTTGATAAACATTGCCCGTTATTTCGGCATGTCCCATTTCCGAATATCATCTTTGGACTCTAATAACTCTATTAAAGTTTTTTCCAGAAGTTGGAACTCTTTGCTTTCATGTGCATTAGGGTGCCTGGTAATAACAGCGCTCCATACGTTACATATCAGATCTAAAATTCCTGGGATGATAGACGTCAAAGATATAATGAATTCATAGTTTTACACTGTTTTCTTGCTATGTTTTAAAAATCCATAAAAAAATCAAATTTCTTTCAAGAAGTGAGAACTCTTCGACATTATTAGCAATAGCGTGCCTTATACACGAAACGCCTCATATGCAGGGTCTTTCACCTGTAACAGCTGGGATGCCGAGGTTCAAACTTGGGCTGTTTTAGAGTTTTGGCCCATATACGACTATCATCTTCAGAGCTTGAAAACTCTCTTAAAATGTATTTAAGTGAAAATAAGTCTCCATGTGCAGCTGTACTAAGATGCCGACTGGCGAATACACATGAGACGCTGTGTCTTAGGGCTGTAACAGCTGGGATGCCGCTTGGTAAACATAGGCCGTTGTTTAGGCAGGTCTTATTTCCGAATATCATCTTTGGACCCTAACAACTCTAAAAAAAACTTATAAAAGTAATAAGAACTTTCTGCTTTTATGTGCATTAGGGTGCCTGCTAGCAACAGAGCCTAATACATTAGATCTCAGATCTAGAATTCCTGGGATGATAGATGTCAAAGATAGAACGAATTCATAATTTTGCACTATTTTCTTGTTATGGATTAAAAATTCCATAAAAAAATCAAATTTCTTTCAAGAAGTTAGAACTCTTCGATATTATTACCATTAGCGTGCCTTCTACACGAAACGCCTGATATGCGCGGTCTTTCACCTGTAACAGCTGGGATGCCGTGGTTCAA
This sequence comes from Lathronympha strigana, assembly GCA_949128165.1. NCBI lineage: Eukaryota > Metazoa > Arthropoda > Insecta > Lepidoptera > Tortricidae > Lathronympha > Lathronympha strigana. The sequence goes on along the minus strand of OX421913.1, from coordinate 14,985,861 downwards.
AACTGGGCCTGTTATAGAGTATTGGCCCATATACGGCTATCATCTTCGGACCTTGAAAACTCTCTAAAAATGTACTTCAGTAACAATAACTCTCCATGTTTAGCTGTGCTAAGATGTTGACTAGCTAATACACGTGAGACGCTGTGTCTTAATCTTGTTAAAGTTGGGGTGCCACTTGATAAACATAGGCCGTTATTTAGGCAGGTCCAATTTCCGAATATCATCATTGGACTCTAATAACTCTAAAAAAAACTTGTAATAGTAGTAAGAACTCTCTGCTTACATGTGCATTAGGGTGCCTGCTAGCAACAGAGCATAATACGTTAGATCTCAGATCTAGAATTCCTGGGATGATAGATGTCAAAGATAGAACGAATTCATAATTTTGCACTTTTTTCTTGCTATGTATTAAAAATCCATAAAAAAATCAAATTTCTTTCAAGAAGTGAGAACTCTTCGACATTATTAGCAATAGCGTACCTTTTACACGAAACGCCTCATATGCAGGATCATTCACCTGTAAGAGCTGGGATGCCGTGTTTCAAACTTGGGCTATTTTAGAGTTTTGGCCCATATACGACTATCATCTTCAGACCTTGAAAACTCTCTTAAAATGTATTTCAGTAAAAATAACTCTCCATGTGCAGCTGTACTTAGATGTCGACTAGCGAATACACATGAGACGCTGTGTCTTAGGGCTGTAACAGCTGGGATGCCGCTTGGTAAACATAGGCCGTTATTTAGGCAGGTCCCATTTCCGAATATCATCTTTGGACCCTAACAACTCTAAAAAAAACTTATAAAAGTAATAAGAACTTTCTGCTTTTATGTGCATTAGGGTGCCTGCTAGCAACAGAGCCTAATACATTAGATCTCAGATTTAGAATTCCTGGGATGATAGATGTCAAAGATAGAACGAATTCATAATTTTGCACTATTTTCTTGTTATGGATTAAAAATTCCATAAAAAAATCAAATTTCTTTCAAGAAGTTAGAACTCTTCGATATTATTAGCATTAGCGTGCCTTCTACACAAAACGCCTGATATGCGGGGTCTTTCACCTGTAACAGCTGGGATGCCGTGGTTCAAAACTGGGCCTGTTATAGAGTATTGGCCCATATACGGCTATCATCTTCGGACCTTGAAAACTCTCTAAAAATGTACTTCAGTAACAATAACTCTCCATGTTTAGCTGTGCTAAGATGTTGACTAGCTAATACACGTGAGACGCTGTGTCTTAATCTTGTTAAAGCTGGGGTGCCACTTGATAAACATAGGCCGTTATTTAGGCAGGTCCAATTTCCGAATATCATCATTGGACCCTAACAACTCTAAAAAATTTATAAAAGTAATTAGAACTTTCTGCTTGCATGTGCATTAGGCTGCCTGCTAGCAACAGTGCCTAATACATTAGATCTCAGATCTAGAATTCCTGGGATGATAGATGTCAAAGATAGAACGAATTCATAATTTTGCACTTTTTTCTTGCTATGTATTAAAAATCCATAAAAAAATCAAATTTCTTTCAAGAAGTGAGAACTCTTCGACATTATTAGCAATAGCGTGCCTTTTACACGAAACGCCTCATATGCAGGGTCATTCACCTGTAAGAGCTGGGATGCCGTGTTTCAAACTTGGGCTGTTTTAGAGTTTTGGCCCATATACGACTATCATCTTCAGACCTTGAAAACTCTCTTAAAATGTGTTTCAGTAAAAATAACTCTCCATGTGGAGCTGTAATAAGATGTCGACTAGCTAATACATATGAGACGCTGTGTCTTAGGGCTGTAACAGCTGGGATGCCACTTGGTAAACATAGGCCGTTATTTAGGCAGGTCCCATTTCCGAATATCATCTTTGGACCCTAATAGCTCTATAAAAGTTTATTCCAGAAGTTGGAAAGCTTTGCTTTCCTGTGTAATAGGGTGCCTGCTAGCATCTGCGTGCGATACGTTAGATCTCAGATTTAATAAATCGGGGATGTTAGATGTCAAAGATATAACGATTTCATCTTCTTGCACCATTTGTTTGTCATGTATTATATATGAATAAAAAAATCGTAGTACATTCAAGAAGTGAGAACTTCTTGACTTTTGTAGCATAAGGGTGCCCTTTGCACGAAACGCCTGATATCCAGGGCCTCAAAACTGTGAGAGCTGGGATGCCACTTGATAAACATTGCCCGTTATTTCGGCATGTCCCATTTCCGAATCTCATCTTTGGACCCTAATAACTCTAAGTTCACACACACGTCAAAGATAGAACGAATTCATAATTTTGCACTTTTTTCTTGCTATGTATTAAAAATCCATAAAAAAATCAAATTTCTTTCAAGAAGTGAGACCTCTTCGACATTATTAGCAATAGCGTGCCTTTTACACGAAACGCCTCATATGCAGGGTCTTTCACCTGTAAGAGCTGGGATGCCGTGGTTCAAACTTGGGCTGTTTTAGAGTTTTGGCCCATATACGACTATCATCTTCAGACCTTGAAAACTCTCTTAAAATGTATTTCAGTAAAAATACCTCTCCATGTGCAGCTGAACTAAGATGTCAACTAGCTAATACACATGAGACGCTGTGTCTTAGAGCTGTAACAGCTGGGATGCCACTTGGTAAACATAGGCCGTTATTTAGGCTGGTCCCATTTCCGAATATCATCTTTGGACTCTAATAACTCTATAAAAGTTTATTCCAGAAGTTGGAACTCTTTGCTTTCCTGTGCAATAGGGTGCCTGCTAGCATCTGCGTGCGATACGTTAGATCTCAGATTTAATAAATCGGGGATGTTAAATGTCAAAGATATAACGATTTCATCTTCTTGCACCATTTGTTTGTCATGTATTATATATGAATAAAAAAATCGTAGTACATTCAAGAAGTGAGAACTTCTCGATTTTTGTAGCACAAGGGTGCCCTTTACACGAAACGCCTGATATCCAGGGCCTCAACCTATGAGAGCTGGGATGCCACTTGATAAACATTGCCCATTATTTCGGCATGTCCCGTTTCCGAATATCATCTTTGGACCCTATAATAATTCTATTGAAGTTTATTCCAGAAGTTGGAACTCTTTGCTTTTATGTGCATTAGGGTGCCTGCTAGCAACAGAGCCTAATACGTTAGATCTCAGATCTAGAATTCCTGGGATGATAGATTTCAAATACGAGTATAGAACGAATTTATAATTTTGCACTATTTTCTTGTTATGGATTCAAAATTCCATAAAAAAATCAAATTTCTTTCAAGAAGTGAGAACTCTTCGACATTATTAGCATTAGCGTGCCTTCTACACGAAACGCCTGATATGCAGGGTCTTTCACCTGTAATAGCTGGGATGCCGTGGTTCAAAACTGGGCCTGTTATAGATTATTGGCCCATATACGGCTATCATCTTCGGACCTTGAAAACTCTCTTAAAATGTACTTCAGTAACAATAACTATCCATTTTTAGCTGTGCTAAGATGTTGACTAGCTAATACAAGTGCGACGCTGTGACTCAATCTTGTAACAGCTGGGATGCCACTTTATAAACATAGGCCGTTATTTAGGCAGGTCTTTTTTTCCGAATATTATCATTGGACCCTAATAACTCTAAAAAAAACTTGTAATAGTAGTAAGAACTCTCTGCTTTCATGTGCATTAGGGTGCCTGCTACCAACAGAGCATAATACGTTAGATCTCAGATCTAGAATTCCTGGGATGATAGATGTCAAATATAGAACGAATTTATAGTTTTGCACTATTTTCTTGTTATGGATTCAAAATTTCATAAAAAAAATCAATTTCTTTCAAGAAGTTAGAACTCTTCGATATTATTAGCATTAGCGTGCCTTCTACACGAAACGCCTGATATGCAGGGTCTTTCACCTGTAACAGCTGGGATGCCGTGGTTCAAATCTGGGAATGTTATAGAGTATTGGCCCATATACGGCTATCATCTTCAGACCTTGAAAACTCACTTAAAATGCACTTCAGTAACAATAACTATCCATTTTTAGCTGTGCTAAGATGTTGACTAGCTAATACACGTGAGACGCTGTGTCTCAATCTTGTAACAGCTGGGATGCCACTTTATAAACATAGGCCGTTATTTAGGCAGGTCTTTTTTCCGAATATCATCATTGGACCCTAACAACTCTAAAAAACTTATAAAAGTATTAAGAACTTTCTGCTTTCATGTGCATTAGGGTGCCTGCTAGCAACAGAGCCTAATACGTTTGATCTCAGATTTAGAATTCCTGGGATGATAGTAGTCAAAGATAGAACGAATTCATAATTTTGCACTATTTTCCTGTTATGGATTCAAAATTCCATAAAAAAATAAAATTTCTTTTAAGAAGTTAGAACTCTTCGATATTATTAGCATTAGTGTGCCTTCTACACGAAACGCCTGATATGCAGGGTCTTTCACCTGTAACAGCTGGGATGCCGTGGTTCAAAACTGGGCCTGTTATAGAGTATTGGCCCATATACGGCTATCATCTTCGGACCTTGAAAACTCTCTTAAAATGTACTTCAGTAACAATAACTATCCATTTTTAGCTGTTCTAAAATGTTGACTAGCTAATACACGTACTAGCTAATATACTTGACGAAATACGTAACATTGGTTTTTACGTTCCTATCATATAGGCACTCGTATATGAAAAAAAAATTTTTTTACAATTTTGACTAGAACTCTTTGTATATCATCTAGAAATGTTAGTACCTTTCATTTAAATGCTATTTTGAAGTCGAGGACTGGATAACGGCTGGGATGCTGGAGTGTCATATGCGAAGTTAGCATCCCATTTTACTATTTGATTTTTTTCGCGTAAATGTGCAGAACTATGAAAAAAAAACACCTAGAACTCTAGAACTATTAGGGATGCTACTAGAACTCTCACAAAATTGTGAGATGCTAGCATTTGATATGCTAAGTTCACACACACAAGTCTCATGCCCGTTATATGACCCGTGTTGCACTTGACTCAGTTCTCTTGAACATGAACATGGCCTACAAACATCTTTACTATCGTCGGCAATTAATTGAGTATTTGTAACCTTTAATCCATCGGAATAAGGACTTACTGTGGTCATTCATGGTTGCTTAGTACATCACAGTCTTAGTCTTGAAACCGACTTTTAAATAATGGAGTATTCTCCATCTAACTTCATATTTTTATGTTTATACTGTCTAATATACTCGTAAACCAAAAAAGAGCGTGTCTGGCTAACGTGGCTATTTTTATTTAGGTATAAAATTACCCAAAATGTATTGCGTTTAAAAATATGGTACACAAAGACGGAATTTACGACGGAATAGATACCTATAAGATTCGTGAAAGTTGATGCAACTTAGTTTTCATTAATCCATGTCAATAGGAATTACCGCGAGCCAATTCGCCGCTAGGGGCGCTAGTGGAACATGAGTCTGGCCTGGCGATGGCGGGAAACAACTGGCGGGGTACAAACAACTATACAGTGTGAACACAACTATCCTTTCGTAGTAAATCATAGTTATTGTAAGCCTAACCAATATATTACCCGTATTGAATACCTACCTCATAATTGTTCAATTATCTACATACCAGTTATTTTCGCAACCACTATTAGTTTCACACCTCCAACTCTAGCAGGCTCGCCGCGTGGGTAAATGATTGAGGAATCTAGGCAAATTATACGTGCCTTGTATTTCATTGCTCGATTTAATTATAGTTTATCTCTGTGGTTTGTATTACAGTATAATCGATTTTTCTTTGCGTTTGTTTATATCAAGAAAAAAAGTTAAGTATCATAGCATGAAAATGCCTTCATAGAAATAAAAATAATATTTTTAGTCATTTTACTTTCTACGCGCCTGGGTTAGCCTTCTTTGTAACTATTCTAAATTTCACATCGATAGCTTAAGTATTTCCCGAAATATTTAAATAAAATAAGTACCTACCTATGTGACAGACAGACTTCTAAGGGTCCGTTTTTTTATCAGAAGCCGAACAGTTTTCAATTAAGTAGGTACTGACGTTCGAAACTCTAGTTCCAGAGAGAGTTCTAGTTCTAGTTCTGATATCGCGCCTGCATTACTCTGCCGTGGTTGCATTTTAAAATAAGTTTATAAATCCAAACACAAGTGGTTTCCGAGATTCGATTAAACAACACTCAACTTAGTCATAATTTATTCTAAAGAGCACCAAGCGAATACATCATTAGTATTCTGGAACTGTTCAGGCTGACTATTCGACCGGCAAACCACAGACTGACAAATGCATTCACCACAGAATGCATTAAGAGGCTTCATGATCTAGTATTTCTCGATGGGCCATTTTGACGAGATTTCAGTGGGTATTCTTGAACCCATTACCTATGGGTTCATTTTTTCGTTTGTAGTCAAGGATTTGTGAAAAAAAATGATTACTTATTTGCCGTGACGTATCGTTTTTGTGAAATGTAATTTTTTTCTTACATTGTAATTAATATATGAAATCTTCCTACATAGTATATTTCTACTTGACGGCTCTATACCGGACGACATGTTTCAGCTTCAAATCAATTTCAACAAAAGTTATGTTCAGATAACTATGATTTTACCTAATGTTCCCGGAGTTTAAAAGAAGAACTATTGTTATTTAACTAGAAGTATTGTTTTCAAATTATTGATGTTAATATATGTCAATAACAATAGTAATTCATCCTATATACATGACACTGCTGGCTACAGGAATCCTCTTAAGAGATGTACCATGTATTGTATAATATGACAAGTTATAAAAAAAAACATGTAAATTCAGATGGAAGGTCACTTGCATCAGGGAGCCTCTTAAGTGCGCCTGCGCCTGCACTGTGTACAAATCGTTTGCAACTGGCACATCATGCGGCCATGTTGTGACTGACAATAGGGAGACAAATGTCGAATTTTATCACAAAATTTGCTTGAATGAATACAAAGTGAGTACCTAAGCTATAAAAACAAAATTTAAATGAAAAATACTTACTCATATTTTAAGTATTATATAAACTCTGGAAGTATTCGTTCCTATTTCAACATTTAAATCTTACTCGGATCTAGGTACACACGCGTTCAAAAGTGCATGGGAATTTATGAATGAATTCATTCTTAAACTATCCATGCAATTTTGAACGCGGTAGTACTTAGTATAGGTACATAATGATCCCGCAGTTATATCTGATGATAGTTCGCTTAGTTTTACTTTAAACGTTTACGGTGTAGCTATATGACATTTTCAACTTCCATGTGCCACTTAAGTCTTACCAGCACCCGCATGACGGCGTACCATCGCCAACATTATTAACTGGGTGCGTACACAAGATTCCAATCGTCAACGGTAGCGAACGAATCGCAACTGTTTTTGTCGCACTAATAAGGAAGAGTGGTAGAGTGAGAACGCAACTACGCTACGCTAAGGAGCGTTAACGATTGGCATCTTGTTTACGCACCCTGACTATTTGCAATCCCGATTCCCCCTACGGGCTCGTTAAAAAATGGGGGGGGTGTAAAAAAGTACCAAAAAAGATAGGTGAGAGGGGGGTCAAAAATCGGCCAATTATGATCACATGATTTTTGAACGAGCCCTAAACCCATACTTCACAAGGTACCGATGCCGAGGCTACCCTACCTATAGTTAAAGGTTTATAGTTTATACATGACGAAATCTAGGGATCCTCAATTTTTCATAATTGTTTATTTATTTTACTTTAGGGGGAGATTTTACCTCCACTTCCAATCTGGAAAATACAAATAAACAAATACTCGTATGTACAGTTTAGCTACTTACCCCTTAAAATAGCGGTTTAACCCTACGGGAGTAGGTATATAGGCAATTATCGTCAGGTAAACGTCAGCACTAAATTATAGCCAGTCACCACATAACCCCAATGGGCTTCAGTTTTCAATTTCCCTTGTAAACTGATAACATGGCCCTTACCATGACGTCGTAACGCGATTCAGTTTAACTTCTTAACTCTGCTCATTTGTATGGCAGCGACCCAGTTTATGTCCTAAACTGAATCGCTTTAAGACGTCATGGTAAGGGCCCTGGCTGGCTTATTTACAACAGAACTCTTAATTGAGCGAGATCACAAAGATTAAAGGAAAGTACATTGAGTTTAAACGAATCGCCAATTAAGTCGCTACACGATAAGTACTTGTTTATTGTCTAGTGAGATTGCGGTAGTCATGCCATTTAGGAGTATTCTCTTCGCTCGTCGTCGTACCTAACGGTGACTCTAGCTAGAGTTGTTTATCTAAAAGCTGTAACAAAATGCTGGTGACTCGTTTAAGAGCGGAATCAGTAAAGTGGACTGATTTGGAAAAAATAGAAAAAAAAAAGACTTTTTTCTCATCAACCCACGAAACTGATACCGCCCTTAAACGGATCGCAAGCATTTTTGTTACACCCTATATTTATGTTATGATTATGATACGATTGAATGAAACTATAGAAACTATAGAAGTTAGTCGAGAAATGTCAAATTTGATTTACGTACCATTTCTTACCTTGCACCTTGTGGTAAGGTATCTTCTTCTGTGGAAAAAGCTCCCTGAGAATGATTCCCTATGATCTACCCTATGACGTAATTTAAAAAGTTTATTATTTCAATATTTACCATACTCATAGCGTCAATATATAAAGATTTGAATAGCTTTAACCGATTAGCTGCTTACCACCTACTTCTCAAGTTTACACAAGTATATAACATTGTTATTGTGTTTTTTATGACGTTTCACAAGTACTTGTCAACTGCACATTATATTTACAATTTCTGAAACGTGTTTCATTAAACACTTAATTAAACCATATTTGATCTACTCTAATTACTTTACCTGCTCAATATTTCCATTTACATATAAATAAAATAAAGTAAATTTTTAAGTACCTATGTATGGTATTCAAGATGATATTGTCACACTCTTATTGCCACAACAATAAGGTCGTGCCAAGATAATGTTGAACACCTTGCCAGCTTTAATCTATTGCTGCTGTCTGTACTCTCTGGCAAAGCTTGCACTTTATTAAAGGTTAAACTTCGATTACACCCAAAAAAACAAGTGAATTTTATGAATTTGGGCTTTAATATAATATTGAAAAGAGTTACTTTCACTTATTCCTTTTCATAAACCTATTTACAGTTCCTTGCATCCTGTAGAAACTTCCGGTTCACTAAAATATAACAAATTGTATATTGCAAATGGTACAAAACATGAGACAAAATTGTACGTAATAAGTAAAAAACTCATTGGCATGAATTACGTAAAATGACCATGCGACATTGCATTTTATTTGAACAAATTTCTTACACTGACAATACTTTTAATGACAGGTTTTCATGTCATACCTAGTTAGTTCCGTTATACATTTCTTTTGCTCTAAGTGAGTGCGATAAAGATATATAAATTTCCATTCGATTTTAGCGGTAGTTTGACATGAATTGTTGCCATATAAATGAGAATAATAGCGCCCTCTTGACAACCATCATATATTCGTGGCTTCGCCTGCCAAGATCGCATATTACTAAGTAAATATCCATAGGTCAGTTAAAGTGGAAAGATGGGACAGGGAAAAAGCAAAATACCGTTTTGTTTTTTCTTCTTCATTTTACCTACTGCACAAAGTGATCATTTACTTAACGTTCCCCTGGCTTTTGCCACTGCTAAGGAGTCCGCTTGGTAACCTGCTCTCAAGATTTAATCTGTAAGAGTTTTTTAAAAATACTGCTATTTAAACCGGGGAAACTAAGGACTAATATGGAATAATCCGATTCCTTCACGATGACTTCCTTCACGGAAAACCGCTTAGATTTGTTCAACATTAAGACCCGATAAACTGATTAATAATATACCCGGGTTTTGAAGTCGCGACTTTTAGGTTGCAAGTCGCATTCTTACCGCTACGCCACCAAGGCACAATAAATAAATATGGGGAATATTTATTTTAACCTGTATTTTATTTTAAGATGATGTATGAGTCAGTATTTAAACTCTGTCAGAAATATTTTATAAGACTACTAAGTTACGAGTAATAAGTCAAATGATAAATTTTCTGGTTATAGCTTTAGAAATAGCTTGAACATAATTATGCGGCAATAACGCAGCTGCGGTGCACATTACATTGTAGTTAAAATATATTATATCAATGAATAAACAGATATTAAAGTATGCTATAATTGCACATTTTGACGCGAGACTTAAACTTACCTACCTTATTTAGCTAAGAGCCTTAGGAGGAAGTCGGAGATATGAAGGGACAGTACGGACATAGAACAAGCTGTCTTAGTACTTAATAGCTTGCAAATCCTGGAGTTAGTTGCCAAAGCGGGTTCCGGGCTCCCTGACCCGTGGCATAAGAAAATAGAAGAATAGAATAGAAGAATGACAGTGAGGCAAGTACTTCTAAGTAAGTAGGTATTAAGTACTTCTTCCTATTAAGTACTAATCCCAAGATTTGGCATAGTCGCAGTTTTACGAAGGTGACTGCCATCTGACCTTTCAATCAGAGGATAAACTAGGCCTTATTGGGATTAGTCCGTCACGCGTTACACTGTATTAGCAACAAGTTGCATATGCTACACATAAGAGTTTGAGACGGCACCTTTCGAAAATGTTTGAAAGTACGTCCGTCTCGCTCCTACCATTACTCTGACAGGAGCGAGAGAGACATACCCCCGAACACCGCAGTCGCTATCGAATACGGCCACGTACAACTCATGGTAACAAGTTGATCCTTTTGAGAAATTTCTAGTAAATATACCACCAATACTTACTAAAGCATCTTGTACTAGCTGACGTAACCAATATATGCAGATAGGTACTGTTCAGCCTTAGCGAATAGCAAGTTCAACTTGTGCCTTTGACTTACAAGTGTAAGTGGGTCACTGTCATTCTCATCGATTGTAGACCCTCTTTATCACGATCTTTATTACCTTTAAGCTTTTTCTTAGGTGTTCTTATGCTCTTTATAATTGTAAGTTATGGATAAGGATGATAAAGTCTAATACCTCACAATACCTGAAATGTTGGTTATTATTTGTACGATTATCCTGTTAATAGAACAATGAATGTTTATTTTTCAGTTTAGACAGCGAGCGTGATGGGCATCTTTGCTTCGGGAACGAATCGGAGCTATTTACTTTAGTAGATTTTTTTTGTAGTTAGATGTTTAGTTTGTATTTATATTTGAGTTTAGATATCATCCATCATCATTGGCAAATTGACGCGACGTAGTCTGTTTAAACTTAAGGAAGGAATTTGCAATTTGCAAAAAGTTCAAGTCCTTTATATGCACCGTTCGTCCGATTCCCCGTTGGTGTCCGTTCGTCCATTTTTCTGTTCGGCAATCTCGTAGTTCGTCAACTGCTCCGTTCGTCTAAATTAGCAAAATTAGCTTTTCGAGCATTCCATACCTATACAAGATATGAAACTAAACCGGCATGTAACGCTGTAAATCTGTAATACATTGTAATGTATACCACCATAAAACTTCATTAAAAATAAAACTTAGCAAACCCCTGTTAAATATCGTAGCTCTCACAAACATACACGATTAGCATTTTATGACAGTAGACTGCCGTCCTAAGAAAAAAAGACGTATCTAACATTTTTTGCAAAATTGAGTTATACACATATTTGGAATCGGCTAAAAAAGGCGCATCTGCCAGTATTTTTAATATTGCTCAAAAATGATCAGATGTCGACTTTATCGACTACCAAAAAGGGCACATCTGCAGAAAACCTGCCTATGCTACTAGATTGAAAAGGCGTTTCTTTGCCGTACTACAAAGAAAAGGCGCATCTAGGTAGATGCGTCTTATTTGATTTATAAAACGCATGCCGGATCATACGTTGAAATGGCGCTTCTACATTGTACTAAGAAGAAAAGAAGTTTCTAACACACATACGCCCCTTCATTCTAGTATTTTAAAGATAAAGCCAGACGTAAGCGCCAGAAGCGTCTTTTCTACGTAGTGTTGCTAGGTTTGCTGATGTGAAGGGGGAGCGCAGTAGTATGGCGGTTGAGTCAGTTGCGCCCGCGCCACCGACGTGTTACCACAAGCACGCGCGCGGTTTTCCGTGCGCCAAAAAACGACAATGGTAAAAAAATATTACATTGTTTACTTCACCATTATAAAAAATAAAATCATTTATTTCGGACCACATAGAAATCCATATTGAGTTAGTAGGTATTATTATACTATGTTACAAAACTTAAATGTTAAACTTAATACTCATAATTAACTAAGGAGCGGTGCAGGCTTGACCAGTGCTGACAATAGCGACTGTCATTATGCCAGTCTGTTTGTGTTAAGTTTTTCATAACAATAATATATATAAATTGTGAACGGCATTGTTAAAAACCCCTCCTCACCGCATGGCGGCTGCCTGTGACTGAATTTATTGAGAAGTGTTGCTTTGAGATTTAAATATTGATAGCACTAAAAAAAAATCGACACACTTGCTCATAACGTGAATCTTATTTGTATCACTTTTAGGCTCATAATCCTAGATATTATACACGCGTGCATTTTCATTATATTATTACACTTAGTTTTTAATGATTTGTTACAGTCTCATCGAGCGAGGTTAACACGTTGCACTAAAATACTTTTTCTACTCCAGCACTTCTAACTGTCAATTAGATGACTGACAGCGATATTCAAAAAGTCTACATTATAACGTTGTCTATGGTATTCCATAAGAACACTGCTCCTATGGATTTTCATACAATATATTAGCACTGTTGTAGTTTTTTTTAATTTCTTTAGTGGGCACAACATCTTCCCTATTCTGGCACGTTTCTAGATTTAGCTTTTTACGCTATTTTAGCTGTCGTAGAAAAACTAGGGTATGCAACAGCTCATAATTGGGTCTTAAAACTCTCGGGAACTCGGCATCGCCTCGTTTTGTAACGGCGACCCTCAAGTTTTAAGAACCCTTATTATATCACTGTTGCATAAACTACTATTCTATGGTTCATTCAAGCAAACCATGTCATTCGCAACCGTCTACATCGAAAAGTTATTACGATGAGCAGGTGCCTTCATGCAGATTTAAACGAATTTTTAGATAGCCAGGCAGGATGCCCTAGACCTTAATTGTAATATCAACCCTGACGTAGATTTTGATTCAAATGACTCGTTTTTAGATAAAGATTATGTACCTCCGTGTTCAAAGCCCGCAGAAAGTTCAGAAGACTCAGACAGTTCCACAAATACTATACCTAACTCACAGCCTGTTAACGTTATTATTCCTGAGTCACCAGAAGTCTCTGACTCAGGCAAAGAAAACTCTGACCAAAGTACAAAAAAAAGGGGGGCCTAGAAAACGTAAAAGGAATGACGAGACACCAAAGCAGAGAAAAATTATGAAAAAAGTACTACATTGTAAAAACGTAACTAGCCAGAAACGTCTTTTCATTGTAGTATCGAGTATTTTTATCGGATTTTTTTACTAAGAAGAAAAGGAATTTTCGACTTTTTATTAAATTAAATTAAATAAACTTGATTTTCAAACTAACATTTCGATAAAATAGGTGTTACTACACATTTCTGCAAATTAAAAATATTGAATTTGCGGTTTGTCTTTAAGCAGCAATTTTTTTAATTTTCTGACAACAAATTAATTTTTATCTCCGTTTACAAGGTAATGTAGATACGTCTTTTTTCCTAACGACGGCAGAGATGTTTACCTTTTTCCGGCCATTTACGATCTCCATAGTGGGTATGTACGCCGGGCATCCGTCAGACTTTCCCATACATTGATAGGCAGATCCGGCGAATATTCCCGAACTTATATGACCAGCAAATCGAACGACTTCAAATTTCAAACTGAGGAAGTTCGAAATCCGTCTTTTTTTTCTATTAACTTTAACATTTTCATATCTAATCGGTTTATTGCTGCAGATTAATGACCAATTGTTAAGTCATATTACATGATAACGCGTGCATATTAAATTATTTCCTTATAAGATTAGAAAGTTGCATGAATTACGAAATGAACAATTTCGAATAAAATATATTCTAACTTAAATTAAAAGTTTAAGAAAATGTCAGAAAAATATTCTACACTTGATTATATGTAGATAGAATACCAATTTCGGTATTTAGAGTCTACTAATTTAAATTCTGTATCTATATAGGTAATTAGGTTCCATTTACATTTTGCTCAGTTGTTATTGCAGAATAACTATTTGTTTTGTTGTAATTAGAAACCAGGACGCTTTGTCCTGTGATAACGAGCTGACGGTGACGGATGTTTAGTACTTATCGTGTTCCGCGTCTAAGTTTCATACCGACATAAATGTTAGCCAGACGTACCTACATGTAGTTAAAACAAAAGACATCATGGGGAAATACGTGGTTAGTAAAATCCTAGAAAACATCAAAAATCAGTAATCGTGTAACAAACATACATTATACTATTTATACTTATATCTATATACAGGACCTCAAAATTGTACTTAAGTAAGTTCAGCAGTTGCCGCCAGCATCCTGGGTACAATGCCTCAAGGACCTATTTTAGATTTAAGGTAGGTAGAGGTGGGTAGCTAAGCTAGGTAAGTTACACTTACTGTATACCTATATTTTGAAAAAAATGTTATTATACATCGGATGATCGGATGACCTGCCCCATATGTTGCCCTAACCAGTCCATGACGCCTATAATACATTGTAATATACAGGGTGTCCCATAAATTACACGTCACAGTGACACTGGAGATTTTTTTTTTTTGAGAGGGGAAAATGCGTTACGCATACCGTCCGGGTGCGGGGACGGACCCGGAACGGTTATGTGGGACTCCCTGTTGGGCTGATGAGACCCCAGGTATACCCACTAAAAACCCCTCTGTCTGCCGCCAGTGTGCTATAGCGGTGGGCTGCAGGAACGCTTGCGCTTAACTTCTACAGCACCACCAGCACTTGTCCGTTAGCCGGACCACCTCCGGAAGCCCATGTTGTCCTCTATCGCCGTTTGCCATATATAATGGCCACCCTCGCCGGGACTTGGAGGTGTTTGGATGACAGACGTCCCCGTGCCTGTCATCCCAAGTTCCCTTACGGGGGCAGGCGGCGGTCGTTGGCGACTCGCCTGCGCCCGGTGCGTCTGCGGCGCCGTTGGTCGGCCATTGGTTCGACCTCCCTGGCCCGTTCCGCTTGCTCCTTCTGCAGCATGACATATTCGCAGAAGGTTTTAGCTGCTTCCCAGGACTTCTCGTCTTCTACCATGGCCTTAACCACGGCCGGTAACGACAAGTCCTGTCCCACTGTCGCAATTAGGTCGTCACGCTCCGGCCCCCACGCTGGGCATGCCTCTAGCGTGTGATGTGCGGTGTCCGATGCGGCACCACACTCGTGGCACTCTTCTGTGGGCTCTCTGCCGGCAATTTTGTGCAGGTATCTCCCAAAGCAGCCGTGCCCCGAGAGAACCTGCACAAGCCGGAAGGTGAGAGCACCATGTGAGCGCTCCAGCCACTGTGGTAACACCGGCCGGATCTCCGCTATCGTCCGGACACCAGCACTTGGTCTCTCCAGACGTTCCATCCACGTGGCGACTGCCTCACGGTAGAGCTCCTCCCGTTTTGCTCTCACCTCTGCCGGCGCTGGCCAGAAGTCTCGGGCTCGCGCCTCCTCACGCCAGAAAAAGGCAGATGCGAGGGTTTTTGCGTCCAGGTCCCATGGAAGAGACCCTGCCAGCACACATGCAGCCTCGCCAGAAATCGTTCGATAGCCCCGTATGGACCTTATCGCCATTACCCGTTGCGCTTGGCGCAGTTGGGTGGAGCTCCGGCTATTAAGGTCCTCAGCCCACACTGGGGCTCCGTACAGGGCCATCGAACGGACTACTCCCGCATAGAAGTGACACTGGAGATAGACCAGGTCAAGAGGTACCTGACCAACTTAACATGACCCCAGTAAAAGTGGCACGGCTTTTGAGTTATTTTTTAAGTTTTTCATAAATTTTGACCGTTTTTAACATTATTAGTGCCAGTGTGCACTTGGAAAGGTATCAAGGTTAGTTTTTTTCATGTGTACGGTACCATGAATTGTTAATTAAGGTTACAGAAATGGTATTTTATCCAAAACCTAAGAAAAATTTAAAAAAATACTAGTTTGATCTTGAATTAATTCAGAGCGAAATGAATATGAATATGAGAATTATATATTTTTTCAAAACAAATTACAAAAAATCATAAAAATATTTACAATTTGTGGTTCTACATAGAGAAACAGTTCAAAAATTAAAATTGGAACTAGTTTTACTACCGCTTCCATCTCGCGCGCCCTAATAAGTACGATACGAGCATGATGCCAAATAAGACGGCTCGCTGGCCATCTCGCTTGATCCAATAAGCATCATCAAATACAGAACTGGCAGACAGTGCATATACCTAAATCTCTGAAGCTATAGGATCTTGAGACTTAACCTCCTTCCACTAGAAATTACATTATATATTTCAACATCTAAAGGGTGAAAATGGGTTGAAGGTTTTTAACTACTTTTACGTTGTTGAAGCCACAGAGGAAGAGTAGCACATATTACAATTTCTTTTTCACACCACCTATTCGAAAAAGGGTTTTTTGTGTTCAAGCTAGACGGGATTAAAGTTGCACTTCTCTGTTCAATTACCACACACATCGTGGAGCTGGAAAGATGCGTTTCTTTTTTATAACTGGTTTTGTTTATTTTCCTCATAAATGGTGTGAAAACCAGTAACCAGTGTGTCACACAGTAACAAGATTATTTCCGTCTTGGGCGTTAACGCTTGAATCCCTCATTACCATTACGCTCAGAACACTCCAGGATGTACTTACGCCGGGAATATGTCATTTTGATCCCATATAACACAATCTCCTATTTTGTTTCCTGTACATCAGAAGACTATAACTAGGTACTATAAGCATTGATAAACCACTCGTTGCGCTCATTCTATTACTTCATATATTTCATAACAAATGACTATTGTCAATGTATAATTATATTCATTAGAAAAGACGTGATACGCGCGGGATAAGCAATAAATAAGAAATGAGTCATTAACTCATTGAATATGTAAAACTATGACTTGATTGGATAAATGAGTAAAACAAATACGCTTGTGTTGGCATTTGCACTACTATTATAAAAATAAAGTAAAATTATATTCTTATAAATTGTGCATGTAATTTGTACTGTAATCGTATATTGTGTAATAAATAAATCTAAATCTTAAAAAAATAATGTCCAGTAAAGGGTTCCAATTGGTTGACTTCCATTTCATGAATGAATTGACTGATGACTGCACCAATGGGACATCTGCGTCAAGAATGTATCTTGATATCTATATTAGTACCATTTATTGCGCATATTCGATAGTTATGCTCTTATGCTTAGATTGCTCTAGGCTTCTAGCTGCTATGAGACTGCAATACCGATAGAGCTTCCCCGATCTTTTTAAAGGAGGACTCACACCAATCCGATCCGATCCGATCCGGTCGGATCTGTCAGTATCTATAGAAAGAATCACGTGATAGCTCGGAACCCTCGGAGGAGACGTTTTCCATAGAAACTGACAGATCGTCCCGAATCCGATCGGATTGGTGTAAGTCATCCTTAAACAATATGTTAATATGTATCATAAAGCCTCGTGTATGTCAGCTGCCGCTCCGTTGGTGGGTCGCTTCCAGATTGGAAATTTCTTAGAAGATGGTTCATATACCATTGTTAGTAAATAGTCTACGCGATTCAGTTGACGACCTAAACTGATCGAGTCGCTTTCATACAAATGAGCCTAAGCGGTACCTAAACTGAAAACGTCATAGTTATGCCCAGGGCCTTTATCATGACGTCTTAACGCGGTTTAGTTTAGGTTCTTAACTGTACTCAGTATGTATGGCAGCAATGCAGTTTAGGTCCTAAACCGAATCGCGTTAAGAGTAAGACATCATGGTAAGGTCCTAGGACTTTAAAGGTTCTATGCTTTGAGTACCTATTAACCCAGCCGGACTAGCAACTGACAAGCCGTCCCCTGTGCCGAACGCATATGACAAACAATCATGTTTATTCTATGGACTGACATTTATCTGACATAGCTATTTGTACGTTACGCACGAATAGCCCTACATTTGACGTGCGCAAAAATTGGCAGACTTTTTTTTGTATATAAAATGACAGACAATGCCAGTCCAACTGATTAAATAGTCAAAGGCATTTTGTGCTCATTAAAGTGTACCTAACTAAGTGATTCAAGCTTATTAAGCGTAAGACGTTTATTAACTAAGTCAACGACAATGAAAACATAAATAAATACCCGTGACATTAAGAGATTTGGATATATCCGCATTGTACCGCAAATATTGTGGTTGATTACGCATTCGTATAATTACAAGTGCATTTAGCATTCACAATTGTAACCACAAGATGCGTAAACCTAATTTTTGTTCTACTTTTACCGTTAGTAGTGGAATTTTTCAACCAGCATGTCAGTGAAGTTTTCCTTGTCTTTACCGCAAATACCTAACTTAAAAAGTAATTCTGTGACAAGGTCCAGTGAAATGGCAGTAAGTAATACAGGGTGAATTAAAAAGAACGCTCAAATTTAACATAGTGAATATAATTTATCATACTGAATAACTTTTACTATGGGGCCAATGTCGAAATCGCAAAATAAAATTTGGCTGTTTTTCTACATTGCCGCCGGTGGGATACTGCCGATTTGTATGGAACAGCCAAATTTTTTTCGCGATTTTGGCGTTGACCCGTAGTAAAAGTTGCTCAGTATGACTTATACATTCACTTAGTAAAGTCTGAACGGTAATTTTAATTTCATTCTGTATAGTATAATTACTGTTAATTACCGTTTGCATTACGTAGCAATAAGTATTTTAATAGCATCAATTATATCAGTTCTCAAAAAACATAATAGGTATAGGTATTTCAAATTAGTACCGTGAGCCTGTCAGTGTCTAAATAATAGGCTTATTTACTGCGATTTCGGACGTGTGTACCAAAGCGTAAAATAATCACTTTATGTTCTAATGTTCTAGTTTAAGACAGCTACAGTGTATAAACGTGTGGTATTTCAACATCCGACCAATAAAAAACGGAAGTTACCAAACGGCAAAACGTATCTAGTTATTAACTTTGACTTTGTCTGCAATCTGCTGGCCCGTCACTCGAGGACCTACACCGGGAACTACGATTGGATTGTTTCCTCTCTATCGCACATATGTACGCAATGCCAAGAGTGGGAGAGAGACGTAATTTCTTTCACGGTAGGCCCCCTCTTGTAGGACCGCCTTTCCCCTTTTTCCTTTACCGGAACGTAGGCGACATTTCTTGTGAGACCTCTCTAGCTATTCACAGGGACAAGTGAACAGTAAGGTTTGTCAATCCACCAATCCAGGTATAGATTCAGGCCAGGCCTTCAACATTTTTGTATTTAAACCTAAACTATGTTCTACCGCACTAAGCTTTCAGTAGTAGTAGCTAAAGTTTCGCTGATATGCAGAATACAGTTTCGTATAAATCGTACATGTTGAAACATACAGCATCAAGATATATAAAGCTTATCTTTTTGGCGAATAATAAAGGATTGTATTCCTCATTCACTTACAATTTACAATTATTTTTAATCGTAGTCGTAGCGCATATCGGTCAAGGTTACGTATAAAAATATGTAACTTAAACTCGTTGTCTATCCATAATAACAATAGGGTTCGGTTCCCCTGTCTTTTCTTCTTCTATACCTATCGGCTCCTGACTGCTGAGGATCGTGACTCTGCCGCTTAATATTTTTGATGTTTGCTCTCCATTTCTCCCTCTCGGTCGCTTTGTAGAGCACGCCTCTGAGAGTCGTATCTAAGTGGTCGGATATCTGATCGCACCATTGTGTTTGGCTTCCTTTCCGTGATCTAGAGCCGTCCACCTTTCCTGTCTTTACAATCGACTAATCTCTGGTTCTCGTAAGGAAGTCAAGGTGTTTATAGGAAGGTGCAAATGCCATGTTTCCCCCTACCGTTTCGCTGCGTTTGAGTGTTGACATTATGAAATAGTTACTTAATGTATTTTTTTTTTCTTTAGAATTTCAATATTGAAAAAAATTTCGACAGTGATTTTTTTATTTTTTTTATTACAGTAATAAATAGTAGAATTGTTAAAAAAGTTTCTATCGTTAATATTAAGCACTAACAATTAAAAAAAAAATGGTATTCCAGATTAATTATGAATGTGCAATTTACGGTAAAGTTGAATGTAACCGTACATTCAAATCATTTATTTCCTTAAACAAAATAATGAACACAGGTTACTTACAGAAATTAGTGACTGACAAAGGGAAAAGGTACGGGGCACGGGCACAGCTTAGCTGGTTTCAAGCCCATCCAAGGTGAATTAAAGAGGGAGAAACCCTCTTAGGTGTAATTAGGTAATTAATAGTAATTAATATTTAATCCGCTGGATCCGGCCTATGTCCAGCAGTGGACGTCTTTCGGCTGAAATGATGATGATGATGATGATTAATATTTAATTATTAGGTAAACGATAGTACAACGAGAAAATGCAACTAAGATTAAGTATTAAGGTTGAAACTACTTGAGTCTGAGAGCGGTTGAAATCTGTCCTTCGTGGGCAAGCGCACGTTTTCAAACATGAACTAAATTGATAAATAAACCTTCTTCAATTTCTTTTTAAAACTAATACCTAAGTAGTTACGACAGTATCCTACTAATATTATAAACCAGAAAGTTTGTATGGATGATTGTTACTCTTTCACGTAAAAACGACTCGATTTTAATGAAACTTCACAATAATATAGCTTATACATCAGAATGCACAGGCAGGCTACAATTTATATAGATATTGGAGCAGACGAAATCGCGGGCACCAGCTTGTAAATAATACGTACGTTGTCTGTCAGTATCTTCATAACAGGACTTTTATATACATAATATATTACATATGTACCTAAGTATCATAATATATTAATCTAGTTTATGTGGTTGTAATTTGATTCAATAATTCAAAGTTGTTACTTAATGTATTTTTTTTTTCTTTAGAATTTCAATATTGAAAAAAAATTCGACAGTGATTTTTTTATTTTATTGTTGTAATGTAACTTCGTTTAAAACATCTAAGAGTACCTACTCGTTTACACGTTAAGTTTTTATGGGTCTACTTAAGTGTCTGTAGACACGTTTAATATAAATGTATGTATTATATAAGGAAATTTATAGCTGTGTGTTAATTTATGCTTAATGTGCTTGCGTAATAATTAACAATGGTATACACGATATAGGAAGATAAACAAAAATAGCTGCAAAAATTGTGAACATCTCACTAAAATTTACCTCGTCCGACAGTCTAGAGAAAGCTTAATTAAGTGCATGTTGGGGTCCTTACTAGTAGACTATATAACGAACCTAGCATAAATAAATTCAGCCACGGCAATGGTGTTAACTTTTGAAAGTCACTTTCACCTAAACGGAAGTAACAAACGATGATTTTCGACTGTTTATTTAATTAAATATGATATTGTTTTACAAATAATAATGACTTATTAATCAATTTCAGTCATTTGGGGCGCCGATATGCTAGGTAGGTTAGTGTCACATCACCAAACTTACTACTAATAGTAACTACTAAACTATTGTAAATTATGGTGCACATAAAATGGCTATTAATAAGTCATTATAATTACCACAAACGATTTGTGTATTGTTATGATACTAATCAGTAACGTTGTCCGGCGACAACAATCAATGACGCATACACCTATAAATTATAGCTTAACAAGAACACCCGAAAACCAGTGACATTTTTTTAGGTTGGAACGGCGAACACGCTTTTCAATTGCATTAATTGATGTAACAACGTAATACTGATTATTATCTTTGTTAATACCGTTTTTAGACGACCGGTTGGCGTAGTTGGTAGTGACCCTGCCTGCTTTGCCGATGGTCCTGGGTTCGAATCCCGGTAAGGGCATTTATTTGTGTGATGAACACAGATATTTGTTCCTGAGTCATGGATGTCTTCTATGTATTTGTATATTATATACTAAACATTCTAAAATATATCGTTGGCTGAGTACCCGTAACACAAGCCTTCTTGAGCTTTACTGCGGGACTTAGTCAATTTGTGTAAGAATGTCCTGTAATAAGTTTTTTTTTTATAATTAAAACCAGGGGAGTGTCACTCCGCGTTTTTCGTTGACACAAAATCTTCCACCTTAAGGCGGCATAAACTGTCAGGGTTCGCGCAACGCGCATTACCTCACGGGTGCGTTCAGATATATTTATAATTCAAACAACGTATACTAATTTATACTTGTAAATAACTATTTATACATGTAAATAAGTAGTTTTAGTTTTAAGTTTAATTAGTTAAGTTTTGGTTTATTTTATCTGATTTTGTATTTAGTGTGTTATTTTTTATTATGGAT
Source organism: Lathronympha strigana (assembly GCA_949128165.1). NCBI lineage: Eukaryota > Metazoa > Arthropoda > Insecta > Lepidoptera > Tortricidae > Lathronympha > Lathronympha strigana. Next base: position 14,963,449 of record OX421913.1, on the reverse strand, counting down.
TATTTTTGTATTTTGACTTGTATTATTTTGACATGTTTTTAAAATAATCAATAAAACCATACGCACCTGACAGCACGGGGACAACCCTAATGTTAAATGCCTTCTTGACATTTGCACGCTTGGCAAGCTAAACGTCAGATCTAGGAAAGAGAAGCTACTCTACTTTAGTACTATTACTTATTCTGTGTTAAAACCTCCGTTTATCTTATACGCGTAGGCAACTAAACATCGCAAGTTATATGCAAGTGGATTTCAATAAGGGACCACTTTTTAAAATAACATAAATAATAAATAAATAAATATTGTGGGACAATCTTACACAAATCGAAAATCCCACGGCAAGCTCAATAAGGCTAGTGATTTGGGTACTAGACGACGCTATATATTATAGAAAATATTCATAAGTCATAACTCAGGTACAAATATTCGTAATAAACACACAAATAAATGTTCTGACTAGGATTCGAACCCGAGACCTCCTGCTTCGTAGGCAGGGTCACTACTGACTAGGCTAGGAGGCCGGCCGTTGAAAATATATTAGCTGATAATTTATAATCGGCGAATGTACCGATGGATAGATAGATAGCGCAGATCGGATAAAGTGGCGAGCGCTTATGTCGGAGGCCAAGATTGATTTTGGGTCGTTGAGCTTTTTTTTTTATGCTATAGGGGGCAAACGAGCAAACGAATCGCCTGATGGTAAGCGATTAACGTCGTCCATGGACACCCGCAACACCAGAGGTGTCGCAAGTGCGTTGCCGGCCTTTAAGGTGGGAGTACGCTCTTTTCTTGAAGGTTTGAAGGTCGTATCGGTCCGGAAACACCGCTGGCGACAGTTCGTTCCACAGTTTAGCTGTGCGAGGCAGGAAGTTTCGGGAAAAGCGCATAGTTGAGGACTGCCAACCATCTAAATGGTGAGAGTGGAAATATTGTCGCGTAGGGCGATGGCGGAAAGAAGCTAGCTAGCGCAGTTCATTTTGTTCGATAATAACTATTTGGCTGTTAAATAATAGTGCTATTAACTAAAAAAATATAGTGAAGTCTGCACCGCCCGTTAGCCACATAACCCTTTAATTTAACTCCTGGTTAACAGTTAACCCACCCAGGGGGCAAATTAGCCTATACGTCATAGTTTCATAGAAGTCTGACTTTCAAAATAAGATTTGCGCAGTCTTTAATATCAAAATCGATACAAACTTAACTTGGTCTGACTCTACTTATGTACTTGTTTACTATGTACTTGTGTGTACTATGTACTTGTTTTTTAAAACCTGAGCTAGTACCACTAAAATCGAACTATTGCGGATTTGTATCTCCATCTCTGAGACACTTGCATATTAGAGTGACAAAGGTTAGGTTAGGTTTTTCCGTCAATGCCATTTTCGAAGTTCGTGGTAGGCGTGCTGATATGCGAGATAACGTTCGCAATGACTGACATTCGCCTTAGACTATACGAGAAATAGCTGCAGATTGACACAGATTATAGAGAAATGTGAAAATAGACTGCTTTGAATAAGGTGAATGTCAGTTTCTATGCTGCTAATATGACTCACACTAGAACGGGACGGGACGAGACGATCTCTCAATTTCTATAAAAAATCACGTGATTGCTCGGATCCCTCGGAGGTGACGTGACGTTTTCTATAGAAACTGACAGATCGTCCCGTCCCATCCCGTCTCTAAACTGTCGTAACCATACAAACCTACAAAATTAATGAAATAGTAAGGCTGCGTGCGTAGCCAAGATGCCAATCGCTCACGCTTAATAACGTATCGCAGCTACCTCTCTCTATCACTCTTCCTTATTAGTGTGACAATGACAGTTGCGTTTCGTTAGCGACTGAGCGTGAGCGATTGGCATCTTGGCTAGGCACCCTGGTAGTTTTTTGATGTATTCGGTTTCGAAAGTAAGTAGCTAGAAGCTATTAAGTAAAGTATTTATCAATTTTTTTTTTACTAAGTCCAAACAGAGACGCTTTGCACTCTTAAAAATGATTTCGTGTGTCATATTTGCTTATGATAATATTTTTGCTCACCGTACACAGTGAAATAAACCGGTTTATTTTTCATCAACCTATGTTATTTATTTAGTCTATTTGCATTCTATTACGACCGGCAGATTGAACTAGTATAAACCAGTAAACAAAACCAAAACACTTTGCTACTACCTTACTACTATGTTGTTAAACCTGAACCTGAGCATTTATTTATAAACAAGCTATATATATATTCATAAACATATGGTAACAGGTTTATTTATCCACAGCGGTAACAACAAAAAAATACGACCTTCGCTATTTCTATGTTGTAGGTGAGTAGGTAAGTATAATATTTCGAGGTCAAATAAATAACTTACTTAACTTATAGAGCAATGTTACGCAAATTATGAGGTCAGTTTCAATGTATACCCAACTTACTCTCGGCTACAACTCTGCTCTCGGCTTTATTTACTTATGTTAAAATCGCTAAAAATGTCATTCTCCATTTTCTTACTATGATGTTATGATGTTTTTAGTAAAAGGTACCCACTTAGTCGCAACTTTGTCGACGTCCCGTCCCGCCCCTCCCGTCCCGTCCTAGTGTGAGTCATCCTTAACTCCGTGTTAGTTGGCTAACCCCGGTTGGTGCAAGTGGCCATTTATGTAGCTTTACGACCGTTGAAAAATAGTAGAAGTGGTCCCAATGACCTTCGATCTGTATAAGCCGTCTGCCGTAAGAAAATTAGAAAATCTCCGTTTTTCTTCTTCTTCCTAGCGTTTTCCCGGCCACGGCTCAAGGAGCCTAGGGTCCGCTTTGGTAATGGTCCGCTAATCCCAAGATTTGACGTAGGCGCTAGTTTTACGAAAGCGATTGCCATCTGATCTTCCAATCCAGAGGGTAAACTAGGCCTTATTGGGATTAGTCCGGTTTCCTCACGATGTTTTCCTTCACCGAAAAGCGATTGGTAAATATCAAATGATATATTATTTCGTACATACCTAAGTTCCGAAAAGCTCATTGGTACGAGCCGGCAAGATTTGAACCCAAGACCTTCGGAATGAAAGTCTCACGTCATACTGCTGGGCCACCATGGCTCCCTCCAACAACAACGCTTTATCTCCGTTCTGCCACCGTAGAACTATATGCTTTAACATGAGTTGTGCGTTGCCGTATCCGATAGCGACTGCGGCGTTCGGAGGTATGTCCGTCTCGTCCGTGTCGTATAATTTTCAGCACTAGACATGAAAGAGGTCTAATGAAGCTCAAATTCGTTCATTGTGTTTTTAAAGTTCTAAACATACATTTAAAAAAACGTGATAAAACAGGCAGAATAATAATTACAAATACCAACTAGCCTTACCTTTAGATAAGCGACTGCATACTGTGTATCTCAGGTTCCGAAACTCCAAATCCATTGTAAACTGAAAAAAAAATACAATTGTTATTTAACTACAGTAGGCGTTGCTGATATTAAAAAATCAAATTAACCTTCCCATTTTCATTTTAGAAGTTAAGGAAATTAATACAATTCTTAAAAGAACGAACTTCATCACGAAATCACGATAGTTCGAACCCATTCGAACCAGTCGGTCGCAATTATCGTGAGCATGGCTAGTACAGTTGAACATCGACAAATTGAACATCATTATCAGAAAATTCTTAAATCTTAAATAAAGTAAAAATTGGAAAAAATCACGTCGCGAACGAGAGTCGAGCTCACGATTCGCAGCCAACGGGCATATCTCGGTAGCTCAGTTGGCAGCGCGATGGGCGTGAACTTTTCCACTTTTCCTTTATTTCTAAGATTCAAGAATCTCGATTTAAGATTATTTTTTAAGATTGATGGTATCGTTCGAACACGTGTCTGCTTAAAAAAACATAATTAATTCAGATTTTTTTTCTGAGAGGAAATTCTGCCCCAGTCGAAGCTCAAAAACCATTTGAACTCGGTAAGACGATAATATGTAGGTATTTTTAATAGTAGTTTATGCAACTTTGATATAATAAAGGTTACTCGACTAGGTCTTAAATTGTTTTGTAACAGCGACCATTGCATTTTAAGAATCCAATTATGACCTGTTGCATACACTAGTTTTTCTATAACGGCAAAAATAGAAATCTTGAATGATGGCAGAATGTGAAAGTGATCGTATGCACACTAAAGAAATTAAAAAAAATATAAAAGTGCTAATATTTTGTATGAAAATACATAGGAGCATCATTTAGCAGTGTTCTTATGGAATACCATAGACAACATATTAAAATTCTCATAGCGGGTTACTCACGTCAATAAAGTCGAAAATAGCTCGACATGTTTCATCATCATGTCATGTGTGGGTGTGCGTAGAGCAGTCGCCGCGGCTACACGCATGACTCATGAATAAGGGACACGGACTGTTCCGAAACATGTCGAGCTATTTTCGACTTTATTGACGTGAGTAACCCGCTATGAGAATTTTAATATGTCTGATACTCACGGGAGTTTTCTAACCATAGACAACGTTATAATGTATAGGTATTTTTTTGATATCGCTGTCAGTTATACTAGTCCACTCTTCAAGCAACACGGGTTTTGGCGGGAAACGTGCACACAGTCATGTTAAGACGACACTAACTCACAGAAAATGATACAGCTACACTAATTAATTTTAAACACTTCGTTCTATTACTGTGTAGGTACAGACTAGTTGCAACACAGACCCGCGTTTGTCCATTTGGGCCTGTAAATACTTCGGCAGGGGAAACAGTACGTATGCCGACTCATCCGTGTTGCTTTAAGGGTCCACTGCATATCAAAGCATATTTACCAGGTTTCGATTCGATGATGTTGGAGGCAGCATTGTGACTACAATACTAATAGCTGCGTGTCAAACAAATGAGCATGAAAGCAGTTCTACACCGCTATATAAGTGGATACATGAAGTCAACTTTCGTATGTGGGTCGCTGTAACAGTAATTACTGAAGTAAGTAAGTATGTCTTTAAATCATTAAGCCATCCGTTTCAGTTAGTTTGTATCAACTTGTAATCCACCGCCTAAGTGTTAAACATGCAATGACTACAATGTGGATATAGAGACACAGAGTAGGTACATGGAGGACACTCAATCAAATGTACCTATGTTGTAAAAAAAACCCATGTGGTTACATTTATAATTTCACCACCCCTTTTCCTGGCTTATAAGAAGATAGGCCTACGCTGAGCAGTGGGCGATGAACGGCTGAAATTATGATGATGATGATAATAATGGGAATTGGGCTAGCAACCTGTTACAAATACAAAATCATTTATTCGTGGCAATAAAAATGAAAAATACCCAAATATAAAAATAAACAATTAAAAACAGTTTACCACGAAATGGTCTCGCCTCAGCATAATGCTTACCCGAAAGTAAGCGCTGGTCTTCCGGCGATACCATTTACGGGGCACTAACGGTAACGGGTGTTACTGCAATAAATATCACAACTTTGTTATTTTTAAACCTCTTGTGCACTTTCATGCGCTCTCTCTTTAGGGAACATACGCATGAGTTTATGTATGTATTAAAAAAACTGGCCAAGTGCGAGTCGGAGTTGCGCACCGAGCGTTCCGTACAGACTTTTAGTTGCAACTGCATCTCAAAGTTGAAATCTGACGTCAGCCCCGTGTATTGACAAATTGGATCAATCGTTTGCACGGCATAATATGCGAGTTTGGCGGTTAATTTACAAACTAATTACAGAGAAGTGGTTTTTTCTTGAAAAAAAATGAAGATTAGGTCAATATTTTTTTTCGTAGAAACCAGTCATAAAAAAGAGCCTTTTGACAGATCGTAAAAGAACTCCAAATAAGCACGTTTATGTAGGTACCTAACTACTTAACTACATACCTATATAAAAAATCTAAGTAGGTAACTTGCAAACTAAATTTATCGGCATTAAAAGATTATTCGAGATTCCCACGAGTGATCAATCAACTGACGAAAGTTGTTTTCAAGAGCAAGTTTAGTTAAATAATCAAGAAAATGTGACTGATAAAAAAACTCGCCCACCGATACTTCTCCACGCCCATACAGGCACGGAACTCTCAGTGCGTACTTGTGCTACAAGCTCTTGGTTTTTGCCAAATTTCATGCTAAGGTCAACGGGAAGGATCCTATACCTACATTTGTTTCCCTTTACAAATGTATGGGAAATGCGACATAAACGGCCGTATCTTTTTATTGCGTTGACGTAAAGGTTTAGTTTTTTCACAGCTTCGAGGGGCCGCGAACTTGCTACCTCTACTCGTTCCCGAGATAAAGGGTCTTGACAGACAGACAGACAGACGGACTACAAAGTAATCCTATAAGGGTTCAGTTTTTTACCATTTGAGGTACGGAACCCTAAAAACAAGTTTAGCATCACGAGAATGACCAGACTGCGCATAATGCTGACTTATAATATGATTGATACTTACTTTAATCATTCGGGTCGGGCGTTCTGGTCTTCGGTAAGGCCCAATTGGCGATGCCATGTCAGATCATACCGTTACAAATATGCAAGTTTTTCCAGTTTCCGTCATAGTGTAAATGTTTGGTATTTACTTCCAGTATGCATGATAAATGATCAACTTCCATCCGATCGGATCTTTCTAGAACATTGCGCTTGCACACTTTCGCGCAAACAAGCTCTGTAGCAACGAGACCATGTTGCGCTAAATACGGTCAAGCACACACTTCGGACTCGGAGTACGGAGGCCTTGGAAATTCTAACAGGGTGGGGTGGTGTAACTTGTGACATCGGGCAAATAAAACTCGTTAGAAAATACAAACAATATTTTCGTGGTTTTATTTTCGGTTAATATGGTGGAAGTTGGCACAAAAGATTAATAAATTGGGTGACGAAACTGCATTGTCGCCGGGTCTAGAAAACGTTGCGGCTTTGCGGTTGGCGTCATTGCTGAATTTCACCAGAAATATGACATTTTACTCAATAACCTAACATACTAAATGTAGGCAAGACAATGTCATTTGTTTTCGAATATCCTTTACCCTAATTGAACATTATATCAAATCAAAATTTGTGCCTAATTTAAATACCATTCATGCCATGGTACACCAAAAGGCGATTATTTAGGTACTATTAGAAATACTAAATGTATGTTCAGCGTATGTATTTTTTTTTGTAATCAAACCAAACATTGCACACCCTTGCTCTTAAAATCTTCGTATTTCAACATTAAATACCGACCTACACTCTTCGTCAGTTACCTCGAGTGAGTTTACATACGGTATATACATATACAAGACGTCGTATGAAACGGTACGCAATCATCATAGTTTTAACGTGTCATTGCCAGAAGAGACAGCACTTCACTGCCCTGCGCATTCAAAGTCAGCGCATAACTCTTTGCACGACCGTATAATCGTAATCTAATAAATAGTTGATAAAAAGCGATTTTATTCAATAATATCAGTTAGTTAATTCAGTTACAAAAATCTATTAATTGTCCATTAGTCGATGTAAATATTATTACGTCTTAGGTCTTAAACCTAACTAATACTACTAATAGTACAATATAGGAGTGCCCCGAACTCTTCCAACTTGTCATGTTAGCTAGAAGAGATCCGAACTTATTTTTCTAAAACAGGTAAATTAAATGTGTTTCTTCTCAGAATTACGAGCTCTTTCGATCTAGGAGAAAAAAAAGATACCCATTTTTTTCCGTTACGATTTTTCAAACAGTTGATATGTATAGCGGTTACAAAATGGAGAGTACGTAAAACGTTTGAAATTTTTGAGGCCTTTTTTTATCGTACCTACCTAGTTTTTTTCTCCTAGATCGAAAGAGCTCCGTATTCTGAGTAGGAAAATTTACCTACCTTAAAAACTTTTTTTGGATCTCTTCTCACGGAAATGCCCAGCTGTCTGTCATTCATTGCTCTACCTATCAACGATTCTCTTGTTGCTAGATTCACTAGAATCATATTTTTCAATCCATAATAAAAGATACCATCGCGTTCAAGATTGCATGGACAATTATGAATGACTTCATTCATAAATCGCAATCGCAACCTGAATTCTCCTTTCGAACAGACAATACCTAATCATTAAGGCGAAGTGTGTCCTGCGAACACAGTTTTTAATCATTCGTAGCGCGTATATAAATAATAATGTGGCTTCCAAAACATATAGATTGTAATTTTGAGGAGAATAGTAGACGGATTATTAATCGTTACGGAATAAATCGCGCAAAAGCATTACTGCTATTTGTAAGAAGGGTAAATCGCCAGTAACTGGCCACCTTAAATATAATTCATATTGACCTATTACTTAAATAAAATTCATTTTTGTATCAGGTGGTCACTTTTTGAAGGGCGGACAGTATTTGAAAACTTACAATAAAAAATAAGTATGTTTATAGGTGAACAGAGGTTACTTTTAGTATAAGATGGCCATTTATTGGACGGTGGCCAGTTACTGTTGATTTACCCTAACTAGTTGGTTAGCTAATATATCTTGTTAGAAAAACTTTGCAATAGTCAAATAGTCGTGCTATTAAGACAAATAAAGCTAAATGAATTGGCGCCATAAACGAATTTCGGTCAAATAACGGATAATATTGTATACGGTGATAAACCCGAAAAGAAAGTGGTGGAAATGCATGAAGAAAGTTGAATGGCCGTGAGGCTGTCTGTTATTTAACATTTACTGTCACTTGGTGACACACGGACAGGAAATGAAAAATGCGAGGATTATGTGATATTGGCAAACGAATGTTAAACTTCGTTATAACATTTTTATTTTTAAAATAAAACATTTATTTTAGAAATATACCTATACAGTATATAAATATATTTTTTTTCTTTGAAACATACCTAGATATATATATAAATGAGAAATATTCTTATTATAAGTAATGAAAAATCCGTGAGATGAGAATATAGTGTCATTAGGGTTAATTAACTTTTTGAACCTGTTAGTTGTAACGCCACCTGCGTTAATCGAAAGGAATTACTTATTTCAGTGTTTGCTATTAATACATATATTTTGTAAATATTACTTTTGTTTTTGGTTTAGTTAGTTTAATACCGTATTTCTACTTTAGTCATGCTTCTTATAAAAGTAATGCAGGAACTATCATTAAATGATTCCTCAGTACCTACCCTAACAACATTTTTATTTCATGCAATAATTCATTCTATGTGCTGAGCACCTTGCCCAAGGGGCCTAGTTTAGAGTAAATTGTAGGTAGTTATTTTTATTTATACTTAGTTTTATTACACATCGTATAAATTATTGAAATTTCTTCAAATTTTTTATTTAATAAAAATTATAATGTTTCTCTACATTTTTTGTAGGATTGGAAGCGTTCATAAGTACATGAGCTATTTATGAATGAAGTCGTTCATAAAATGTCCATGCACTTTTGAACGCGACTGTATAGTATACATACATGCTTTAGAAATGTTATGCAGCTGTTAAACTTTTGTCTCGGAACGAGTCACGAATCCAAAGGTACGCTGCGCACGAGTACTGACGAGTTAGTATGCAATTACAATGTAGCTGCCGAACTCACGAAGCATTGTGTCCTTTGTTTTATCTAACCAGAGTTATTAGGCTGGTTTAAATTGAATTCCAGACCGGTAACTAGTTCGTAATAGAAGCTTGTAAAATGGAACTATACCGAAAACCCGTAAACACGCGTTTTCTCAAATAAGTATAAGACCGGGCCTACGGGTGTGGTCTCGGGTTCTCAGAGTTCTCAGAGTCGCGGGTTCGAGTCCCAAGGTCATGTATTTTTCTACTGTTTCTTTCTTTCTGAGAAATTTGGTATATTTTGGCGACGTTTCTGCTTAAAAATAATAGTTAAGTATGAGATCATTGAGACCAAGCTTTATTCATTGTTCGCACTTGACAACTCCCATATCGCAAACTTTATCGAAATCGTTGACACTATCGGCCTGAGGCGATGCTCATGACGCCTCTCGGGAACCACTGGAAATAACAACACAATTACTGCGACATGTCCAAAAGTCACGTTCTTCAAGTAATTTAGTTTAGTTGAGTTTTGCATTTGCGTAACCATGCGGCGCAAAATATCTACGCTGAGTTATTTGACGGCCGTAGGTATAGTGTGTAAATTTGTTGTTGTACTATCATAAGGCCAAATCATGTTTTGAAACCGCAATTTCAACGGATTTGGATAACAAACCGTGCTTAGACGGCTTCATTCTTGGCTTATCGTGTTGATCCACCGGAACTGTGTACATTACCTTGCCTAACAAAACTAACGAAAACATACCTTATGATAAACGCCGCATCTAGATTTTATCGTTACCTCCACAAGTACAGTTTAATTTATCAGATTGAATGGTATGTGACCAATGGCGTCAAGCTAGCATTTTTACGCCTCTCCTATTCTAATTTCCATCGGAAGACGGCTTAAAGGATGACTTACACTATTACGGGACGGGGCGGGACGACCTGTCAATTTCTATAGAAAGAATCACGTGATAGCTCGGAGCCCTCGGACGTGACGTTTTCTATAGAAACTGTTTTTTTACGAACAAGTGAAAAAAATATTAGTGTGGTTTCCCGTCGTGTCGAAAAAGCTGGGATCAACCGCTAGTCACTCAAAATGATATAAGCATCGTATTTACTGTGGGGAACTTGAGAAGAGACAGGAAGGGAAGAGAGATATGAAAATTACTACTACACGAGTATTTCACACCAGAATGGAAAAAAAAGAAGAAAATCAATAATCATTCTCACTTATCTAAAAAATGAAATCCAATCCAATCACATCACCTCATCATTACAATCAGTGTGAAAAACATTATTTACTACCATACCTTTAATAACACATATAGTTTAAAGCCTGGTTACAGTAGGTAATTAGCATTATACTGGTAGCGATTCAAGGTTATGTATTGTGCTTATGTCTGCAACTGTAATTATAAAACCAATCCAATCACATTTTCACCGGATGGTAATCAATTACCATTATTATACATGTAAAAGAAGATTATTGACATTATCCAGAACACAAATTGCACATAATTGTTTTAACAGATCATATATGCAAATCAAATCTTGTGGCCGATGTAAATTTAACTAAGGCCCACTTGCAAGTTGCAACACCCAGTGTTAGCCGCTAACAGGGAGTTAAGCTTTCAAAGTCCATACAAAAAACGCTTTACTCCGGGTTATGTGGCTAACCCCGTGTGGTGCAATGGCCCTTAGTCTACGTCAACTTTTTATGCTATATCCCGATATCATATAGATGGGAGCTCATCGAGTTCCATTCCGAATTGTACAGTATTTTTTGTCACTGCCACCAAATTAAGTGTTTTCTTAAGTCACTTGGTCACCACAGCTAACAATTTTAACTTAAAAAATTGTTTCGACCATTAGCCACACCAAAACTGAGGCAACAGAGTAAGTTATTGATGTGGCAGATCGGTAACGCTTTTTGAACCTACAAAAAATGTACAGTCACCTGCAATAGTAATTTCCGCTTTGAAGGCCGCAAAAATATGTGACACGCTCTTATGGTTGTACAAATAAGATTTTGTCATATAATTACACCCTTTACAGCGAAAATACTATTGTAGGTGCATGTGTGCCTTGCAAACCAAACCAAATACCACAAACAAGATGCTAAATCTATGTACCAAAGAAATTGTGCCCAAACATCTAAAGTGAATGTCATTGGACTTTCAGGACTGTGTAAACAAACCGCCATATTGAAATTGTCTTTGAATGATGAATTTACTAGTGATGGGGAAGTGCTATTTTAAGTCAAAATAAATCGATTACTAAAATACCAAAAGTAAAACACATCTCATCTTCATATTTTTAATTGGTTTAATCTTCTGAAAAATCGGTGCTTGAAGTTTTACTAGAGTCACCAGTATTAATTATAAAAGGTGGCGTTTTACATCATCGGTATACCCTATCGATGATGCCGTTTAAATTTTTCATTTTATGCTCTTCTCCTATTACATGATCCACGCATTTCTTCCACTGCATGCATCCGCATCTGAATTTAGGTATTTATTTAATTTTAAGTATATTATAACTTGCGCTACGATCCTTTGCTCATTTACTTACCGTGTAGTGTACACAATGCCTATATCAGGTAGATACCGTGAGTACCGGCATTACAATGTCACTAACTTTAATCACATCACTAAACGTCATAGACAAACGTAGAATATAAAAGAAACAAACACGTCATTGCATTTTGTCGAAATAACGTAACTTTTAAATCGTATTGAATTTTCAATGAAATTTCCAAGATTAAGTAATTTTTCCTATATTTTTTTGTTTTTACGAGAAAGGCTATTTTAATAGTGTATGCTTTCAATGACTTTTGATGAGGTGGTGTGAAACTTTAAGGAGTAACAGTGATAAATCAAAGTGACGCCGTTTGTTTACATAGTCCTGAAAGTCGAATGACATACGGTTTATTAGCATTGCGATCGTCATTTATTTCAATATCGTCATACATTTGCGAGCCCTCGCGTAAATAAATTGATTTCTAAATTCTTAACTATTCGTAAAAGAGAGATATCTAATGTTCCCTACTTCTTCTCTTTTGGGTTTTCCCAGCTTCCCACGGCTCAGGAAGCCTAAAGTCCACTTTCGCAACTAAGATTTGGCTTAGCCGCTAGTTTTACGAAAGCGATCTGACTTCCTAACTCAGAGGGTAAACTAGGCCTTATTGTGATTCGGTTTCCTCGCGATGTTTTCCTTCACCGGGAAGCGATTGGTAAATATGAAATGATATTTCGTACATAAGTTCCGAAAAGCTAATTGGTTTTGAACCCGCGACCTCCGTATTGCGACTCATACACCTTACCGCCAACACTCTCCATGCTATATACTAAACCATATACAGGATGTAATCGTTAAGTGCTGCCAGGCGATTATTCCGTAAATATAACATACCTATAGGTATCAGCATTCAGGAAACTTCAAACTGATATCGAAAGTACGATATCCAATGAGTAAATTTAATGAATACTTAACTGTTTTTAAAGAATCAGAAATATGCCAAATATTAACTTCAATCTCTCCCATAAATATAAGACGCCGTTCGTTAAAAGACTAGTTTATACGTATGTAGTCATTTCGCCATTATTAAATGATTCATGAATAGTTTTATTTTATCCACTTACGTATACGTGTATCTATATGAGTCAATTAGGTACCATTTTCGAATACTTACACGCAATAATCTATTATCTCTTACGACGTTCTTTGAGGCTGTAATTCGTCGTGCTAAATGTATGGGAGCATTTAGAACACAATATTTTTTAATGTTACTACTTTCATTAAAAAAGTTATTAATGTGATTTTACTTACTTGGTAACGCACTTTCGATAGCAATTTGTAGTTTTGTGATATCTGTTATATTTACGGAATAATCGCCTGGCTACACTTAACGATTACACCCTGTATATTTACTTATTCTCGCTCGGCAAATGATTAGAACACACCTGCAAACAGATTTGAAATACCGTTCAAATATTTCTCAACGCGCACTTACAAAAGGTTTCAAGAACGTTCGGAGATTGCAAGAAAAAAACTAGCCAAGTAGTAGATTTTATCGACGTTGAGCAATATAGTGAGCCTTACCTTGTCAATTACTTGGCGATTATTATATTATTATATAATATTATTATATGTGGGATTAACACTTTAATGACAAGCGACAAAGACACTAAGACGAAGACTTTTCAACATTGATTTCCTTTTTTCCAAAATAATTAGGTATCTTTAATTTTTTAAACGTAATCGTTATCTTCACATTGCTTTATAGACGAAAGTAGTTTTAAAGGATTACTCACACCAATCTGATCCGATCCGATCCGATCCGGGACGATCTGTCAGTTTCCATATGAAACGTCATGTGACCTCCGAGGGCTCCGAGCTATCACGTGATTCTTTCTATAGAAACTGGCAGATCGTCCCGGATCGGATCGGATTGGACTGATGTGAATCATCCTTAATGCGGCGCGTAGTGACTACAAGTTAAATTATTAAATAATGTAGCTATTTTATTTATTTATTCGTACCTAGAAACATTTGCACAAGGAATTTAAATAGTCGGACAAGCTACTGAGCGTAGTAAAATTACGACAAAAAACTATATCCATTCCTTTTTTCGCGGTGGTAATACTGACAAGAAAAATACACTATATTAAGTAAATTTCAACGCTTAACACTCACGTATTTTTATCACAATAGGCGTGATATGTTACAGTACGTTAAAATACGTGAGTGTTAACCGTTGCAATTTAATATCAGTATGACTCACGAAAGTTTAAATTATATAAAAATACAGTATGATACTCTATCCTACAGTTACTGCGCTCGCTTGCTTGTCAGACTATATAACATCTGAGCCTATACCACGAAAATCGAACGATTGCGGATTTGTATCTCTATCTCGGTCACACTTGCATATTGGAGAGACAAAGAGGTTTTCCCGTCAATGCCAATTTTCGATGTTCGTGGTAGACGTGCTGCACCTAGTGGTGATGTGCATACCGCAATCTCAACTCTTATTATTGGAGACTATAGTTATTTTATGCGAGTCTTATTATAATAAGTGCATTTTAGATAAAAACCGATGTCCCTTTGTTGTGGTAAGGAATATGATCATAATAGAACATAAAGCGTGACGGTACAGTTACACAATTTTGCACCTTTTTTTCTAAACATAAGGTCCACAATATATTTACACTAATATGTAAACATCATACAGACCTACATACATCACGACTGGCCATCATATAAATACGGTCATTATTATGTTTTATTATGCAACCTTCAATGACCTTAACTATAATGAACACATAATAATGAGCCTGTCTTCGGCGCAAAACAGCTTTTTTTTCAAACCTTTTCTGAAAAGCTGTACACATATTTACAGCTGTAAAATATGAAGTCCCCACGGTGACCACAATTATCCCAACGAAAAGTGGGTAAAATCGACCACGGTGAGGCTGTATGAAAATATTAGAAAATCGCATTTGCCCCATGGCCGCACGGCTGAATAAATTAATAAACTTTGCTGCTTATACCTATTGTGTAATATTTATGTACAACACGGTTAACCTCACTAAGGATAAAGGAAGACTTTACAGCTAGTGAGGAGAAAATTCTATTGATTTCCATTCGTCTATCATCAGACTAGTGATGTAAATAACATATGTGATTAAATGCCGGCCATATACTTTCGGGCAATCCGTCGGATCTCGCATGTACGCGAGACATCCGCCAGACAAATTTTCCATACATTAAATGGCAGATCCGGTGGATATGCCCAAGAAAATGGTTCAAAAGGTCAGATTAGAAATCGATTCTCATTGTGTTTGTGTTTAATCTCGTAGGTACTTACAAACAAAGATAGACTTGACCCCGGACTTTGAATCTGCACATGCATAATTATTGATATGCAAAAAATATGATATGTAATAAATAAATACACTATGTGTAAGAGTTAGCCCTGCAATAGTACTGCTGAGGCATGGAAAAAGGCGATTTGCAGGCTGAATATGAAGACGGCGGGCGTTTTGACCCTTTAATTTTTAAAATAAAAATGTTGAACTGTATTTTTCTTCTATACGCTAACTAAAATGTCGCTGTACCAACATCGTAACAATAACTACCGACCTTCTGTTTTGGCTGTTTTGGGCCAATGCACTGCAATTTCCGTAACTTTTTCATTTTTCACTGACCATAAACAATAGCTATTTATGCAACAAGTGCGGAAAGTCAGTTCACGAGCGAGCGAAGCGAAGCGAGTATAAGCCGACACGAGTAGGAAATTATTTTTGCGCATGTGTTTCAAACAATGTTTTATTATGCATTGTGCGAGTAAATAAAAAATCATATCATGACAAAACAATTTAATTATTACATGACAGTACTTTAATTATTAAAATTAAAAGTTATATTATTTTATAGTTTTCTTACATAGAAAATACTTTTTGTATCGGGCTGATAGCGGAGTCCAAAAAAAAAATTGGAACGTAAACGCACTGCGGCCAAATCGTGCGGAAAATTACAACTTTTTCCGCACGATCTGGCTTCATAGAAAGCGCGCTTTTTGAGCACATGCATTGTAAAGCACTTTACGATCTAATTTGTAACCGGAAAAGTCGACTTTGCATAAAATATTTGAGAAAAATATATATTTTTTTTTCCCGTACTATTATAATTATTGGTAAAACGGTTATGCTCGTAGGTGGAGGTCAGAGTGACAGATGAGCAACTTTATTCAGTTAGGAAAACGAAATGTTGGAGCGTTTGGAAAATGTATAAAGGGCCGGTCCTAGGTATACATATTTTATAATTAGAATGAATTTGAACGGCGCTTTTAATTTATTTATCCTGTATGTGTGAAATAATAAGGACCGTTCAAACTCTACATAGTGAATGTAGAAGTCATACCTACTGAATAACTTTTAATATGGAGCCAACGCCGAAATCGCTAAAAATAAGGTAGGTTGTCGCTGATTTGTATGGGACAACCAAATTTTTTTTCGGGATTTCGGCATTGACCCCGTACTAAAAGTTGGTCAGTATGACTTATACATTCACTTAGTAGAGTTAGATCGGTCTTTTTTATTTCACCCTATAAAGTAAATAATTAAATATATTATATGTAATAGTAAATATGCATGCAGGTTGCTTAAAAGTATTAGATTAGATAAACAGCAATTAACAGTTTAGTTACGGTAGTCTCTAAATCATCATCGATTTTTCGGGACTTACTCTCCGCCTATTACGACACGAACATGAGTTAAGGGTCTCTTTTTATTAACAGTATTTTGTTAACTATAATTGACGGCAATGTTAATCACTATTGCCTTGTAAACTATCATTTATTAATCTCTGTAAGCCGATTGTTTATTTTACTGTACAATATCGCCTGGGAACCATTAACAAAGGCGATTGTTAATAGTGTTAGAGATATCTGTGTCATTCTCAAACTCAAGTCAGATGTACTATCGCGTTCAAAATTGCTGGGCTGTTTATGAATGAGTTCATTCAAATTAGCGGTTCGAATAGGTCTCTTTTTTTCCATCCAACACGAGTATAAAAAAACTTATCACCGTCGTAGTATAAAAAAAAAAAAAAAAGTATCAAAATGACAGATAGGGACAAACGATTATCAATGGAACAATTATTGGAACGTATTATTACTGATTCTATCTTCCATTTCATATTCATCATAATTTTAGTCAATGAAATGTGTAACAGTTACACGTTTTGTCTAGATTATTTTATTTTAATAAACCAGTACTGGTTATAAAGCGGCAGACAACCATATAATTTAATTTTTTATGGGTTCAGGGTTTCTGGAGTTTATTTATAAGTTCAGGGCTATTCGAATGTTGGAATAGACTTGACGTCTCTTTCAACTGTTTAATCTGAACTTGATTTGTTATTGATGTTATATGAACTTGACACGACACGACGCTCAGTCTTCGAGCAACACAGGCTTCCAACACGTTGGAAGGGAGAAAGCAAACCAACATCTTACAATACAAATGATTCTGTAACTTTTTGCGGGGGGAAACGCAGAAGCAGAACACACAGACGCATTTCTCACACATTACCTACATACAATACAATACAATAACTCTTTATTGCACACCTCATAAAATATTACAACAGAAAAATATACATCATACACAAAAGCAGAGGTAAACAACAGGCGGTCTTATCGCTAAAAAGCGATCTCTTCCAGACAACCTTAGGATAGTGGAGCCAAATGTAACAGAAATAAACAGTAGAAGGTGCAAAAACTAACGAAACTACACGAAACACATAAGTAGAAAATGACACAAGTACACACAACAAAACAAATCTTGCACACTTCAATCTATTTTCGTGTACTAGTCACAAGTGTCACAACACCAGAGATGTGAAAGATACACTATGAAAGCATTTATAAACAAAATGCAAATACTTCCTTGATTTTGTATTTGAAATACAAAATCCTTTTTAAAATGGTATTTGAAATACAAAATACTACATACAAAATAGGTATTTTCATAATACTTTTTTTTAATCCACATTATTTTTGAGTTTTTATAATTTCTATACCCCATAGCTCCCTGAATATGCTCTCATTATCTGAAGGCTTTAGTCTGACTGTCTGAAATCATCAGATATCGCACGGACTACATTATTATAAAAATCTTGTGTGCGCTTTGGTGCCCAGGTTTTTGACGTCTGTGGTCGTCTCAGAATCGTTTGGGGAGCTAATCAATATTCTTCTTTAGTACGAAAATAATTATGGTCTAAAACTTTCCTAAAAAAAAAAATATTATGCTACATTTCTACAAAAAAATACGGCAGAAATTCCTTTGATTTTGAAATAAAATACAGAATAGTATTATAAAAAACCGGCCAAGTGCGAGTCGGGCTCGCGCACAAAGGGTTCCGTAGCAGCAAATATAATAAACTTATTATGTCAATTTATACACCTGGTGAATGGAGCCTAAACTTATAAGGTTCAGCCATCGTTTTCAGTGTAAGCACAATAACTTAACCAAAATTACAGTTAAATCAACCTATCTCAAAAACTATAAGAGATACTTTGATCAAACCAAAAATCGTTGAAAGAGTTAATTAGCATGCATCACCTCTATTTTTTTTAGAATTTTATACCCCGTAGTTATAAAAATAGAGGGGGGGGGACATACTTTTTACGACTTTGAGAGCTGATATCTCAAAAACCGTTCACTTTAAGAAAAATGTTTTTTAGAAAACTTTATATCATTTTAAAAGACCTTTCCATTGATACCCCACACGGGTATGTACATCGAAAAAAAAATTTTCATCCCTCAGTTACATGTATGGGGGGCCCCACCCCCAATTCTTTTTTTTACTATTTAGTGTCATAATTTTGTAGCGGTTCATACAACACATATTCCCATCAAATTTCATCACTGTAGTACTTATAGTTTCCGAGTAAATCGGCTGTGACAGACGGACAGACGGACAGACGGACAGACGGACAGACGGACATGACGAAACTATAAGGGTTCCGTTTTTGCCATTTTGGCTACGGAACCCTAAAAAGGTATTTAAGTACAAAATACAAAATAGGTATTTGTATTTTAAATACAAGTATTTCAAATAAGTCGCATCTCTGCAGAACACAGACCCGTGTATGCTCATTTGGGCTTGTACTTCGACAGAGGGGAAACGGCAAAGTATTGATTTAAAAAAACAAAAATCAAGTTGTATTTCTTAAATCGAATAGACCTTTAGGTGTGCAAAATGTCAGCTAAACAGGATTTCAGCTTTTTAATAATGAAACCGGGCTTTATAAGTTATAACAGTACATTTATACACAGGACGGCACAGATCAGCATTTAAACGCAACAAAGGTGAATTCTGCAAGCTATAGTACAGATCTATTCACGAAAGGTAGCGCGGAATGTCTATGAGATTAATGACATTTACATTATAACTACCTAGACCTACTATACAAATTGTAAACCACGAATCAAATCACTTATTATCTCTAATAAATATGTTGAACACTTTTCAGTGTCAGTGGAAATATCGATAATTGTCTAGGGAAAAAAGTGTTTTAATATTTCTCAGTTAGAAATACCTTACAATGGTTAGGTTAGGTTAGGTCTGCCGTGAATGCAGGAGAACGCAGGTTCGATCCCTGCCATAGGCATTGAAGGCCTTTTTTTTTGTGTATAATATCTATTTTAATTTACAATTAAGTACCTACTTTTTAAGGAGTATTTACCGTGTATAATTTGTTTTTACGATATTTCGGCACTGTTGCAAGCACCATCCGTGCTTTACTACGTGCGTCCATACTGGGTGCGTACTTGCGTAAGCAGTTAAGCACATTGGCTACGCATCCTGAGCTCACAAAAACAAACATTCATGGCAAATACACAACACGGTTTTAAATAGTAGCTTACAATTTGCCAATTTAACACATTCGCTGCGTACCAGGCCGAAATGGCCTGGTACAGTAATGGTTAATTGCGATGTTAACTAATTGCCGCAGCGAAGGTGAATCCCTCATTGCATTAGTAAGACACTTAAAATTGAAAGGATCTCCAATGTATAATAGATTATTATTGATATAATTCACATAATTGAGATCGTGAGTAAGAATAAATATAAACTCGGATTCATTTTATCGAGTATATATACAATTAAATTATGCCAAGACATGAGATTGAAGTTATATAAGAATAATTGTTAGCTGAGAAGTTTAAGTATGTGTGGTGTAGGTAAGTATGTCAAATACGGATCCAAATGGAATTAGAGTCTGTTTCTGCTAAGTTTCATAGATTTTGATAGAACAGACAGTGAAAGTGTTTTGTAAACGTCATAATTTCATAGAAGTTTGACGTTTTAAATTACACTTTAAAGTTTGGCATTTCATTTGCTTGGAAGAGATAAAGTGCGTTGACTGATACAGAAAGAGATGTCATATACTACAAGTGACCAAAGAGCGAGTGAGCGGGGCTGTGATCGAACCAGCGATCTTCTGCTTTCGCGGCAGACGCCCTTTCCACTAGGCTACCCGATCACGGCAGGATCTAAGTATTCTATTTTTTAGGGTTCCGTAGATAACTGGGAACCCTTGCAGTTTCGCCATGTATGTTTTAGCTAACTAGATTTAAGTTTTCCTGGCCACTGGCCATTTCACTTAGGATACAGTCAGGTTCATTAATATGTGTACACTGTTTACATTATTACAAGGGATTTTATCTTATTAAGGTGTAGAATTGTAGACATATTAATGAACGCGACCGTACCTCTTACTATAGCGTGGGGTGGATTCCTGTTTGCCATCATCATATCTTTAACAAAAATCTTCATACACTATCACTAAAAAGTCGTGACAAGACTGAGAAATGGGACAATCGTCACAGAATTCCGACACAAGATTAGTTTTATATTTATAAATATCGAAAAATCTCCATGAAGACCATTGTTTCGTGTGACATTTGTCATTCATTATCTCTACTCGAAAATAGTACAATTGATGACAAATAAAGTTTTATTGAAAATATCACGTTGAAGACAAACAAGACACAGTCGTATCCTATAAACTATAATTCAGTGAAATTAGGAATTCAGAAAAAAGTAGACATTTAAGTTTTTAACAGGCAACACTGTATATTGTGCATCTCAGTCTGTCGTATAAGTGCGAACAGTAAGTCTACTGTTTGACAAATGCATATTTAAGAGTTCAGTACAGTTTAGTTTATGAAAATAAAGTTCTGTCTGTTCTGTGTTCTGTCCAATGGAACGATTTTGCCAGTGCCAAGATATATTGCCGCATGGGCTACAATAGTGTACGGTGAATTAAAATAATTGCTCTTAGAGCAACGTTGTTCGGTGGTCTGGTCTGGCCTTGGTAAGGAGATAGCTCCTTTACAGAGGCACGAGGCAGCTTGGCCTCGGGACTGCCGGGTGACGACAAAACAGTGGTAAAACGCGTTTCAAGAGTAATTATTCATTAGCTGCACACTTTTTCGCTATCTAGTTCACTGTCTAACCAATACGCAATCAATATTAAACAACTAAACGAACAAAAAAACAAAAAATACTATTCTGAAGACGTTAGTTAGTTAGTTTTCCTGGGCTTTTTCCGCAAATCGACATCCATTGTGCCTATTTTGCGTGATAGCGAGGTAGCACTACTCTAACCACCCTAGTTCGTCTATGAAACCTATCATCGTTTTAAGGTTGCAAGTTGCCTCCTTTAGTGTGCTGGGAGTTCCTAAGTATTTCCTCCTGTATACTTCTATCTGTTTACATTCTAGGAGAACATGTTTTGTTGTTTCTTCATTCTGAAGACGTCTTCGCCAGCTTGTTTCGCTTCAGCTTGTCCACTTATTTAAGAAAATAATATTTGATAAGATAACTGGTGTTGCCACTGTGATTTGCGTATTTACACTTTATTTAATCTTTACCTTTCGTTGCTTACCACTGTTTACCACGTTTACCATGCTTACCACGTTGTGACAGTGGTAAGGTCTTAATCCAATTGTCGCGCCATACAACATGACCCGCCTATGTTACGCATGCCATGAAAATGCCACGCTACGCAACGTTCATTATTAGTTGGATGTGTTGAACCGATGCTACTGATGGCCACAGCACATGCTTTCTAACAGTGAGCTAACTTCAACGATTATCGTACCCGCCCAAATTCAACGTAAATGTAAAAATGAAATGTCGGATGAAATGTAGGTAATTATTTCCATGTATTTTTTAAGTTTCGCTTAGTTTTTTTTCTAACAATTGTCATCCTACTGGCTAACCTCCTAAACATATTTCTAGAACGACTGGTTCATTGCTTCCATTAAACGATTGCCATAACCAACCACTTATCCAGATCGGTCCACCTTATTGGTCCCGCAAACTACCGCTAAATCTGTCAAAATTGTTAGCTAAGACAATATAGATCAACGTGAACAGCAGTCTTATACAGCACGGTGGGATTCTCCACGAGATACAGCAAACATCACTGTAACAATGCGCGATTGAAACCTACTTACTGCTCTATCTTTAATCAGTTTGTCACAAATGCGAACATTATATTAATAGGCAGGTACACTAAAATAGTACATTGATGATAAATAAAGTTTTATTAAAAATAACACGTTGAAGACAAACAAGACACGGTCGTATCCTATAGACTATTATTCAGTGAAATTAGGAATACAGAAAAAAGCTAGATATTTACGGAAGGCGCCGCTGAGTTTTAGCAGGCAACATTGTAGGTATATTGTTTATCTCATTCTATTGCATAAGTGCGAGCAGCTGCTTGACAGATTTTTGTTTACGAAAATTATTTTTGACATGTAAACAGGTGTTGCCACTGTGGTTTGCATTTAGTATCTAGCTTTAAGTGTCGAACTGTCCGAGATTTGTTATTAGTATTTAATCTCAAATATATTTTTTGATTCCTTGTCTTTTAAATTTGGACTTTTTTAATAGATTGGGAAGAAAAGTTTCGTGTATTTATTACTGAGTACTAGTATTGAGTTACTCACTTGCGAGGCACCTCATTCGTACCACTTATTTTGCTCGTTTGTCATAGTGCCTCACACCGCAAAAATGTACCACTTCAAAAATTTTGTCCTACGCCTCTATTTGTCATATAACAATCACATTTAATTTTGTCATCCACCTCAAAATTGGTGTCATCCACCTCAAAATTGGTCACACGCCTCAACATTGAGTCACAGCTCAATTTTGTCCCATAGCTCTTATTTGTATGTATCTCAAATGAGGTATGGCGTTGTACCATCTCATTTCCGAAAATGAGGTACGCACACAAACTCATTTTAAAATTATGTCATACCTAACACTAGTACTTACACTTTTAAGATTTACTACAACCGGTAAAGTAGATCACTTGCCTTCGTCAATGTTACGTGTACTGCGGACTTGGCATTGGCACAGTGTAGAAAATTACAGCAGACGTAATGTTTCAAGAACGCAGCGGAGAAAATGTTAACGAACTGCACTTCAACTCTCGCTAGCAATTATGATGCGTTGAATACGGAATCTACTGGACTGTATACGCTTGCTTATTAGTTATATGTGCGCCTCTTTAGCTCTATGTGCGTCTCTTGTGTGTGTCTATGGTAGTATGGTATATCGTAGGTTTCGAATGAATGGGCCGGACACCGCACTCAAATGAGTGAGATTTTTAACAAAAGCTTACGTCTGCTATCTAGAACGTTTGATGAACATAAAAGCAGTCGTCTTTGAGATACGAGTATTCAGCTGATATTTAACTAATCATAGGATTTTAGCGGGCAGAAAATACTCGTAGATACGAAATCTACAGGACTGCGATACCGCAGGAAAGAAAACTCAACAGCTAAACAAAGTTCTTTCCTATGGGCAGCAGTTTACAGGCAAATTTAATAGGTACCTAATAATCGTTCGCCCACGGTTCACTGCGTAACAAAATTGCCACCGGAGTTACATTTCAACCCAATCAGAAACCGCGAATTGTGCGGGTCAAATCGTGGGCTTCCTGCCTATACACAAATCAGCTAATCCGGGCAGATCGGTGTCGTCCCGTCCCGTTCCGTCGGTGACAAAAAGCCCGGAGATATCGGAGCCCCCATGCCGTCTTGTCCCGTCAGGTACCGTCCCGTCCCGTTCTAGTGTGGGTCATCCTTTAACTTGCACAAACACGAATCGGGTAAATCCTTGCAAGAGCATAATTGTTTTTATTAATTAAAACCGGTGTAAATCTTGTAATATAACAACTATCATTGATCTATTCTTATCATGGCGTTTCTAGGCTATTTCTTATCACGCAAGAATACAAGAATAGATGTAACATTGCTTAAACTCTCGATAGTTCAATGTCACGATTGAATCAATCGCTACACTTACATAATGAGTTGCTTACCATAATTAATGTAAATACTTGTATAATATGCACAATATTGTATAACTATTAAGGTATTCTCGAAACTGAGAATTGCAGCGAAGCCGGTATCATTGCAATAATGACGATTGTGTTATGTGTTACTAATTTCATACTAATTAGCCAACCACAATTTATTACGCTAGGAAGTTCGTTACTAAAATTCTAGAATATTAATTACCTAAAGCAATCTATTCAAGAACAAATTCGTTCTTGGTATTTCCTCAAGTAGGTATTAGCTGTAGGGTAGGTTGTTCAACATTGAAACAAATGGACACAGTGAACACAGTTTGAACGACAGTTTGTCGGCTAGTGCCTACCATCAACGAAGGACAAGGTCAAGTACCCCCACTGCCTCCCCAGTACACAGGCAAGCGTACATTGTGATAAAAATACGAGAGTTTTAACCGTTTTAGTTTAATTTCATTATATAACCTCATAATTACGGTGTAACTGCACCTGGTGGCTGGTGTTACACCGTGAATATGGCGCTTGTAACAGAGGCCTTAGTATAAAAATTGTACGACATTAACTCCACGACCGCGTTAGCGTATCGAGGGGTCAAAATATGAAAGTTGCCGGATGATTTAAATAAACGGCAAACATAATTTGAACTCCCGATACGTTAACGCGGTCGAGGAGTTAATGTCGTAAAATTTTTATACTAGGCCTTCAGTGCCGACATATCGGGAGCTCATAGTAACAAACATACTTAGTTACTTACATGGTAAATATCTCGTTTCTATTTAAAACGAGTTATTTATTTATTGATTTCACAAACAGTTTACAGCATAACAGTAAAAACCCAAGCACTGCAACCATCAAACACAAAAAAAAAACATATAAAACTTAACACTACTTATAATTTTATTTAGGCGACGTAACTACGCATAATACGCGTGATAAACGCGTAGTATAATGTAAATGACCAAATCTAACCTTTATGATAATACGTTTAGCCAATAATCAAAACACGTCACCTATTAAATATTACGACATGCATTTGATAAATGTACTATTTGTCTAATTTAATCTTCTTAACTTTATTCGTTATACGGGGTGTCAAAAGTATCACAACCGAGAATGAAAGTTAAAATCGAAAGGTAACGAGAACGAACGACGAACATAGGAATCAAAGAGCAAACCATAGATCGGTCATTCGCCCCCAAAAACCCCCATATTAAAATCATCCATATCTATAAAAGATATTTATAATTTTAGTATAGATATTTATTTACAAGTAGGTATTGTTTCATTAAAGTTAAAGGTATTATATGATGAAAATACTATATATAATTCTTATGCAAATATAAATAGTCTATATTGCTTCGTATTTGTGTGAAAGAATAAGAAAAATCCGTTCTTATAAACATTCTCGTTTTTTTAAATATACTTAATAGGTAGGTACGTATGTATGAGATATTAATGATTGTAAGATATCAATCTGTATCTGTACAATAAGTACAGTCTCTACATATGTGGTATGGTATAGCACCTATAGTCTGACAGCCACCGGCTGCAGTAGTTTTTTTTAATAATTTGTATGGCTCCCTATTTTTTACGCTCTGAAAAAAGGGTCGCATATAAATAAATAAAAAAATCATCTGCAGCCTGTGGCTGTCAGACTATACATATATATCCTATAAAGGCCGCAAAAATATGTGACCCGCTGTTATGATGGTAGATCATGGTAGAAATAAAGATAGTGTCAAATATTTTTGCCGCCTTCATATCGTCAGATAGGTACTATTACCGGTGATTGTACTGTGTATTAGTCATAGTTTTACGAACATAATTGTCATTTAATTATTATTATTCAAATCGACCATTTCATTTATTTAAACAATATTGCACAGCCAAGAATACAGATACAGACTTAATGGCATTCTCTACCAGTGAACCTACTAATTTATAGATTTTAACCGATTTGATTGAAATCATCGCGGCATCGATCGTTTGACCCCACATGTAACTGCATCGACTGCAACTAGAATGACGCATACGTTGCAATATCTAATAAAACGCAATATCGACGCAATGATTAAACTAGGGTAACGATTTGATAAACAACGAGTGTTTTAAGTTTCGAACATCGCGAACTATTGAACTACATACTTATGTGTTTATGTTAAAAAAAGCAGAGCTAAAGCGTTGGTTTTACAAATAAGTGTAGGTATTTACTTTAATAAATACATCAAAATAGTTAATTATATGTACACTTAGTCACTAACATGCATATACTGAGTTAGAAATTGGTATTACGATATTTTTATCTTACAAATGCGGAACAAAATAAAATAAGTAAAAAAGTATAGGGCTGTCGAGTCAAAAATGAGAAAAGAAAGTTACACACATAACCCTATCGTGAAAAAATAGCACACTTTCGTTGTTATGAAAGTAAAATGTAGGTACTTATTTCTGAAAATGCGTGAAAGAGCGCGAACGTGATGTAGATTATTGTATGCAAATTTCACATAAATTTCACTCACCTTTCAACGCTGGTAAAAGCGCGCTTACAATAATCGCATCAGCAAATTAAACACGACACCAAACTGGCTGCTTATAAAACAAACTGCACAATTAACACCAATTTCAAATATATAACGTTCTTAAAATTAAAAAAAAAATCTTCAAATGCACTTCGGAAACATTCGAAAATCGATCACGACGCACGAACGGAACGCACAACACTGAACAGTTGACTGGCCTCAGTGGCCTCTGGCAAAAGGGCCGGATGGTGAACTTGTGCGGTGGGAGCCAGCAGAGTCAGCTGTCAGACCGGCGCGTCACGGCGCTTGCGCGGCGTGCTCGGCGCAGCGTGCTCCGAAATAACAAAACGCGTGCAGCCAATGCGCCACGGGTGAAAACAATGTCAACATTGTACCAGCATTACGCACAGGATGCATTGGGACAATGATGTTTTAATTCATTATGCACACACGAGCCACATAAACAATGTTGCTC
The DNA here is from genome assembly GCA_949128165.1 of Lathronympha strigana. Taxonomy (NCBI): domain Eukaryota; kingdom Metazoa; phylum Arthropoda; class Insecta; order Lepidoptera; family Tortricidae; genus Lathronympha; species Lathronympha strigana. Next base: position 14,936,069 of record OX421913.1, on the reverse strand, counting down.
TTTGGACTTTTTGTGATAGCTTATTTGACGTTGAATAGAAAATAGGTCTGGCTTTCTAATTTTACTGCGTGCCTATTCAATTGTCTGTTGCTTATAGCAGGCAAAAGGTTGGATTAGGCAGGTAACAATAGCCGCAACACGTTTGTGTTATTTTACAAATATGCAGAATGAGATTGCAAATTTTACAATTTCGGTTGGTCGCTTGATTTTTAGAGTTCCGTACCAAAATGGTAAAAAAGACCCCTATACGGTGCGACTAAGTCTGTCCGTCTGTCTGTCTGCCACATCGTTAAATATCTCGAGCAGGACTTAGCTGGCGATTTGAAATTTGGAATACCTAGTTATAAATAATGTTAACCCAAAAACATTGAGAGAGGAATTATTATTTACATTTTAATTTATTTTCAATGAAAAATGCCCGATAAAAGAGAAGCGAAAATTCAAAGTTTAGTTGCTGAGTAGCTGAGTCATGTCCAGGGATCGGAAATTCGGATGCTTTTATCACACAAGCTTAGCAAGTATGGAGTCGGCTTCATAAAAATATTATTTAATTTCGGGCATTCCGGGATTGTATAAAACATCAGGGGTTCTCTTATTTATCGCCGAAAATGGTATGGCCGATTATCACTTCCCAACTCACGTTTAGCGGAATTTTATTTCGCCGAATATTCATTTGGCAACTGCAACGTTTCGCAGACGTATATTTCGCATATTATCATATTCCAACCTAACCTCACCTAGTTGGCAAATGAACATTCGGCCAAATGAAAGTTGGCAAATAATAATTTGGTAAATGTTGGTATGACAAGTGAATCATCGGCGAAAAGTTGGTTGGCAAGCGATATGAAATTCAGCGAAAAGGCAGGATATGGAAACATCAGGAAATAGTGATAACTGTCAAAATATTTAGGTTATGTCTATTTTTAACAATTTCGTAAACGTGGCTACACGTTGGTAAACAGTTTTAACTACAAACAGGGTGTAACAAAGTAAAAACGTAGTGAATCGTTAAAGAGCGTAATAGGTAAGTATCGTGTTTTGATTATGGAATATTAAGAGAAACTCTTTGAAAGTAAAACATTTTTTTTGGTAAACTAAAGTGTGACAAAATTAAATTTAGTCCGCTTCCATATTACTCGACACCGAAACTATGTATGTAGGTAGGTACCTACCTGAGGCCGAAGTTTATGTATAAAAGCATCCGATGTTCCAATCCCTGGTCACGTCATATGAAAAGCTTTAAAATAATGTAAAAAAAATTGTAAGTAGGTAAGTATTATAAACGAAAATTAAAAAAAAAAATATAATTCCAACGCCTTTTTTTCCGAAATATATCTGAAATTTAACCGCTTTGGATTGTTTTTTTATTTTATTTATATCGACTCGGCTTTATAATAAAGTAAAAAAAAAAACGATTTACGTTATATAACAATATCAAAGAACAATAAACTCTCGTATACTTTGCCTGCAATCCATAATATGTACCTACTTAATATTATTTAGATTTAGTTTCATTAAATGTCAATGACCAGGTAATAAACATTTGTAATCAATGCAAAGACGACAGTTATAATTTAAGTACATAGTATACTCGTAAAGACAATGACGCGAAATAATTTATCTAATGTACGTAAATTTATGCAATAGACAGTTGAAAAAGCAAATATTTAGTTAAATCGGATGTGAAAACGCCTCTTACATCCACATTTTAGGTAGTTTATCACACTATAAGTATAACCAGAAAAAATAATAATTGAACTAACATAAATATGATGTTTACGTGTCAAAACCGCACATAATACAACACATAGGATTACCTAGTAGGTACAACAAAAATATTACCCTTCCTACTTAGTTGGGTAGATCATTATTGTGTTATACTCATTGACACTTATTATAGAAAGTCTACGACAAACCACTCCAGTGAGAGTGAGGGAAGCTTTCTCTCGAGAGCATGACACAAAATGTAGAGAAAGACATAATAATACACGTAGGTAATTGGATTTCTTACAAGAAAATAAAACTTTTTTTAATACAACGTCGGTGGAAAACAAGCATACGGCCTGCCTGGAAAGCGGTTACCGTAGCCTATGGACATTGAAAACGCGTGGAGTGTACACTCACGTATTTTTAGTCACTATGCACGACATGTTTCGGACATCTAGTAAAGCGCCATTATGACGATTGTGCAGCTTACACGAAACTGTTGACAGTGCAGTAAGACCGCATTTTGCTTATCGTCGTGCATTTGTTTAGGCGCATCCACATTATGCATGACAAACGATCCAATATTGTCCGCGCACAATGGGGATGCGGAGTGGGGAAATGCTTGCGTTTTATCTGCTTTACTATTATTATGTCACTGTTATCGTCAAAGTCAGCGAAGGAAATGAATTAAGGTTGGGTTTAGAAATCGGCGCAGGGGTTCTGGTGCTGAGGTCTTTACTCAATTTTTCAAGGACTACTGCTAGGACTTTTCTAGAGATAATGTAGTAGACACAGCCACGACAACGCCGTTTGCTTTCGAATATCGCCATCTTCTTCATTTTACAAAACACGACATTAGGACCAATCTTAGGTACGATCCAACTTTCTATTTAAGGGTGGTTCAGATATATTCAAAGTCAAAAATGTAAACTTCACATCCCCTCGTTGTGACCTTTTGGCATTATAAACATTCCAGTTTTTTTTTTTAATAAAATTGAGTACTTCCATGCTTCACATAAAAGTCCATAACAAATAACTAGGTAAGTAACGTTTTGACAGTAAAAAAACTCTGATGTAACTTCTCAGTTGATCGACACTTGTATGATGGAAAAAAGAAATCGATATATGCGCTTGTGTGGTAAGTAGTGTGCTTTCCATGAGTTGTACGTGGCCGTATTCGACAGCGACTTCGGCGTTCGGGGGTATGTCCGTCTCGCTCCTGCCAGAGTAATGTGTGCTTACCATGAGCTGCATTCGATTGCGACTGCGGCATTCGACAGTATGTCTGTCTCACTCCTGCCAGAGTAGTGGTAGGAGCGAGACGGACATACTTTCGAATGCGGCAGTCACAATCGAAAACAACTCATGGTACGCACAATGGTAGGAGCGAGACGGACATAATTTCGAGCACCGCCGTCGCTATCGAAAACAGTTGCGTGCAACTCATGGTAAGCACACCAGACGTGGGTAATGTTTACGCGTTTCTACCAGTTACAAATTCCTTCGACACCTCGTTTACGACGATAATTAATCTAAACCTACAGTTAGTAAACAATAACGTCGTAAATAAGGACATTTTTCAAATTCCATACTTATGTGAATATTTTCAGTCCACTTCTAACGCTAAGTGTGCTTACCATGAGTTGTTCGTAACCGTAGGCGTGAGCGACTGCGCGTATCTAAAGTATGTCGGTCTCGCAATGTATGACTTAAGGCTCGTGCAGAAATCACGTGTGGTTTTTTCCGGCAATTTTTTGACTCTTTCTCTGCCTCCTCCCCCTTAGTGATCTTTGGTAACGTTTGAGGCTACCACGGATTTCGGATTGACGCGTGAGTTGTCATTGCACATTCGCTTTAGTTGACAGGTTACGTCAAAACTATAAAAACCCAGAATGGTTTTAAATAGGAAACTCCCGTAAGTATCAAACATACTAAAATACTTATATAGGGTTACTCACAACAATAAAGTCCAAAATAGCTCGACATGTTTCGAAACAGTCCGTGTCCCTTGTTCATGAGTGATACGTCCGGCCGCGACGGCGGCTCTGCGCACACCAACCAGAGCACAGACCAGCCGTCGCGACCGGAAGCATGACTCATGAATAAGGGACACGGACCGTTCCAAAACATGTCGAGCTAAGTATTTTGAACCAAATGGTATAATCATATTTTGACACCAATTTACCGCACTTGGTTTTTAAAGTTTTTCTAATCTACATATACAAATATAATTGCTTGCGTATGTAGCTTTACATCTAAATGTGTATGTACATAAGTCGTGTAGGTAAATTAGTTTTACAAATACAAACTTATAATTTGAAAAAAAAGCCACCTATGTAATAACCCAAGTCCAAGCCCAACTCCAAGTCTTAGAGTTAATTGTTTTTTTTTTTTTCATTTATTTGGGTAAACATTATAATTTATACAAGAACGCGTTTTACTTTTATTTAGGTAATAACAAAAATTGTTTAGTCCAAAATCAGAATGGGTATATAATTACGTTCGTTTGACTGTATTTATTTATCTGCACATAATTGCCAATTGTCACTCTCATTTGTACAATTTTCTGTGATTCTGAGAAACGTACGTTATATCTTTATTTTATTTATGTTTACATTTCCACGTTTAACAAATATTTGTTTGACCTAGCTAACACACGTTATTAAGTAACTATTAAATTAACGTAGTGAGATAAATGCGTTTTATCAATCGTCCTAATTTGTAAATACTTGGCAATGTAGACTTGACCCGAGCATAACTTAATTATGATAATTAAAATAGGTATATTTAATTGGCAGATATATTTTCGACGTATCTTGGGTTGACTTAGGGCCTATGCGTTAACCTTGTCTTGGATTTAATGCTGACATTGGGTCTCAATATGGTGACCAAGAAAACTCAAGATATTACAATTATTACTATAGGTTCCAAAATAAAAAATATAATATTTATAAATTCTCCTCTTACTAGTTGATTAACGTTTTCCTTTGGGCAACGATGCGCGTGTGTCATGTTATATATACTATTATTATAGTAATATAGATGTTACCATTTTATCGGGTGACAAAATATACGTGTTTTGGTAAGCAGAAATATGTATTAATTTAGCAATAATTTTTAAGAAAAAAAAAACCGACTTCATTTGGTTCCCGGTAAAAGTGAAATTTTGAATTTGTTTGAGTTAGCCAGTTTACTTCACAAATATCCAATACACTGCACGACTGCACGTGTACGATTGAAAATTGAGGAGCTTTCTTAATGTCCCAGGGCTTCCATCATTACATGTGAAGTATAATCAAACGGAACTCCCTTGTAGACCTTTAAAACAAACAAAATAACAATGTGTTAAATTGGATGACAGACTGTAAATTATCGAGCAGTTTCATTATGCCATCCCTGATTATCAACATCAGGTCCACTCCAGCAAAATAATAGCCACAGTAAGCAAATGACTAAGTTAATTATGAACTCCCTCTAATCACAATGAACGTGCCGTTCAAATTTAAGGAGTTCGCTGAATTCTTCAAGAACTCCATCATCAGAATAGAAATCAAATCAAAAAGATGAATGTCACAACTAGGATAATAAGTAGAGCTAGGTTTATCGACCAGTTCCACTTTGCCATCCCTGGTCTTCATCATCAGGTCCACTTCATCAAAATGTTGGCTCCCCCAACCTGTTTTAGTTATATTAACTATAAAACTCTCGTGAGACTCGAACATATTAAACAATATTTAAAACGGGTGAGACAATGGTTGCGTTCGCCGAAGGACAAGGAGCCCTTAAATGGTCCTGGGGTGTATATGATTCCGTGTTCTTGTGGAAAGAATTATATTGGAGAGACAGGCCGGAATATTTCTACGAGACTCACGGAACACATACGCAGTATGAAAAACCGAGATGGCCGTGGTTCTGCGGTAACGGAACACGTATTGGACTCGTATTCGACGCATTATATTAGGTTTGATAGGGTAACCGTGTTGGCTAGAGAAAAATTCGTTGTTCAGCGGAAAATACGGGAGGCTATTGAAATAAGTCGTCATCCGAACTTCAACCGTGATTGTGGTTGGTCAGTGCCCCCCAGTTGGAAAACGGTTTTGGGTACCGCGTCAGTGGACTGTGTGAACGTGCCCTTAGCGAGTGACGTAGTGAGTGTTGTTTGCAACCCGGTTCGCGAAAGCGATAATGAGAACGAGGGTAGACCGTCCGCCGTGTCGCCCCCCGCGCCGCTACCACCGCCAGCTGCAAGTACCAGAGCAGATAGGGCATTAGCCCGCAGTGTACGACTTGCCTCTGTCGCGGGTGGTCGCTCCTGATGACGTTCTTCGTAAAGAACGAAACATGTCGAGCGAAAATCGACTAAATTACGTGAGTGACCCGTTTTAAATATTATTTAATCTGTTTTAGTTACTTAAGGAAACCCTCAAATCAGAATGCATGTGCCGTTAAAATTTGAGGAGTTCTCTCAATCCCTCATAAATTCCATCATCAAAATAGAACTATAATCAAATAGGACTATCTTGAAGGTATTTCTTTACAAAGAAAAGATGAATGTCTCACATCGGATGATAGAGCTGGGAATCAGATCCACTCCACTAAATTGATGATTTTCGACATTTTCGTAAAGAAATGCTCGAGTGTCTTAAGAAACTACCCAAATCATCATGCATGTGCCTTTCAAATTTGAGGAGTTCCCTCAGTTCCTCATGGATCCCATCATCAAAAATTGATTTTGAAATAATCGGGACAAACCTGGAACCATCTATTTTTAGACAAAAAAATATTTTTTACAATCGGATGATAGTCCTGGGAATTACCAAGCAGTTCCACTTTGCCATCCCTGGTCTTCATTATCAGATCCACTCCACCAAATTGATGATTTTCGTAAAGAAATGCTCGAGTTTCTTGAGAAATCACCCAAATCAGCATGCATGTGCCTTTCAAATTTGAGGAGTTCCCTCAGTTCCTCATGGATCCCATCATCAGAAATCGATTTTGAAAAAAACGGGACCAATCTGGAACCATCTACTTTAAGAAAACAAAAAAAAATTATATCGGTTCAGTAATGACGGAGTTCTGAGGTAACATACATTAAAAAAAATAAAAAATAAAAAAATCAGACGTTTTGAGAACCTCCTCCTTTAGAAATATTGAAGTCGGTTGAAAATAGCTATTTGGGCAGCAACTTGTGGTCAGCAAACATTTATAAAATAATTCGCAACTATAAATAAACAACTTTATTTTCAAAATATATACAGTAAGTTTTACTTACCTAGCTACCTACCTCTACCTACCTTCAATCTAAAATTGGTCCTTGAGGCATGCACCTAGGATGCTGGCAGCATTTCCTCGTTGTATCGCAATTCGCAATGCTGATACGTTGTTAGAGATTTCCCGACATCCATTCTTTTTTGTTCCCGCTTTTCCCATCGAGTTTAGTACTCCTGAAATCTGCTCTGATCAATAGCTAAATTGTATGTAATTCCGTGCGTTATGAATTCATAATATGAATTAAGATTATGTCATTCATACTCTGATTTCAAACGGGTGTGGCGACCCATACATACAATTTAGCTATTGATCACACCACGTTTTAATTTTTACAGATTGATCTGATTCCGGCTGTACGAGGCAGACTAACCGGTTTCAGAGTATAAATTCATATTATGAATTCCGTCTCTGATTTCGGACGTGTGGGGCAACCCTTATAAAGGAAGGCGGTGTGTCTATTCTATATACATCCTTTAACGGCGTTACCTTCTTCTCGGAAAAACATTCGAAAACCACATGCTAAACATAGCCTAACTTTTTGATTTTAGCAGCAAAAATTCTCTCTCAACAAATTTATGTAGACCAAACGGTCGTATGCGGTACAAAACACGTGTCATTTTACACGTGGGTACTGAAATAGAAATCGGCAACTTTGTAACAGTACAGAAAAAGACTGTATCTCGTTTGGTAATCAGACAAAGCCAAAAATATGATGCATATGGCTAGAGGGGAAAGGGGTTAGTTCATGGCATATATATGGCATATATACTCGTATATGGATGCCAGGCAGGACAAGGTAAAGGCGCCATTCTTTAGCCGGCCCTGGGTGGCTAAAACTTACTTTAAGGCTACTCTCATGATTCGATCTTGTGAAAATCATAAATCTTCCTGAATTTCTCTGTTGAACTCCTTGAGACCTATTCAAATCTTAGAATCCTAACTTTATTTGTTTAATTTTTATAAGAAATCAACTAATGGTTTTCAAAGTTCGAATAGTCCTCTCGTCTCAACGGATCCCTCTCCCCATATAAATATAAATATTATAGACCAGAAAATTAGTTCTAAGTATTAAAAACTTTTCGAGGAATTAATTCCCAACAAGCTCTGCTGGATATCGTATTCTGTGACCGCCATTGTTATTCATTGAAATGAAACACTTTAGAACGGATTCATCGCGTTTATTAACACCATGACCCTACGTTTCAAGCTCTTTACAGCACTCGTTCTCACAGGGTTAAGATGATGACTGAGAGAATGTGAATTCGCATTTTGGGGAGAATTCGCAACTCATGTCGATTTAAAACACTCCCTTCGGTCGTCTTTTACTTTAACGCCACTTGTTACGAATTACATATTCGCACATGTATCGTACGACGTTTTACAGTACATATGGCTCTTTTAATTTTTGACGCAGGCACATAAAGTGCTCATTATCGCACTAGTGCAGTAATTTAGCACCATGTATACCGTAAATAACTATTTTATATTCCAGCACTTCTATCTGTCAATTAGATGACTGACAGGGATATTAAAAAAGTATACATTATAACTTTGTCTATGGTATTATGGCATTCAAGCAGTTTCATCATTTGATTGTACACAACAGCAATGTTTACTTTGACAAGTTCGACAGTTGTTGGCGGAAAACGTCTTACATAAGAGACCTCGCGCTTCATGCTTAACCTTCTTTGTAATGCTAAAAAAACAAGGTATCACCACCACCAAGTCAGATCACCGCCTGTTCTCTGAGCTGAAACGACGGGACTAAAGCGCCTACAGATATTATTATATCATATTCTTAACCAAAACTATTGCTAATACAATACAAATGAGCTAATGACTCCGATTCTTATTTTGAAGAATATTTAATTTTTAATTGTTGGAAACTTTGTATACAGTATGTATCAGAACGAAAGGCAAAAAAAGAAACCCGTTAATGTTTAGATCAAAAATACGACAGGTTTTACGTGAGGTATAAAAATATACATTTATTATTATTGTTTTGCACCTCCCCTGTATTATTTGTTTACAATCTTATAAATGACATTTCTTAAATTACCAACTGACAGACAGACGTAAAACCTTGTTGAAGTTTGGATTTTTACCTAGTTACAAATAAACAGTTAACAAAGCGCTTGCGCGTTGCCTATGACTACAGCCATTATTAAAATAATTACCTAGGTTACTTATAAACAGAACTCAAAGCGCATGTGCATTGACATAACAACGTTAATGTTGATTAGTTGCCCCTAGCTACATATCAACAGTACGCAATACGCATGCACTGTCAAAAATCAAAAACGTAAAAAAACCCTATAGGATGTTACAAAAACCATTAACCGACTGCAAAAATATGGTCTTCGAGTAATTCATTTAGTAACTTTATGCCATAAAATAAAACATGTATTTTGGCACGTGAAATGCACGTCATTACATTGTACTCGAGTTCCCCGTCAACCAGTTTTAAGGTTTGCTATTCGTTGTGATACATACTGTATTTCATCGTCGCTGATTAAAAATATCTGCTAAATTAGTTCTTAGGTATACATATTAAGAGGGTTTATTGCCATTCTGTTTTATAATATTTACTTTTTTTAGCGGCCAACGGGATTGTTGTTTTTATAATGAGTAATAATTGTTTTTACGGCCCTCAAAACAACCTAACAAATCTGAAAGGAGATAACGAAAGCATCATTTGATTCAAAACTGTTTGGTAGAGCCTTCGTAAAAGTAAGTTTTTACATGGTAATATGAGCAGAGGGAAAGCATCAGAGCATACTCAACATCAGAGTCCGAGGAATCGTCGTCATTGGAACTTCCTAACAATGTAAACAAAAGGCGTCACATGTTTTGTCATTGTTTCTCCTTGTATTCACACTAGAAATACCTCATCAACTCATCAAACACCACTGAAACCATTCACTACTGAAATTGTCGTAACATACAAATCAGGAGATAAATAAGTTTATCTTGAAGATTTCATTAAAAACTTAAAAGTTAGGTTATTACGATCAATATGGCGGTTTGTTTTAGGTTAGGAAGTTCCACTGACTGCGAATTTATGCAGCGATTTTAGTAGACTGTAAAAATGTTAAGTAAACATCATAGTTTCATAGAAGTTTGACGTTAAAAAAAAAGAGCGGCTGAATGCGCCGAAATTTTAAAACGTAATAAATATAAGAGCCTGGGCAAAGAGTACCTTTTTGTACCATTCGGGGTCGAAACTCTTGGTCCATGGGGTCCCAGCGCACGCAAATTTTTCGTAGAAATCGCGAAACGTCTGGTTGATGTTACTGGTGACCGAAGAGCTGGTGGCTTCCTCGCACAACGTATCAGCATTGCGATACAACGAGGAAATGCCGCCAGCATCCTAGGTACAATGCCTCAAGGACCTACTTTAGATTTAAGGTAGGTAGAGGTAGGTAGTTAGGTAAGTTACACTTACTGTATATATTTCGAGAATAAATGTTTTTGTCTTAAAAAAACACTTCCGCAGTATCTAATATCAAAATCGATACAAACTTACCCTGGTCTGACTCTATTATTTATACACACGTAGTAGTAGATATTCATGCATTGAAATAATTTTACCGCAAAAAATATATAGCAAACTGGGCCAATCCGCAGCAAGAGTAAAGTGAGTCACCATTTTATTGCATGTTCCCTTTATTCATAATGCAAAAAGTGATAATTTATCTCTAAATAAGTGTTACTTTCCCTAGATATAAATTGAATCATACATTTGCATCTGTAATTTAAATTAACACGCAATGAAATCGTCCCTCGCGTAATTTTTACGTGGATTGACCCAACTACCTACCACCAATATACTCGAGTTACTTCGACACGTAAGTATGTCGCGGAGATACACGCCTACCATAAACATCGAAATTTTTTTTTTTTTTTTTATGCTATAGGGGGCAAACGAGCAAACGAATCACCTGATGGTAAGCGATTAACGTCGTCCATGGACACCCGCAACACCAGAGGTGTCGCAAGTGCGTTGCCGGCCTTTAAGGTGGGAGTACGCTCTTTTCTTGAAGGTTTGAAGGTCGTATCGGTCCGGAAACACCGCTGGCGACAGTTCGTTCCACAGTTTAGCTGGAAATCTTGGCATTAACGGGAAATCTTTGCCACTCCAATATGCAAGTGTGACAGAGATGGTGATGCAAATCTGCAATCGTTCGGTTTTCGTGGTATAGGCCCTGGATGCCATGCCTTCCTCCCTTATTATACACAGTTAGTATATTTCCAATTGCAGAATAGCGGTAGGTATATTAATTACTATTATTTACAGGCTGTAAGGTCCATAAGCGGCCGGTCTGTGACCCTGTGGACGCGGGTCAAGTGTAAGACAATCTATTTGAAAATATGTCTAGTCGAGACTAATAATGATATCTACATATGTATAATTGAAAACATTCTCTTACGCTGTTGCCCTTGAAGAAACAAACTCAATGATTAAACCGTTCAAAGAATAAAGAGAGCCTTTATGGCCGCTCGACACGATGGGCCATGATGGGCGATGATAAGGGACACAGTTATGAGTAAGAGGGTTTACGCAATACTGCCATCCCGTTCTGGTGTATAGCTACGTCCCTTAAAATGGCCCATGATGGTCATTGTGTGGAGCGGCCATTACGTAAAAGTGAGGTGACAAGATAATTACTGTAATAAGGTATCTTGTTTGTAACAGTTTACCTATGTACCTACGAGTACTATCGCCTTCAAAATTTCATGGGCAGTTTATGAATGAATTATTTCATAAATTGCCGATGCACTTTTGAACGCGTGTGTTCATATCAAAAGGGGATGAAAAATTGAATACAATCTAGTTTTATGGGTTCTAGTTTTAAGCCAAGATCTCATGTCATGACATGACTCAGAATCCTCGTCCTCACGCGTGAATGAGAGTAGGTACAACGCGATAGTACCTACATACATCTGTTACCCTTTTCTTTACACGGTCATTCTTTACACTCAAACCTATTGACACATAATTCATATTATTATCTATGAAAACAATATAGACTGATTGTTACATACGATGACCGCTATATTTACGGTCAAGGTCATCGGTTATTTATCAGCTAAAACTTGAGATTCCCTGAAGACACGTGACTGGGTGGATTAACAAATAAATCCACCCAACAGTAAAGGGGCCGTCCATTATTTACGTAAAACTTTTAGGATAAGAGGGGTCCAGCCTAATCTCATCAAATATTAGGTGGAGTAGAGGAGATCTCTGGGGTTGAACCCTGTCATAACGAGTGCTGTAAAAGGCTCAAAATGAAGGAAAATATGATTGATGTACGCGAATTAATACGTTTTTAAGTGTTTCATTTCAATAAGTAAATTCTAATCGCGGTAATAGAAATCAATATTAACGGTGGAGATTTCATCAGAGGGACAGAAAGGGTATGTAAGTCGCCAAAAATATGAGAAATATATAAATAATGGGCAAACAGGCCAGCCAGTATCGTATTTTTAAGCAGGTTGGTAAGGAGTACTTTGAATAAAATTATGTAGCTTACTCTAAGGACTACGCTTTAATCATCGACAATTTATATTTAATTATAATAATAAAATTAATTAATTAATAGAAGGACATAATGTTTATATAAAATCGAGGTTATAGCTCTAGCCCCGGTTTTTCCTCTCTAACATAGCAGATTCAAGCGACATACATTTCAAAAGAACTCAAATGCTCGTCAACAGATGGCGCTACCTAACCCGAACCGAAAACTCAGACCATGGCTCTGGGAACGAAAATTATCTCACTCGTGATACTTACACATTCGAGCGAAACAGATGCAGTTCGAAAATTTCGTATTTTCGATCTTCGCGGTACGAGTTTTGGAGGAACGTGGCACCGTTTAAAAAAACCGGCCGAAACGATTATTATTTCCGAAAATATTTACGCCAACTCCTGTTCTTTTTCATATAGGTACCTAATACCCAAAGATACCTCGCACTTTAGGGTTAAAAAAAAACACCGCCAACATTACGTACCCTGCATACCCTAAAAAACGTGCATTCATACCAAATTACAGCTTTCTAGTAGTCACGGTCACTGAGCTTAGCCCCGGACGGACGGATGAACAGATAGATATAGGGAAACTATAAGGGTTCCTAGTTGACTACGGAACCCTAAAAAGCAGTTATTTCTAAATAGATGTCACTGTGACCTGCTGGGTTGGTTGAATGGAAATGATGGCGCTAAATATACTCGCAAGAGCTTATGCGATTTTGTATACCTAGACTTTATCTATTCAAGGCAGAAATGCATTAACGCAATGCATTTTACGCCACGTAATAGGTATTTGTTAGTTAAGAAATACCACTCTTAGTTTTGTTACGTCAAATTAAAAACTTTATTCTAATTTTTAACCAAACGTTTAACATTATTACAGTACCTAACCACTAGTCATCCCACCGCCCCACTATTTAGTTATTAAAACATGTAATCCTTAAATAATGATACGTAACCCATAATCTACATCGCCATCTATTTTGTCTAGACATAGGACGAAGATCGGGAGGCAGACGCTAACCAACACTGTTTACTCCCCAGTAAAACCCACATCACAAACATATAGCCACTCTACCACCTTGTCGCTTTACCACTACTTCAAAACCCAGCTATCTCACACACGACGCTTAAAGCGACAAAGTACCAAACTGTGCAGATATTCATGACGCTTGTAGGTCAATTGATAAAAAAACTAGAGGCCGATAAACGGTGCTCCCGATGATATTAATAACATGTTTACTCGTATTTTTAGAGCGTGTTCATTAGGAATCGCACAGCTCCGACGAGAGGTCCCTAACGAAGTGAAAAGTGGAATATTCATAATACATTAAAGTGAAATTGCTTCGAAACTTTCCGTATTAAAATCTGGACAAACAAGGACGGTCCAGTAATTTTAATAGCTTGTGGAAAACTGCCTATAAAAGCTTTGGTGGTTTTCGCGAGGTTCATTTAAGGTTTGACCCTTTCTACAGAACGTCAGAACAGGTGAGCTGGATTCAAAATTATTCACAGATCAAGTTTTTTTATGTCACCTAATTTGAAAGTAATAAAAACAATTTTTTGATATTAAATTCATAAATATAATTAATAAAATATACAGTAAGTTACACGCTAACTTAAATCTAAAATAGGCCCTTGAGGCATTGTACCGCGGCATTTCCCCGTTCTTTCGCAATACTTGTACATTTTGCTGGAGCCTTTCGGTCACCAGTTACATCAGCCAGACGTTTCAAGATTTCAGCAAAAAACTTGCGTGAGCTGGGACCCCATTAACCTAGAGTTTCAACCCCAAATGGGACATAATGGTACTCTGTGCGGCTATAATATAAATATGAGTATTTATTACGTTTTAAAATGTCGGCGCTTTCAGCTACTGCGAAAGTAATTAATATGAACTTTTTGTGGGCTTTTAAACAATGTTACTAAGGTAAATAACGACCATAGTCAAGCCTCAAACAATAAATAACACCCTAGAACCCGCCCATTTGCAACACCCGGGATTAGCCGCTTAATTCCGGGTTATGTGGCTAACCCCGGGTGGTGCAAGTGGCCCTAATAGTAGGCATCCACGTAGGACTGTACCTATTTGAAACTGTAAAAATTTAGTCGTAAATTGATTTACGAGGCCGGTATACTGTTTTTAGGATTTTGCGCTTTTTTTACTTTTTGATACTATATTGGAGCAACTAACAATCCTGTTAGTTTTTTAGCATAGTACGGAAGATAGTTTCAATTTCAATGGAATTTATGAACTACTTTTCTGTTTTTGTTTTTTGATTTTTAATAATTTACCTAAATAGGTACTTGAGGCTTTTTGATAATCAAAATGATATCAAACCGGTATGTAATGTAAGTTATACATATATGTTCGAAAATGAGTCGTTTAGGGAATAAATTTTTCCATTTTCCTATATTTTTTCGAAAAAATGTAATTACATATTTTACTAGAGCAAATTTAACAAAAATTGACAAAATTTAGTAGATATATTTGGGTAGGGTATGTATAAAATGTAATGATATTTCATGAAAATTTATATGCAAAAATAAATATCATTTTATCCCTAATTAACTTGTATAAAAATTAATTCGGCGGTATAAATATTAATAACAACAAATCAAGTTACAATATTGTATGAATCAACCACCTTGCACAAAAAGCTCTGTAATAATTGTATTTTTGGATATTAAATAATAATATATATTTAAGAAAAATATTTTTTGCAATACCAATACTTCATACTATCTTAGCAATTGAAATTTACACGCGTTGTTTCATTATTACCGATTTTCACTTTCAAATCGTGACCGGCCTCTTGATGAATAGGAAGTAGTAGTAAAGTAGTAGAGTAAACTTTTATTAATGGTGTTATAAAAAAACAATTACCTGTATAATTGTTCTTAATACATTGTAGAAGTAGATAAAAGCTTCTAAAATAGGTCATAACTTGGCTGTAATTACCCGATCTCATATAAATGGGAACAACCATGTAGCGAATTGCCCTATTATATCAGTAAAATATCACCTTTAATCCCTTGTGATAAGAGTCATGTAGGGCGTAAACAGATGGCAGTAATTTTCCAAAGACCCTATACATAATATCCGGGAATATTGTTCTTAAAATAAAACTAAGTTGGCACAGCTCAAGTTCTACCGATGAAAAGTTTTCAGATTCAAATACTCTCCATTTTAAATAGAATACCGATATATGGGACATCTGTAGATACAGGTTAGGCCCCATAGCTTTAGATAGTTTTTGTTTATTTTTTCAATTTATGTCTTTTGTACTTACATTTGTTTCTTATTCGTGTTTCTTATTTTGTGTTGTATATTCTTATATTTTGTTCCTTTTTTAATACATGATTATGATGGTGCATTTTGTAGTAACGCGGATAATAGGTAACTATATTAAGTACGAAATTATACCTACCTAATTATTTCATTTGTTTACGAGTCGGGAGATAACTTGCCACGAGTCGCAAACAATGGGAAAACCAAGGACGTTAGAATGACATTTCCGCGCGTTTATTAAACGAGGTAGGTACACTACTTCAAATTCAGTTGCTACAATGACATTAAAAACCGGCCAAGAGCATGTCGGGCCATGCTCAGTGTAGGGTTCCGTAGTTTACCGTTCGTCACAATAATAAATACACCCGACCCGACCCTATCAACTCCGGAAAAATCTTAACAGCGCGAAGTAAATTGGGTTACTAATTTATACAAACCAAACGGATTATGTGTGTTGGGTTTTCGGGGGTAACTTTTGATAGCGTGAATCGATTCGATTCATTATTTTTTTATTAGAAGGAAGGTAAGGGATGATAAATGAAGTAGGTACGCAAGATAAAACAATGTTTTTGCATATAAGGTTAAATTACAAACTTAATTTAGAAATTATTTTGTACAATTTTTCAAAAACCGTTCAACCAGTCAAGTTCAAAATAATTTTCCAATAAAGTTCTTATTAAGTTCTACTATTGTAATTTTTTTCATATTTTTTGACCTCACAGTTCAATAGTTAGAGGGGGGGACACATTAACTTCTAGAATGATTATTTCCGAAAATATTAACTTTATGAAAAACTGTTTTTAGAAACCCTCATTATTTTTCAAATACCTATCCAATATATCTGTCACACTTTAGGTTTGAAACGAAAAAATATATCACCCCCCACTTTACGTGTACGGGAGGTACTTACCCTAAAAAAGATTATAACCACTTTTTATTTGACCACTTTGTCGGCGTGACCGATATACATATTCGTACAAAATTACAGCTTTCTAGTACTTACAGTCACTGAGATTATCCGCGGACGGACGGACGGACGGACAGACATAAAAATGACTATTCGGTAAAATAGCTAAAGTGAGGCGGATTCGCTGTAGCTATTTATTTCATACCTAAATAAATACATACCTACTCATTTCTTCTTCCTAGCGTTTCCCCAGCTAATGCCACGGCTCAGGGAGCCTAATAGGGTCCGCTTTGGCAACTAATCCCAAGATTTGACGTAGGCGCTAGTTTTACGAAAGCGACCGCAATCTAACCTTCCAACCCAGAGGGTAAACCAAGCCTTATTGGGATTAGTCCGGTTTCCTCACGATGTTTTCTATCACCGAAAAGCGATTGGTAAACATCAAATGATATTTCGTACATAAGTTCCGAATATCTCATTGGTACGAGCCGGCAGGATTTGAACCCGAGACCTTCGGATTGAAAGTCTCTCGTCTTACCGCTCTGGGCCACCAACGCTCCTTAGTACCTCCATATCTAATCTACTCATTTATTGCGTTTTAAAGGCTGAAAAGTAAGAACATTAGTGCGTGAAATCAAACTTTCCGCTTATAAACCACTAGGTCCAAAAATGCCAGTTTTTGGGCAACTTCATTAAAAAACTGTCTTCAATATAGCCGATAACAAATAAGCAACAGTGTATTTCTGTCAGTAGCATAAAGATCGACACCAGGCCAGGGTAGTACCTCCATCAAGTCTAGCTATAGTTCAATACGTACAAGGTACCAGTTTTTTTGTAGAAAATCTCAAATGTCGCGTAAAAACTTCAATCAATAACGGCCTTAATACACGTGTATCAAGGTTTGTTATTTTTATCATATAATATAATAAACATATGTTAACTCATTAGCTCTGACCCCTGCTATCGTGACATTCACGTCTGTCATGAGCTCACGTGAATTTTTGTTTGGTAATCGATGGTATTATTTTTAGTACTTACCGAATTATAATGTTAAGAATTAAGATTATTAAAGGTGAGTTATAATTACAATAAACTATCTGTCAATAAAGACTTATTTGTTTCTGTCTACCTTGTAGGTACAGGTGAATGAATTCATATATAAACTGCCCATGCAATTTTCAACGCGATAGTACATAAGGGTCTATAGTAATAATACTGAAACTTGACGCAGCGTTTTCGTAATTTTTGCTGCGTATTTAATCTAACGTCGAATTAAACTTATCAATTTTAGTTTGTTTATCTAACTTTTTGTATCTTTATTATATACATTTAAAAATAATTAAACCAAATAAAAATAAATAATCCACGTAGAAACTTTACTGCACAACTGCCCATACGTGTTCATGTGTCCTACCCCTAGAATGTTTTTGTTAATGCGTAAGCACAAAGATGTATAAGTTGAATATGTTGGGCGTTTAGGCAACTCAAGTGAGCTACCGCGGGTTTGAAATCTACTGTATAAATTTATAGTCGCTAGCGTCTACGTCAACGCACTGTCACTGCTTCATGTATGCTTAATAACTGCTTACCATGAGTTGTACCTACCTAACCATAGACGTTAGCGAATGCGCGTTTCTAAAGTATGTCCGTCTCGCTCCTACCACTACGCTGGCATGAGCGAGACGGACATACTTTAGAAACGCGCAGTCGCTAACGCCTACGGTTAAGTAGGTAGGCACAATGCTAGTTTTGGCATGGTAGTATTGGGTAACATAAATATGTTATTTCGAAAACGAAATATGCAATTACCTGAGAGTTATTAAATCATACTGTATCCTATCTGTACTCGTTTGGTTGTTTATTGTAGGTATCTAAGGTATCTTGTTACCTTAATTAGGATAATTAACCTTCACTTGATCCATACGTGATTGAGGTTTATAGTCTAAGTCTTATCTCGGATGACTTTTGTACTATTTTTTTATATAGGTATATTTGCTTATTTTAAATAAATATGGGTAAATATTAGTTTTCTTTTAATTTAATTATTTAATTTTAAACTGAACATACATAAGTATATATAATTCTCTGCATATTTTAAGCATCTACCTGAAGCCGTTATAAATATCAACTAGCTTTCTAAGAATTGTGTTTTTGGATATTAAATAATAATACTATAATTATAACTATATTTTTGTAATACGAATACTTCATACTATCTTAACAATTGCGATTTATATGCTTTATTTCATTATTAACGATTTTCACATTCAAATCGTAACCGGTCTCTTAAATATCTATTTAATTCTGCTTTTTAGTATTTGTTGTTAAAGCGGCAACAGAAATAGGTACTTACACATCTACAAAAAATTCAACTCATCATGCTGTGTGTAGGTACCTCGTGGGCCGTTAGGACGGACGGACCGCGGAGTCTTAGTACCTAATAGGGACCCGTTTTACCCTTTTATTATAAATAAATAAATAAATATTATAGGACATTCTTACACAAATTGACTAAGTCCCGCAGTAAGCTCAAGAAGGCTTGTGTTACGGGTACTCAGACAACGATATATATAATATACAAATACATAGAAACATCCATGACTCAGGAACAAATATCTGTGTTCATCACACAAATAAATGTCCTTACCGGGATTCGAACCCAGGACCATCGGCTTAGCAGGCAGGGTCACTACCAACTACGCCAACCGGCCGGTCGACCATTCGGTGGCCTTTGGGTACGAAACCGTAAAAAAATAGTCTTGGCATTCGTAATTTATAAATATAACTATTGTTTATCTTAAAAAGCAGACCTGACAAACCCTTTCCTAGTATTAATATATTTATTTACTAAATTGTATTCCACAGGAACTTAATACCAGTCAAGATGGTCGGCAACCTCCTCCTAGCGCTGCTAGTGGTGTGTAGCTCAAACTTCGCGTCAGCACACATCGTGACGTCAGCTCATTCGGACCTCGCGTTCCTGAGCTGCGTCAGCGCGTTGACCAAGACAGTGCAGGCACTCTGTCCTATATATGGGCAGGTCGGGCAGTACTCTATGGGTAAGTGACTCATGAGTGATGAGAGTTTATTGAGAATAAATGGAGAATTTCTATTTGATATATTATGTGATACCCCTTACTCCCTATCAATAAAATGAAAAACTCGAGGCCTCAGATTTTATCAACTTAAAAATACTTAATTGGAAAGATGATGTAGGCAGGTATCTATCTATATATGGTACAGTCAGCAGCTGAAGTAGCTAAACGGGTGTTCACAATGATCTTGACACTGAAACACTCTTATTTTCACAATAAGGTCATGCCAAGATACTTTTGAACACCTTGTCCGCTAAGCTAGTTCTATTGCTGACTGCATATATATATATATTTATACCATCCAGTAGCCCTACCACAGCAGGACTGCGACAGTATCTCGCTGTCGATAAAGGCATCTGTCATTTTCTAACTGTTGGGATTAGACAATGACAGTTGTCTTTGTCAACCGCGAGGTAGGTACCTATTACGGCTATTACCTACTGTCGCGATGCTTTTGTGCTAGGGCCACAGCACCGTCTGATTCGCTGTTTGTCATCACATCAGGGACCTTACCATGAGGTCTTAACGCGATTCAGTTTATTATATACAACTGAGTAGGTACAATTAAGACCCTAAACTGAATCGCGTTAAGATGTCATGGTAAGGCCCCAGCATTTTGACCAACTCTTGACTGTGATGACAGCCACTTTGTCCTAGGAGTACCTAATAATAGAAGTGAGTGGAACATTCTTATTACAACTTATATTAGAAAACGAACGAAAATTGTTTCCATATTTTTTTAAGACTTACGATCTTATAGTATTTTATGTGATTGTACCTCTTTATATACACATATCGTGGCCGAAATACGAAAGAATTCGCTGGTGGCATATTGTAGACAGGCGGGTTTTGATCTTGAGCTGTGAGAGAATCGATTTACACAACATCCATCTCATGCTCAACTGTATCAACGCCTGGTATGATATTTGTTGGGTTATTTAAGTGACCGGCGCGATCGACAACCATAATCTTGGTCTTGCACTTATTGACTGCGAGGCGCATATCTTTACTTTCAGTCTCGAGTCTCCGAAACAGTTCTCGCATATCTTGCACAGAGGTAGCAAGGAGCACGGTGTCATCGGCATATCTTAAATTCGATACTTTCTTACCGCCAATCGGAAATCCTCTCTCCCAATCATCAAGGGTCTTGCGAATAATGTGCTCTCCGTATATATTAAATAGAGCAGGGGAAAGTATGCAGCCCTGCCGCACTCCTTTTTTGATTTCAAACACATTAGAACAACCGGTGCCGATTCTGACGTACGAGCGATTGTCCGTGTAGAGCTCGAATGAGATTGAGCAGGTGTTTGGGCACACCCATCTCGTGCAATACAGTCCATATAGCTTATACCATTGTACACAATCAAATACTTTGGTATAGTCAATAAAGCACAAGATAACCGGGCTGTTGAACTCCCTGCTTTTCTCGATGACTTGCCTTACGTTGAGTAATTGTTCCCTCGTGCCTTTACCCTTAACAAAACCTGCCTGTTCTTCAGGAATCTGGCGGCGAAGATAATGACAGAGTCGCTGGTTTAATATGTGCAGAAGGATCTTACTGCCATGGAAGATCAGCGCTATTGTCCTGTATTTACCGCAATCCTTAGTAGAACCTTTCTTGTGAAGCGGAATATACAGCGACTCCGTCCAATCGACAGGCCATTTTCCTGTTTTCCAGACGCCGTTACATACGTCTAGAAGAATCGATATCCCTGTGTAACCCAAATTCTTCAGTAATTCTGCGGGGACGCCGTCTTTGCCCGGGGACTTTTCGCGTTTGAGTGATTTGAGGGCATGTTCAACTTCCGAACGCAGAATATTGGGCTCGTCCGCTATCCATTCCTCCAGCCGGCTTGTCGGTGGAGCTTGGTTGTGAAGGGAAGCAATGGACAGGACTCGATGGAGGCAAATTATTCACTCCACGTGCAAGACATCCAATGATGACCACGATCCTCAGTCATGAGGGAACCACAAGAGAGAGAGATCATGAGCTCTCCTTGATGCGTTCAAAGCGCATATGTATCGACCGCCATTGCGACTTTCAGGAATAAAAACTTTTTAGACATTCAATTTAAGACATGTTTTTTTTTAATTCAGAGACAAACTAGAGTTGGCCCCAATTTTCATATCGTTTGATAACAAAATAACGTGCTACTTGCGTGCGTCATTGTATGCAATTGTCAATTTTTCGTTTCAAACTAAACGTCATCTCGACCGATATTAGAATAGAGGTCAAATCAAATTTTCTTGTCAGATGTGTTCGAAATTTGAACAAAAATAATATTATCGAAAACGATAATATTATTTAGCTATAATAACATTGTCACACAGATAAGAAATTTGTTGTAACAAAAAAGTTTATCATTATGGGGGCCTTTATATGCGATTTTTGAACGCATTATTGAGGGCTAATGATATGCGGGTATATAAAAATTTTAAGCTTATTTCCTATTTATAGGTATACTTAGTCATATTGACTATTATTTAATTGTTATTGCATGCACTCGCATTATCTTACCTACACTTCTCAATGTTTTTACGGAAAACGATAATACTTTGCAATCGAACATAATATTTTTTTAACTTATCGGATATTTATCTTAATACGCATTCCTGCCTTCTATGACGTAAAATGTGGATATCATTATTTAGCTACAAATAGGCAAATATAGTGGTTATAATAGCCATCTACCCATTGTTTTAAACTTTACACGCGGAACCGTTATTCTGGGTTTAGTTTAACAACGCCAATTGGCCATGGTGAAGTGCCGATATACAGTAGAATCCGGTTAAAGACGTCCTAGAGACCGGCAATATTACGTCGTACTCGTACTAGTACTAACCGGAAGTCGTTCTAAACAAACTGACAATTATAAGGTTATTTTTGTAATGGACCATTACGATTTAAAATGCCATTTAAAGATAATGAAAAAATAATAATAAAAAAATAGAGATGTGACGACCCCATCGCTCACTGGTTTCGACCGGTGCAATCAGTCAACGCAGGGCAGCTTGTGGCGAGCTGTTGGGGAGTAGCGACCACGTACCTGAGCGCTCCTGGGGGACTCCGTCGTCCGACCAAGTCCTCCGCCTCTGGCTTGCCTTAACCGGCCGTCCAGAGTGGGGTCGCGAGAGCTGTGTTCTCGAGGGTAGATGTGGAAACCTAAGTGGCGAGTTGGCTATATGTTTAAAGTCCAGTGACACCTCTCTACCCCCAGCCCTCATACCGGTGTTGCCTTCGAGCCATCTTAGATGTCGCTTTTTGTGGGGGCCCATCTTATGTGGGCGAGTCACTGTCTGCCGGAAATAAAATTGATTACCATTTTGTTAGGCAGACGTCCGATTTTATTCTCCATAACCCAGTATTTAGTCCAGCACTTTCACCTAATAGTCCAGTATATTTTAGATTCCATTAAATCTCAATAGTCTTTACACCCTCGCGGGTGCTGCCTCTGCGTGCGTCCCATGACTCGGGCAGGTGCAACATCCGCTCGGTGTACCCCTTAAATTTCATTAAATTGTCGTTGCGGTGTGGTAGCACTGTTCTTCAAAAAATGCGACAACGCCTTACTGAAGAACTACCGACCCATCTCACTTCTGAGCCATGTCTATAAGCTGTTTTCAAGTCATTACGAATCGTCTCGCAGGCAGGCTTGATGACTTCCAGCCTCCCGAACAAGCCGGTTTCCGAAGAGGCTTTAGTACCGTAGACCACATCCATACGCTTCGTCAGGTTATACAGAAGACTGAAGAGTATAATCTGCCCCTCTGTTTAGTGTACCTCACTCACCTTCGATTCGCTGACGCTGACGATATAGTAGTCTTGGCTGAAACCATGAAGGATTTGAGTACGATGCTTGTTAACCTCAGTAGAGCCTCCGGGCGAGTTGGTCTTAAGATGAACATGGATAAGACGAAAATGATGTCAAATGCCCATGTAGCACCAACTCCAGTTACCTACAATCGGAGACTTTACACTCGGAAGTTGTAGACGATTATATATACCTAGGACAAACTGTCCAGTTAGGTAGGTCCAATTTCGAGAAAGAGGTTAATCGTCGAATCCGACTTGGTTGGGCAGCGTTCGGGAAGCTGCGACACATCTTTTCGTCCAATATTCCGCAGTGCCTGAAGACGAAAGTCTTCGATCAGTGTGTGTTGCCAGTGACGACATACCTACGGTACTGAAACGTGGTCGCTTACAATGGGCTTCATAAGAAGGCTCAAAGTCATCCAAAGGGTAATGGAGAGGGCTTTGCTAGGAGTCTCCTAGTCGCCTGCGAGATCGCATCAGAAATGAGATAATTCGCAGCAGAACCAAAGTAACCGATATAGCTCTCCGAATCGCTAAACTTAAGTTGCAGTGGGCAGGGCAGATTGCACGTAGAACCGATGGCCATTGAGGGCGGAAAGGTTCTCGAGTGGCGACCGCGTATCGGAAGGCGCAGCGTGGGTAGGCCCCCCACAAGGTGGACTGATGACCTGGTGAAGGTCGCAGGAGTCCGCTGGATGCGGGTGGCGCAGACCGGTCATTGTTAAAATTTTTAGGGGAGGCCTATGTCCAGCAGTGGACGTTTTTCGGCTGAAATGATGATGATGATATAAAATAAAAGCGTCAATTTAGTCTTAATCTGTACGAGAAGATACAACGTTTACTAAAGTTCATCACTTATCGTTCATATCGTTGTGTAATACTTGTTTACAACGAATTAACTCCTACCTAAATGGATAACTGTTTCATTGACCAATGACAACTATAGGTATGTAGTAAATAAACAGGCATATTAACGCAAAATATACAACATTAAGTGGGCCATGAGCACCTGGGCGCCGAAAAGTTTTGCCGACCTTTATTACGTTTCAATATAAGTGCATCGTGCTCTCCCAAATAAATGAATGCTACTAGTGCGACATTCTGACAATGATATAAATTGGTAGGTACCGATAATATTTTACATTTCTGAATACGCCTTTAGTGAATTGATACTGATAATCGGGCTGTTTAATAACCCCCCGTTGAGGTTGAAGACTTTGTTGACAAGACAAGACAAGACTGCGATTATATGATGCTTAATTCTTGTTTGGATATCTGTTTCTTTATAGACGTTGACGACTTTATTGACGTTCATAAAACCAATCCCCTAACGTTAGGTTTTCTAATAATAAAAAGAAAATAAAATTGATTACCATTTTGTTAGGCAGACGTCCGATTTTATTCTCAATAACCCAGTATTTAGTCAAGCACTTTCACATAATAGTCCAGTATATTTTAGATTCCATTAAATCTCAATAGTCTTTACACCCTCGCGGATGCTGCCTCTGCGTGCGTCCCATGACTCGGGCAGGTGCAACATCCGCTCGGTGTACCCCTTACATTTCATTAAATTGTCGAAAGGGCCTCTGCGTGTTGGCTTCGGCTCCGCGTAGGCCTCCCAAAGGTCCGGAACACCATTGTTCTGTGATGGGAAAGACAAAAGAAAACTATATAAACTATCATCTCTTTCAGAATACATGCACCCAGCTTTGGACCCTCGCGAGGTGGAAACCAGCTGGGAATTCCGGAACAACATAAACAGATGCTGCACCAGACCCTGCAGCATTTCCGAGCTGGTCGCCGTTTGTTAGAAGAATGAGGTGAGATTTAATAGTCCGTACCTAATAATTTGTGTGGAAAAGCGTTGATGGCCTAGCGGCAAGGCGTGCGACTTTCCATCCGAAGGTCGCAGAACTTATGTATGAAATATCATTTCATATTCCAATCGCTTTTCGGTGCAGGAAAACATGGTGAGGAAACTGGACTAACCCTATAAGGCCAAGTTTACCCTCTCGGTTTTGGAAGATCTTGGCTGCTACCACGAAAATCGAACGATTGCGGATTTGTATCTTCATCTCTGTCACACTTGCATATTGGAGTGACAAAGAGGTTTTCCCGTCAATGCCAATTTTCGAAGTTCGTTGTAGGCATGCAGATGGCAGTAGCTTTCGTAAAACTAGCGCCTGCGGCAAATAGTTGCCCCGAGGCTCCATGAGGAAGGAGAGTAATATAGATCGATCGGGTAGCCCAGTGGTTAGGGCGTCTGCCGCGAAAGCAGGAGGTCGCTGGTTCGATCCCAGCCCTGCTCACCGGGGGCCTTGGTCACTTTTTCTGTAGTATGACATCTCTTTCAATTTATAATTTATATATGTATAGTAGTGTGACTACTTAAAAAACAAAAAACATGAATCAAAACATTTATTACATTTAATAAATGATTTGATTCGTGCTTTACAATTGTATAAGAGTAATATACTTACCTTATGTGTGAAAAATATGCAATTCCATCTGATGATTATTGATGTTGTCAAACACGAGTAAATGCGATATCTATGCATTTAACTATGACTTCACTTTTGTGCGATATTATGGCACGTAAACGAAATTGCAAGAATGATATGAGCCATAAAATCACCATAGATATAAGTTATTAGTACTCGATGAGATGAATATGTATATATTCTATGAGGCTAGCATCAAACATCCAAAAAAAATTGGCCAATTGTTGTTTTTTATGGAATAGGTAAAGATTATTTGTATTTGTATTTTATAATAGCTGTGTGAATTTGATGGCAATTCGGGTTGCCTCGTGACCCAAACGTTCACATTACGCACGGCTGCGAACGAAATTGAAATACCTACACGTAATTGAATGTTTAAATTTTGGTTGTAAAACGTGATCGTGGTGGTTGTAAGACTGATGCAGTTTAGTGTCGGAGGCCAAGATCCACTTTGGCAATGACCCAAGTCATTGAACATTAAATTTCCTCGACTTTACGTGCCATCAGCATTACTGTGCTTAATCTAAAAGTTACCCGTACCCATATTTATAAAAGATTTTATATTTCAGATACCGTAATCGTGGATATCAAGATATCAGAATGGAGTGACCGGATCGCGGGCTTGTCGCATGCAACGCAGTTACCTTTGTACCCTCCACAATTTATTCAATGGAGCACAATGTATTCAATAAATTTAGTTTTTATAGTTGTGAATTTATTTTTTACAATGTATATGTTATTTATATGCTATTTATCTAAAACCTGCTTCCTTGTTAGTAACAAAATCCCTAATTTTAGCTAGGTTCGTTAGTTACTACATTAGAGCGAATAAATAAAAAATGAGGTAATAGTGGTGAAGAAAGTAACGGAGTTGTGCAATTCGTAGCGGAATATTATAGTGACCGCAAGTCTTCGTCGGTGCAAATCGATAAAAATGTAGGTATAGAAATAAACCAGTGAATTTCCGGTAATCCTCACAATAAATAATTACCGGTTGCGTTCCCTAAATGCATTCCGTAGAAGTGAAGTCATAAATGAAAAACAAGTCAATACTTAACAAACATTGTATTCTATGATACTTATAATCTAATACATACACGAGTTTATCTCACGAATGCGCCGATACATGTATAGTAAAATGCATATATTCTCTGGTCTTGGTAGCAGTAAATAACTTGTACTACCAGCAACACTTAAATTCGTATAAGTGAATGTTTATACGGAACCCTCTCGGTATTCGAGTCAGACTGAGAGTTGCTTATATTTCATTTATCTTTTTATTATTATTGTATGTCTTTCCCATCACGGAACAATGGTGTTCCGGACCTTTGGGAGGCGTACGCGGAGCCGAAGCCAACACGCAGAGGCCCTTTCGACAATTTAATGAAATGTAAGGGGTACACCGAGCGGATGTTGCACCTGCCCGAGTCATGGGACGCACGCAGAGGCAGCACCCGCGAGGGTGTAAAGACTATTGAGATTTAATGGAATCTAAAATATACTGGACTATTAGGTGAAAGTGCCGGACCAAATACTGGGTCATGGAGAATAAAATCGGATTTATTATTATTATTTTTTTTTTATATATATTTTTTTTATTCTTTGAGTTTAAGTTTTGTTTTGGCTAATGTCAATCATTCGTGCCCCTAAAGTCCGGGGTATGATGAGGCTCGTGTTGCACGGCGTACAGAGGTTACTCTCAGTTATTTTACCTATCTATGTCATGAAATGCCATTCTCCCCTTTATCTACAGCAACCCTTCCATCTCCTTCATGAACTGCATGTAAGCGTCATCCTTGCTCGGTGCCTGTTTAGGCACGTTTTCTTGCCTCTGGACCGCGGGTTTGAGTCTCGTGTTGGCCTTCTTGTCCTCGCGTTTGACTCGGAGGGCGGAGGGTACGAAACGGGTGACGTCGGCTGAGAGGTTTCGGATTTGAGGCTTGGCTGTGATTGTGGCGCCTGGAAGAAACAATATAGTTAAGCTAGTGCGAGATTTCGTTTAAGCACGATTCAATAGGTTATGTGTAGGCATCGGAGTTTTCATCGCATGGTAAAAGCAAGGGATGGAGTTGGAGTTAATTTATCTTAAAATGCTTTTATAGAATTCGTGTGTAATAAAATAAACTTGAGTCAAATGAATCACTGGTGATTGCAAACCTAGCAGCTATTTATACCTGGTGTCTGGTTAAGTGGTGAATGGGCATTTTCAGAAAATAGGGCACTATTTTAATGAAAATATATCCTCGATTTTCCATGCAAAAAATAATTGTCAGTTTTGTAACGGCCCATACAGAATGTATGAAAAAATGCGTTACGAAGCTGACCAAAAAAAACAGGACACTCTTTTTCTTTTTTTAAATCAATAGTACTCGTGATTCTGGTTAATAAAAAACCAAAAACTTCCTATATAAAAAAATGGTACCCTATTTTTGAAAATGCCCGAATACGTTGTGGAATATTCCATAATTAGTTATACGTAACCCAGAAATTGTTGTAATTTTCACGTGGATACAGCCACACAACGATCTACAATATGATGGCTGTTTTTTTTCTGTAGTGTGCTTGAGTTGTGAAGTACATTCCTCTTAAAAATGACAACTGCGGAACCCTTATATTTTATTGAGTCTGGGCCAACATGTCCTTACAACAATTGCATACAATTTATATGTATTTTAGTGAATTTATATTTCGAAATGTCACTTCAGAAATTCGAAATTGACCAAATTTTATCAAAAAAACGATTTATCCCGCGTATATTACACGAAATAAGCACATGTTTTGGCTCTTTTACTACCGAAAATGAAAATCAGAGTATCATATATATTTAATAGTTGGTTAAAACTACTTATACTTTCGTCATAATTTGAGTAAAGGTGTAAGGCTTCTTAAGTTATTTCTGAATAAGAACAATAAAAACAGTATTGGGTTCGCGAGATGGATTATCTGTCTCTTTAACCGTAAGAATTTATTTTATAAACCTTTTCGACCTTTTCAAACACAAAAGCTGTCACTTAGACGGCACGTCACCAAAGTGTAATAAATAACTGAAGTTCAACTCATCAGTGGCGTAAGATAGGGGTGGGGAGGAGCGGTGGACACATCTTACTCAAAAATATGTCCCATAGCATTTTATTCCACTGTAATAAGAGCGTAGTACCATATTTATTAAACGATTCTGTCGATACGTATTTTTGCACTTGACTGTACCAGGCTCCAGGGGATGTCAAACTACGACTTGCCGTTGAAAAGGTTAACGAACATTTACCATCAACCAGCGTGTACAACATACCTTGCGGACCATCCTTCTTGTGTATCTGCGGCGCGGCCATGAGCACAGAGACGGGCGGCACTTGCTTGGGCGGCGGCGGCGGCACCAGCGGCCGCAGCAGGCGCGGCGGCGCGCCGGGCGGCGGGCCGGGCGGCCGCAGCATGCGCGGCAGGCCGGCGGGCGGGCCGGGCGGCAGGCCGGGCGGCAGGCCGGACGGCAGGCCGCTCGGCGGGCCGGGCGGCGGGCCGGGCGGCGCCCGCGCGGGCAGGCGCAGCGGCGGCGGCCCGAGCGGCACGCGGAGGGGTGGGGGCATCATGCCTGAAGCGAAGAATCATTTTATATTGTATGCACAGCAGTGTCATTTAAAATGTCACACTAGTACAGTAGAACCACAGCGAAGGGATGTATTCCATACAGTGAGGTAACTTCATACACCGCCGGCGGCTCGGCTCGGTGGTCGTGCTGAGGCTCAGGGTTGTCAAAAACTATGCGAAAGATATTACAGTCTGATTGGCAAACTAATTTCCATTTTACACCCCTTAAAATATTCATAGAAATTCGGCGGCATTTCCTCCCCGCCTCCTTCCCCGCGCGCCCCCCATCGATGACCCAGAAATCGGCGGAGTTGACCCACTGTATAGAATACATCCTTACGCTATGGTAGAACCTAGAATATCCGAACCCGCAATTATTTGAAGACACCAGCGGGAGGGTGGGAACATTAATTGCATGCAAAAAATACTCAAGTAGGTATAACGGGTTGGCACTAATTGACTAGCACGTTTGGAGGAATAGCAAGGTAACATTATTTTCGTTCAATATGGAATTCCGAAACATAACGCATGATTCAATAAATTACTCATAAAATAGTGTACCATAAGTTTACCATAAATTTTCCTATTTCCATAAATCATGGACACTGAGCGCGCGGCGGTGCATCCGAGTAAACAAAAGGCATGCAAAAGCGACAATGACCTTGCTGCGAACCGATAACGTCCCGCCCCTCTCACTCGCTGCCTAGTCCCTTACAAAAAAGGTAACTTCAATTTAACGAGTAAGTAGGCTGATTTTGACAATCGTTGTAAATTTTAGTTTTTTTTTTTATATAGGTACGCCGAAAGTACTTTTTTAAAGAAAGTCAGATGCATTAAAGTTTATTTTCTTCTTCTCAATAACGTAATAATCGGTATGTTTGTCGGTATTAAGGCCCGAAAGTATGAAAGAACAATTAGATTCAAATATTAAATCGGTGTTTTGTTTTGTTACGAATGTGTCGCCGGAATTAGAGTGTTTTTGAGACAAAATGAACGGGGTTAAGTCTAGGTAAAATTGAACAAAATATGATATTTGATGCTTTATATTATTTTTATATAATTTAATCTTAATTTTAATTTAATCTTAATTTTAGTATAATTTTTATTTTAGTATAATTTTTTAATTTTGTTCTATTTTATTTTTCTGTTTGTATCTCTATGGATCTAAGTTATCCGAAATAAATTGATTTGGTTTTTGTTTTTTTGATAACCAGCAGATTCAACCTGTATGAAGCCTGCGAATGCCTTTACAGCAGTGTCAAGTATAGTGCTTCTCTCAAAATGGTACAACTAATCCGAAACCCGATAAGTCGAATATTCAATTTTTATATTATCTGCAACAATAAATTGCTTTTGGATGGCTTGATGGATCCACAGGCGAAATTCAATTCGAATCTAATATCTCCATCTTTATCACTCTTACGTATATGCGTACCTACTATAATCTATGAGTCCATAAACTAAGCCATTTACCTATGGGCTAATTAGTAACCGGAAAAGGCGACTTTCCATGGCATTTTTGAGGTAACTACATGTCATCATACTCGTAATGAATGTCTACGGATATCTAAAGATGCGTGAAAGAGAGGAAGTCAGTAAACATGTCTTGACAGAATGCATTACAAAAGCAGCAGTGCAGCATATTGTATTTGGCAAAGATAAGCTAGAGGCGAAAGAACGAAAGGATGTCAACCACAAAGATATCTTTATGTTTAAACAGGAAAATTAGAGAAGAAGCAATGGGGGAGTGTCGCAGGTACAATCCACACATACCCAGCATTAGCAAGAGGCAAAAGAGGCACTAGAAGAGAGCAAGCACAGCTCTAGCAAGAGGGAAATAGGCTGAAACGGATAAAAGCAATCGTCAGCCAATCTGACTCCAGCCAGTTGTCGCTTTACCACCGCTATGTGTGTTTGATATAGTATTTCGCTTTCCAACTGAGCCTCTACCAAATCGACTTTGTTTATTGTTAGCAAACCGCTAGTGCCTCTGCTTGCATAAAAAGGGTTCGGTCACGTTAAGCGTTTCTTGAATTACGACTCCATGGCTATGGCAATAAGATTCAATATGAACTACTTGAGAAAACACATATTTAGCAGGTGGTCCCCTAGAATGTACCTTCGAGAAATACGGCACGTGCGTAAGAAATAATGTATTTTAAATTTTTCGGTTTTTCTTAAGGAAGAGATTTCATAATAGCAAAACAGTTCAGTGTAGTTCTTTTTTTTTTTTGCATATTCGGCGCCGGCGTCTCAGACAGATAATGCCATTGTTGAATACAATTGCTTTGTTGTACGCATATCCGTAAGGACTCTGCTGAAAAGAGACTAACTATACCTTTCGTGTTTTCTCACCCTATAGGCTCATCGGAAGATCAGCGCTGAAAGTTGCCAGCATTATGCTGAGATGAGTCCATTTCGTGGCACTTCTATTCTACATTATATTCTTCTATTCTATATCTACGAATAAATCATTTATTTACTATAACCATCAACTACATTTACTATAAAGACCTGTTCTACATGTACCAGGAGGTATCAGCGGCGGCGGCATTTGTCGCATCTCGACGCCAGGGGGCTCTAGTATGAAGTCCGGAGGCATGGATTGGTGGATTGGCGGTGGCATGGAGGTCTCATTGTCGCTATCGGAATCGCTATCGCGATGGCCGCCGGAACGCTTCAATGCTGTCAACCTGTGAAAAAGAAAATTGAGTCGAGTGTGATTCGTGTTGTTAATTTTTCCATAATCCTTTCCTCCAATTTTACATTAGGAAATCTAAATGTCAAAAGGTAAACAAATATCAAGGCTTTGATTGTAGGATGGAATTGCTTCAAAGTATTTCACAAAAATGGCACTTTAAATATCTATTATTTAGCATATGGGCTATGTGCCCTTTAAACAAGTCAGCGGGATAAGAATAAAGTTACCTGGCATTTAAATCCGCTGCTCTATCTCTTTCTCTCTTTCTGTGCACCTGAAAAAAAAAAGAACGAATGTTTCATTCCATTTTTCATATAGGAAGTGTAAAAAGCCACCACACATGTAGGTAGAGCCATATTCATTTCATATTTTAACAAAATTAATTTGATCTTGGGCGTTAACCCTTAATTACGCTCAGGAAACTACTGTAAAATATTTTTACTTCGTTTCGAATTTAGTGTGCGTTCACACCTTAAACCAGCGGTCGGCAAAAGGCGGCCCGCGAGCTTTAGAAGCCTCAGGAAAATAGTCAAGGAACTATTTTGTATACCTGTATGTTGAAGTCATTATTAACAAAGTGCGGCCGCGTCAATTCCTTTAACTACTATGTGGCCCTCGGCTGCTAAAAGGATGCCGACCCCTACCTTCTGGCACAATGTTACTGTTTACTATTGTTCTACTCAATTAATCTACTATTTGAGAAACACTAATATACTCTCTCCTCCATAATCTACGTAAAGTCGTCTATATACTGCCCAGACAGCGCCAGCATCCTTTGCTGCAGAGAGACAGGCTCCGGTCTTCTTCCATGTGCTCCATATTGTGTTCCACATTGGGGTCCATGTTAACCTACTATTTAAGAACCACTCGTTCTTACCTCCTCCATCTCCTTCATAAAGTCGTCTATATTTTGCCCGGACAGCGCCAACATCCTCTGCTGCAGCGACGTAGGTTTCGGTGCCGCTTTATTCGCCAGCTCCGTATCATCGTCCATGTGCTCCATGTTGTGTTCCATGTTGTGCTCCATGTGTTCCATGTCATCCGCTTCGCCGTCGAAGTCCTCATGCAGTTGGGGGTGGCTGATCGGCATGGGGATGCTTTTCTAAATACAAAAATTGAATGCATAAATAATTAAATGAGCATGCAAAAAACATAAATTTTATGCTTCGATATTTCTATTGTAATGTACAATCGCGATCGAAAGTGCATGGACAATTTATGAATGAATTCATTAGTACCTAGTGGCCAATGGTCATAGTGGGACAGCAGCCGGGAAACCAACTTCTTCACCCATTTGCCGGGTATGTACGTTTGAACAATCTGTCGGATCTCCATAGAAGGTATGTCCGCGGGGCATCCGCCAGACAAATTTACCATACATTTATTGGCAACAGTTACATGAAATAAATTATTTTGATTTTTGATTTTGATTTGATTGGCAGATCGACAGATATGCCCGACAGATATGGCCGGCAATTGGCCCTTACTACCTACAGTTCACAGTTTCTATGTTGCATTGGCGTCCAAGTGAGTCACTTAACTTCAAATTCAGATTGTGTGATTTTGGTATTAAGGGGCTAACAACATCTAATTTATGTTTTTAAACAGTTTTTTAAGGAAAATTATTATTTTAATACTGCAAACAAAATATGGTAATATTCATATTCATTTTCATAGACCCTAGACGGCGGAGACGGCTTGATATAAATGAATTGCAAAGCAATCTTAAATTCATCATTAAACGGTTCTGTCTTTATTTTTTTGATTATTTTGGTTATTTTTTTGGTTATTTTTTTATCTTGTATTTTTTTTTTGACATTCGTTCTTAGAAATTGTTTTATTATTACCTATTTTTTATTTTTTATACACTTGACGATCTTTTTGTGAATTTGTGATATTTATAACACTAAATAACATGTAATTTTCAATAAGAAATAAAGATATCTAATCTAATCTAATCAATTTCATTGTATTCATATCTACAACTTAGACAAGCTACATATCGCAATTAGTCCACGGTTTCGTTTATTTTAATAGTTTTCGTGTTTTTTGCTTCTAAAACCAGGCCGGCCGGTGATAGTGCGATCTCGTTTTCTCCGATACAAATAGACAGTGTGCGATGATTTAGCTGTTGTCAGCCTCTTCAAAGGTAATAAGGTAGATATTTGCTGAGAAGGTCAAATGGATTTACCCAAGTTTGAACTTAAGCAACACAAGTATCAGACAACGGTGGGAAAGCTCCCAACAAGATGCACTAAGAATCTGAGCATATCTGTGGCAAATTACTGAATGAAGGCATCACAGAACTGGTCGTTATGAAAATCCTCGGGATCTCGAGCTGTTTGGACGTCGTTGATATTATGAGTGGGATTAATCAAGTGATTTGTTCAGCTGGACAATTCTGACCAATTTTTTGACTGATATTATAAATGGGTTGCCTTACCTCTCCTGGTGGGCCTTCATCAGGCAAGTCCGAGAATCTCAGACTCTTCTTCTCTTTGGCTGTGTGGTCGGGCTTCTCTGCCTCGAGGAGAAGCTTCACGAAGTCCGGCGGAGGCCCCGGTGGCACACCGGGGGCCTCGGCGCCCGCTGGTCTTTCCTGCGATATTGGGCTTTAATTTAGAGTAGAATAAGTGGAAACTGGAATTATTATATGTCGTAATACTTAATTAGAAGGAATTCCATTGTAATTCCAGAAATTAAGAAAGAAGAAATACCACCGAGACTCGTCCTCGAGAGATTACATGTAATTTCAGCTGCAACAGACAGGTGACATCCTAATTTGACGATTACCTATAAGATAGCCGTAAATAGAACTTACAAACGATGTAAACACATGTTATGTTATTGTTTCTACTTCATATTTTCGCACTACCTCATCCAACCCCACTGAAGAGGTTGATGTTGATGATGGTCGTGTTATTGTAACATACAAAAGGAAGGATAAATAACGTAATCTTCGAGATTTCATTAAAAACATAAAAGTTAGGTTTATTATTACGGTCAATATGGCGGTTTTTTTACATTGTTAGGAAGTAGGATTGACGGCGATTTTAAATTGAAGGGATGTTTACAAAAACAACATAACTACTTAGACTGGTTGACACTTCTGAAGGAACATTTGTAACGACCGGAGGTGTCGACCAGTGTAGTTAGTTATGTTGTTTTTGTAAACATCCCTTCAATTGTACTGAGATGGCGCCCGTCATGTCATAGCTGTCATTATTAATTAAATTCGATATAATCCACATTCAACATTCCATATATGATCATATCTATGATCATAAATTATATACCGCTCTTTTTCTTCAGGTTGGAGAAAAAGGAAGGTGTATAGTATAACCCTATGATCATAGATATATAATAATGTAATATGGTTCTATGTAGCTTTCATACTCACTTTGTATACAGAGTCCTTTTTGAGAATGGGTTTCACTGGTGCGCTAGGTGGTACAATGTCCATGGGCATTGGTATTTGGGATGCCATGTTTCCATAGACATAGTTCTCAGGCATCTACAAAAAAAAACATTTATGTTAAATCATTTATGGAATTTACTTTTAAATGTATCCTGATATTAATTTAAATGTGATTGGTTTAGTGAAATTTATGCTACCACTCTGTGTGTAGCCAATAAGGCTTATAAACCATTCACAGTGGTACCTTTCACTAAAATCGATCACAAATATTGGCACATTTTGTTAACCCATTTGATTTGATCCTAACAAAATAAATTAATAATAATTGTACATGCCACCTAAGTTCATGTTGTTGTCCTAATAGGGAATATTCACTATTTTTTTAAATACTGTTGGATGATAGCTTTTATCATAAAAATACTGTAAAATAATTTTCAGCGCATAATAACTAAAATTTAGTAGATAAATCTTCTTTCAAAAACTCCAAATAAAAACGGGCGTTTGAAACGCCCGCCATTCCGACAAGCTGAGCCGTGACGTCATTTCTCATCTAAGGCCGGCCACTCACAGTCTGAATCAGATTACAATTCATAATAAAATTTTAACTTAATTCATATTGTGAATTAATAACGCACAAAATTACGTACAATTTAGCTATTGCTCACACGCATCCTGATTTTTTCAGATATTATTATAATAAATTTCTCAGATCAATTGATATGAATTAAGATTATGATTTATGAACGTGTTTGACCGACCCAACCTAACCTAAAAATTGTTAATTAAGTTGTACGAGTAGTCTTGTATTGGTCAGCCGATTGTGTTTACATTTACAATGGAAAACGACATACAAGTCATAAAACCGCTTTGTATATGGGATAAGTTTTGCATTGTGCCAAACTGCAAAAATTCAACCCGGAATGCACCTGATAAAAAGTTTCTTTTTGTCCCGAGAGGTGCAGACATTAGAAGAAAGTGGTGTAAAGTATTAAAGAGAGACATGATATCTCCTTCAACTTCTTTATATTGTTGTGAAGATCATTTCAACGTAAGTATAAATTAGGTATTGTTTAATGCCTTTCTCTAAAATGTATAACTAGTAACGTACTTGAATTACATATACCATCATAACCTAGTTGTAATTTAACATATATTTTGACTCCTTACTTACCTTTAGACCTTATCCAGATAGAACATTAGCACTGCAGTCAGTTTTGTTGTATCTAATATAAGCACAAGAGTTTGCTAATCAGTCATATATAGCATGCAGTTTTCACGATTTCAATGTTTGTTGTTCCAGTTAGAAGAGGATACAGAAAATTATACTGCGTATCAAATCAAAACTTTACATATGAACCAAAAAGCCACGTTACGTTTAAAAAAAGGTATCCTTCCACACAAATTTGATTGTCAGAAAGAAATAATAGATAATATACCTACACATCTTGTTAAAGAAAGTGCTCCTCCAAGTAACAGTACATCTTTATCTTGCACACTCATACAAACAGAATACAATGAGAAGGAAAGTAATTGTGAAGCTGGTGGCAGCTGTTCTTCATTGTACAAAGCCAGTACCAGCACATCTTCATCTGAAGCACTCATCACACACACAGAAGATATGGGTAATAAAAGTATTTATGAAACCGGTGGCAACTCTTCTTTATCTTACATAAAATATGTTGACAAGGCTACCCAAATTACAAATCAAACCATAAAACATGTTGAAAAAGCTGTCCAAGTGAATACTAAAGTTCATTATAGAAGCAAAGGTCTCAATGTTAATATACCTACAAAAACAAAAAATATTGCAGTATCTCCATTAGCTCAAACATCTAAAACAATATCAACGTCTCCTTTGAAAATGTCTGAGAGGTCTGGCTTGAAAAGGTTATTTCAAGATAATTCTGATGACATTGTATCTGTCTCTTCTGCTCAACCTTTAGCATCATCATCCTCTTTTGAACCAGAAATGAGTTCTGGATCAAGCTGGGTTACGGAATATGATTCAGATGATGAAACTGAATTTAAAAATAATATGCGTCGTTGTATGGTAACAGCTATAGAAAAAGAACCGAAAATGTTGATTGGGTTACCACATCAATCATATTATTTAATAAAATTATTAAGTGAAAATATTCCACTCCCAACAGTAGATATTTTAATAACATTAAAGAAAGTTAAACTGAATGAATCATTTAACATATTAGCCATGCAGTTTGGTACTAGTCAAAGTACTGTTAGTAGAACTTTTTCTAGAAGTATAGTTTTACTAGCTCAGAAAGTAAAAGATTTAATCGTGTGGCCAACACCTGAAGAGATTTTTAAAAATTTGCCTATATCATTCAGAGCCCGGTATTCTAATGTGGTTTCTATAATTGATTGCCTTGAAATACAGATTGAGAAGCCATCAGATTCAGTCCACCAATCAATGAGCTGGTCTCAATATAAAAAGTGCAACACACTAAAGTATTTAATTTCATGTACACCTGATGGTGTCGTGAATTTTATCTCTGATGGGTACGGTGGCCGGACATCTGATGTGATAATAGTTGAAGACTGTGGTTTCCTCAACCATTTACCACCTAAAACTGCTCTTATGGCAGATAGAGGATTTAAAGATATATCACATTTGTTGATTAAAAAGGATTGCACCCTTATACGACCTCCTTCTGTATTTAAGTCTGTCCCCAGTACAAAAGAAGAAGTGAAACAGTCAAAACGAATAGCAGCTTTAAGGATACATATAGAACGAGTAATAAGTAGATTAAGGGAATTTCACATGTTACTACCTCACGCATGTGTTGACCACAATCTGATACCTATAATAGATGATGTAATAGTAGTAGCTTCTGGTCTGATAAATATGCAGGATGCTTTAATAAGAAAATGATTTAAATTAAAATATGTTAATATTGTCTTCTGTTACCACGATTGTTATTCATTGAAATTAAACCTGACCTGGCCTGAGGCCTGTAAAGTGTAACTTGCCTCTACAAGATGCTGGGGTCTACAGGCTTGACTGTGAATGTGGTCTATGATATGTTGGGCAAACAAAGCGTAGCATATCAACCAGGGTGAAGGAACATATAGCCGATGTCAAGCATCGTGGACCAAGGTCCACAGAATGGGAACATGTCTCTGATAAGCCTAATCATTCAATTAAATTTGACAAACCTCTGGTCCACGCCAAGGAGAAGCGTTATATTCCCAGGATGCTGCGCAAGGCTATTGAAATCAAGAAGGTCCCTAAAATCAATAGAGGATGGCTTTTCGGTGCCACCAGCTTGGGATCCTGTTTTACATCTCATCAAGGATCAAGCACGACACAGAACTGGAAGACCTTAGTGTGGACTTTGTTTGAAAAGATTGAAAACAGATAAAAGAGGCAAAATGGCCATTAGCCAGTTGGGGAAGCGTTCATAAGTTGTATGTATGTTAATCCTCACAGGGTCTAAACATTTTTTATTTTAATTATAGAATGCCCTTCAGGCTATGTATTACAAGCTTTATAAGCCCCTCTGGGCATTGTAGACCAACCTTTGTTTTTATTTTTAAATTATTGTATGTAGGTAGTTTTCACAAGTAACTTTTTTGATTGACGGGGAGAATTTGCATTCTCTCAGTCATCATCTTAACCCTGTGAAAACGAGTGCTGTAAAGGGCTCAAAACGTAGGATCATGGTGTTAATAAACGCAATTAATCCGTTCTAAAGTGTTTAATTAAAATATGTTTTTATTTCTTAATCCTACCTAAAAAGAAAAACAGGAAAAATGGCATTACTTACACCTTTATTATTGTTGTATAAATTAAAAGAGATGTCATGTACTAGAGAAAAGGTGACCAAGGCCCCCAGTGCCCAGGGCTGCAATCCTAGACTTGGGCACAGGGACTGAATGTTTATAAATTATATAAAAATACATAGTATAACAACTAAAAAACATGAATTAATATGTGGTTTACAATTGAGTCACTTAACTTCAAACTCAGGTAAATCATCTGTCAGATTCTGTGATTTTGGTATGGTATTAAGAAAAGGTAATATGGTAGATATTTGCTGAGGGTTGAATGGATTTACCAGAGTTTCAAGTTAAGTGACACAATTGTATTCTATATATTCCTTAATCCTACCTAAACAGTATAGGAAAAATGGCATTACACCAAAATGAGGTACATTTTTCTATAAGGTTTTTACACAGTTCCCCATCATAATCTACTTCTAAAATGGTAACATTACTTGATGTTTCAAAATCAGAATGAGCTACACAAAATAGAGCTTTATTTTTTTTTGAAAAATGCATCTGTAACTGGACCTGTGCCATGCATTTAGCAGATATCATGTTGTTTTTACAAATGTAATTACTCATAGACTTCTCAGATGAAGGGCATTTAATTTCGATGCTATACTCTGCACTCTCTCCATCAGGTGAAGCACCCATGATAGGATAAATTGGATTTAATATTAGTCCACATTTCTTTATATCTATTTTCTTACTTTTTTTCACAACCTTGATGACTTCATTCTCTAATAGGCGTCCCCTTTTCATGGCATTGGTATCTGTGTGTTTAGATGCTCCCATTATGGTTTCAGTTAAAGAACCATTGAAAACTTTGCAATGCGCAGCTTCATATGCTTTAGAGGCTGTTATTCTTGCATATCTCAGCTCATGCCATAAAGGGCAATCACTTTGATCGATTGTTGCAAGTGCAGCCTCCTCGCACGATTTAGACTGCATCGTTTGCTTGCAAAATTCAATAAAAAGATCTGCACTTTGAGGTTTCTTTTGAATCATGCTTACCAAATTATGTATGGAAAGCTTTTCACAGTTGCTCGGCTCTTTATAATATTTCATCAGTTGATTCTCCATGTTACCAACTTCCATGCTGTAATTTTTTACTAGAGACAAAAAAGTTTCCTCAGGAGCCCGTGTTGGCATAAGTTTTGATCGTTTTGGCTGTTGTGGTTTGGGCGGAGCACAAATGTCTTTTGCTTTAATAAACTTCAAACTTGTACCCACCCTGGACAACTTTGACTTTTTCCAAAAACAATCGACGCTGGTGGATGGTGGATCTTCACTGCGTCTGTGCAGCCAAGCCAAGAAGGCAACGGTATGTTTACAACCACCTGAAAAATAAAGAGATTAATTACCATTCTATAACACCAGGTATTCACAACTAAACACCTGTATCCGGTGTCTTTTAATGATATAGTTGTTTATTTCATAACTTAAGAATCACATTTCTAGTCTTCTTTACGTTTTTCTTCTTAGCACATATAAAACTAAATCACTAACTAAAATGTCACTATCATAATATATCAAGTGTCAAAGTCACTGTCTAACAGCTCTATGCTATGACAGTTTGTTTGTTTAAGTCACAAACAAATTGTTTGTGACTTTTTAGGTTAAAGGTTGATTTCTAAGTGACTATTTATGACAGTAGTGCCTTATCGATTACAGTCAATATGGTACCTTTA
Organism: Lathronympha strigana; assembly: GCA_949128165.1. Taxonomy (NCBI): domain Eukaryota; kingdom Metazoa; phylum Arthropoda; class Insecta; order Lepidoptera; family Tortricidae; genus Lathronympha; species Lathronympha strigana. The sequence continues at coordinate 14,894,777 of OX421913.1, read as the reverse complement.
ACCTGAAAATGCCACATTAAAGTACAAAACGAACTAGCCTGCATGCCTACCACGAACATCGAAAATTGGCATTGACGGGAAAACGTCTTTGTCATTCCAATATGCAAGTGTGATAGAGATGGAGATACAAATCCGCAATCGTTCGATTTTTGTGGTATAGGCCCTGTATTAAACCCTACTTATATGATAAGATTCTTCTTTACAATCCGTCGTTACAAATCGATCGAAACGACGGATCAATACTGCATGCTAAGACCGTTATCGATTTAAAGCGGTATTATACGGTAGAATCAGTAGGGCCCAATCCCTCGTACCGGGCTGTGCAAAAAGAAAAGACTTAGGCCCATATTACCTAACTATACAATATACCTACCTGGGCACCGGGACCCACCGTTCTCCGTTCACCGTTTCTCGTTCGTGAAAAAGGGAGGCATATATACCTATGATGAAGAATATATGAGAATGTAATATGGATCTTGGGGTGTTTAAAAGATGCACAATACCCCCGATGATCAGCCCCGACGAATCGTACCATGTAATACTGCTTTTTGAATCAATAAATGAAATAAAGAATAACACAGTACCTTTATGGGCTGCACAGTTTTCACACTGAGCAGATAACACAGTTTCCTCTGCCTCGTCGCAAACCACTGTTACATCATACGATTTCATACGCACATTATGCTCTGGTGTAATTTTTGCCTTGACGGTACATTCATCACCTTCCCGTTTTATTTGGACGTATCCAATGGCTGAATCGCCGTATGATTCTCGCTTAGATCTGTATGAAAAATACAAACATTTTTTTATTTAAGTATTATTTTTCACTTGGGAAGATATTCATATTATTACTTAGTGTCATATTATTTACATATTTCATACTATTTTTCGTGAATCTAAACACGAGCAATATTTGTATATTAGGAATATTTATATTGCGACCATTTGGCCCCAACTATTTTGATAAATATTGCTATTCGGAAGCTTTTACATAATATCTATTAGTTTTTTGTTAAGTATAGGTACACATTATGTTTTTTCCTAAAGGTAGGTAGATTTATCTGTAAAAAATGTAGAAGATCGAATGAGCGTAATATTAAAGTGGTAATTACCTTTCAGCTTTTACGCCTTTTATTTCAGCAGAAGTGAAATCAGGGTTTCTTGCGTAATAGTTGCTCAGCATGAATACGTCTAGTTTCGGCAAATTATCCGATTGCGCCTTTACATATCCGCTTTCAGTCATGTTATTTTAAATATGAGTAGCAGAACGAGAAACACAAGATTTCTTATGGAGAGAATTCCATACGAGAACATGTATACAATTTGACACAGACGATTCACGATTCGCGCTCTTTTTTTTTTTTAATGGTCTGGATACTAGTGCTTCTGTGCCGGCTGTACACCAAACATGTGATAAAATCGAGACGCGAGATTACAGCGGCTGTCTGTTCATTCGCGTTCTTGGCTTTTCGAATGTTTGGTGTACAGCCACCACTATCCAGTGACGTCACACTCGACGTCAGAGCGTTTTAACCGCTTGGAATTTTACACATTTTTTTGCACATTTCAATAATTATTTTCACAGCTAAAATAAAATTAAACTAAGAAATTTTGATAGAGATATAATGCTGAACGAACATAGATTCCGAGAAAAAAATATAAGCCTTATCTATTTCAGGTGCATATAGCCTATTGTATGAGACTAATTATAATATTAGGTATATTCGAGGGAAATTGGATAAGTGACAAGGCTCTATTATGGAGCTTGTCGCATTTTTCCTTTGCAGCATCAATAGGATTAAAACAACAAGGGAGAAAGTTGAAAATGATCCCTAAAGTAAAAAAAAAAATTTTTTTTTTTTAGTTAAACATAAATATACCAGTATTCTTGTTAATAAAATAAATAATTTTGACTTTGATTTTGATTTTTTGATTGTACTCACTTGTAACGTAGGTAAGGGGATGTCATCCACTTGCACAGACTGAGCCAATTTCACAGACTCATAGTATGAAATCAGATGAGCCCTTCTTTTCTCATATTCCATTTCTTGACGCTTAAGCTCTACCCATTTTTCTGGGTCATCTTTGTCCTGGAAATGATTGGCATTAAGTATGTGTGTGTCACACTGGAAAGAGCTCTAAGAAGCCTTTGCTAAATGGCACTCTGAAATTAGAGACTTTTAATCCAGAATAAAGGGCTTAATAAACATGTGTTTACAAACAAATACAAATAGCCTTTATTCACTGACTGAATGTTATATAATACAAATTTTTGTGTTATAAAAGAAACAATTTTCAGATATTAGTCAGGTTGTCGGGTGTCTCCAACAAAGGCCTCCTCCAACATTTTCCATTCATCTCTGTTACGAGCTGTTCTAATCCACATCTTTGGAAATTCATCTTCCCATCTCATTTTTGGATGTGTTTACTTTGAGTTAATTATTCATGGCAATATAAGCATACTTTTCTGAAGTATCTTAAAAATAAAGTAAAAGTGGTCAAAATCAAGGCATTGGCGAGACACAAATTAACAAATTTCTGGTATAGCCCACAGAAGATTCTGCTTAAAAAAACTAAAGTAGTTAACTATCCATGAGATGAGCAAATTGAACTACAAAATTAATTAAGGCTGGTCTTCAGTCTACACGGTCTCAAAGTTGGCTTTATTTTTTAACCCTTCTTCTTCTTCTTTTATAATATGGCCTCTGTCCGAGAATTGGACAATTTTGCCAGTGTCCCGTATTAATATAATCAGTGTTTTTTTATTATATAAATAGTATATTGCCTCTTGGGCGACGTTGTTCGGTAATTGGCCTTGCTATTTATTCCGTTTACAGCTACATATACGTAATAAATATGTCGGGAGGCCAAGATCCCGGGACAACCGAGTTATGACTCAATAACGCGATTACACGCGTTTCAGGATTAATTCTTCATTAGCTGCACACTTCTTCGTTAGTTTACTGCACAATAAGCTATAAATATTACACATTAAACAACATTTAGCACACAAAAACAAATAACTATTCAAGAAACGCAACCGCCATTTTGAATATCACACAGAAGACCCATTTTTTAACAGCAATCATAAAAACTTCAATACCCAAAGGTCTTGACACTCATGCTTGACCATATTTTATCATTGCAATGAACAAAAAATGGCAGTAATGGTTTCACAGTACATCTGACGACAATGCCTTTGGCCTGTTATACTATACCAGGAAATGTTTGTCTTTATTAAATTCCTTAACGTGTGACAATCAAAATCATTTTGATTGATTGATTGAACCAATATTTTCGATTGTGGTGGCCTTGACCTTGCCATCATGACAAAAGTGGATTTGAAAAGGATTTGATAGCAGACTAAGATCTAAGACTAAGAACTAAGAGCCAGAACAGTTAAAAAAATGTTGCCTATTAAAACTATACTTACATACATCTTAAGAACTCTATCAAATGTTTCTCTTAACTTTTTTCTCTTTTCTTTAAGTACTTTCTCATTTAACGGAGATGGCTGTAATACATTGTATTCTGCAAAAGAAAAACTTAAATGAAACATGTAATTTATATTGTCAGAATTTTAAACTATACATAAAATCTCTGTTTTAGTTTTATTATCTTGTTGTGTTATTTTGCAGTGACTTTACTCTATCATATTCCCCCATATGATGTGGGGTTGAGAATTTCACTACCCCTGTCCTTCCATGGGTGTTGTAGAAGTCAACTGTGAGGTATGGGTCGGTTCAAGTGTCTTGAGGGAAATGGGCTGACCTAGCAATATCACTGATTCATTATCCTTTTAACACTGTTACAGTTAACACATTAATAGACTATAAGTGGCTAAAGGAAACAAAAAACTTATGTGACTGCTGTGTCCTCCAACAAGTTAAGCAGCATTAAGCCTACAACTAACCTGCTGTGGATGTACCGACAGTGAATGCAATAATAGCTAGAAGTGGCACTGAAACTGATCAGTGCCCTGCCTACCCCTTCTGGGAAATACAGGTGCAAGTATAGTTCCTATCACAAAATTCCTATCTCGAGACAGTTCTCCATTTTGTACAGGAATATGTTCGAGCGAGAACTTTCTCCTTACAAATCTGGAAAGTTCTCAAGACTGGCACAACTCTAGATGTGTTTTGGAAGTATGTTTTATTCTGAGGTGTTTAAGTCAGTATTTATCTATGCCTTGAGAATAAAACATACTAAAGATACACATGCTGCATACCCATTTCATCAATTTTCTGTAGTTCTTCTAATATTTGAGTTGGATCTTTCATTTTCAGTACAGCTGCTCTAACCATTTGCCTTTGCCGTTTATTCTTCTTTAACTCTTTCTTTCTTGCCTCTTTCCCTGAAATCAAATGATAAGTTTATTAAAGCAATAACCAAATAAAACTTACAGGTGAAAATGCAAGATATCATTAATACAAATTCACTTACTTGCTTGATCCGTTGGGTTCATGTATTTACCACTTTTCGTGGTATTTATCGATCGGCGCCCCATTTTTATAAAGTATATCAGGGAACTAAACTAAAAAATATCCTTCACATATAAGTCTTGTCACTAATTGCACTATATTTTCTACAAATCTAAATAGACCAAATCAATGGAATGGTCGCAACTTCGCAAGCATTTATCGCATTCAGTGTTGCCAGGTCCAATTTAAAAATTCCAGTAGACACAAGGTGTAAAAAACAGGAGAAAAACAGGATATTTTTTAATTCCATATTAATTACCTGAATACATATGTTACTCCTGTTATTCCTCTAATTATTCGTTTTTTGTTTAAAAATCATATTTTTAATGAACTACAAAGGATCAAGCGTGAATCGGTGCTTTAAAAAAGTTGTTTTTTTTGTTCGGTTTTCGTGATACTAGCCCAGGGCTACTACTACGAAAATCGAACGATTGCGGATTTATATGTCCATCTCTGTCACACTTGCATATTAGAGTGACAAAGATGTTTTTCCGTCAATGCCAATTTTCGATGTTCGTGGTAGGCCTACAGAGCGCCTACCACGAACCGCGAACGAAAGTATACCTCCCTTTCGCACTTGTGATTTCTCACTCAAGTGCGACAGAGAGGTGAAACTTCGTTCGTGGTTCGTGGTAGGCCTTCAGACTTTGACAGACCAACCATAAAAATAGGCTGACAGTGACACTTGCGTTTCGTTCAGAAACTGTGTCTTATATATATATATATATAGGTGACTGTTACACACTATGATTGCATATTGCATTTAAGACCTACTTACACTCGGTTCAAGAACCTTAACAAGTTATTTTGTATATTATACTATGGTTAACACGAGTGAACGTCTAAAATCCAGAATCCAGGAGATTTTCTGGGAAAAACAGTAGACCAGGAGATACACCTCGAATCCAGGAGATCTCCTGTAAAATCAGGAGACCTGGCAACACTGATCGCATTTTGACAGTTTCGTGTTGACAACCCACAGATTACATAACATGGAGGAAACGTCGGCAGAAAAAAGCGTACGATGTAATTATACATTTTCAGGTTAAACAACATAATAGGTCAAATGTATTGATGATAGACCTCTGGCAGCTCTGGCTAAATTAAAGATGAGACTGTGATTTATTTAAAACTTTTCAACAACTTTGCCTATCAAATAAACTCTCACGTTTATTAATAAATAAATAAATAAAGCTGTCATTTATTTAAAAGTAATTTTTTTTACGGTTTTTCATTTAATTTACATGATTATTTCAGTCTCATCTTTCATAAGCCAAAGTCTAGTATAAAAATGTTTATTCAATTTGAAGATTTAATACTAGATAGTACGCTTAATCTGATTTCCACAAATTTGACACCACGCGATAATATACTTAATACATTGTCACGAAATATCAAAAAAATCCAAAGATATGATGAATATGTAATACTAGCCAACGAAAAAGATAGTATGATTCTCTCTGACTATGCACGAATGAGAAGATCTTGGCTAATTGCCTATGAATCAGAATCAGGTGACATTCTTAGTTTCAAAAAGTAAATAATAATTTTACGCATGTAATGTTGGCAGCAAAATCTTTTCAGCCTCTATTGAACAAACACTGTTATGTTATCTGTGCGCAAGCGCGTTCAAGACTCCATGGGGCTACCGTATTGTCGCTCACCAGGCATATATTCTCTTTGGCGCCACTCATGCGTGGGTCCTGTGTCAGTATAAGAGAATTGTCAAAGTGACGTTTGTAATGTTCCCGCAGGTCCCACGTCCCACTAGCGCTCCTAGCGGAAAATCGATTCGCGGTAATATTAATCTACCTCGTGACAAACGCTGAAATCAAGCATCTTAATATACAATTGGAATTTCAAGTATCTCACTTTGATATACTGCTTTTCAGCGTAGATATCGACGAAGATACTTGATTTTAGCATAGAAGTAGAGGAAAGGTAAACCAACCTGAAATTTTTAAGCTATTGCATAGCTTCTATCGCGGGCCTTGAGCGCGGGGACCGAATCCAGAAATTCCGTAACGAAAAAAAACCTGACGCTCCCCACTCCGACGGACCGAAACCGACTTTATTCACTTTGTTACAAAGTTCTTTATCGGGGAAAGGATATATCTCCATAGGAATGTCGCTAAGTGTCATATTCTATACAAAATATTGAGGACAGTAGCTCTTATTACCAGAGATACGGCGATGTCAAACGTCAAAATAAACACTATTATTTTAGTCCCGCCAAAATCAAATATGTTAAATCGATTTTGTAATCGATGCATAATATACTGGCTGGATCGAATTAAAGGCAAAAGGCGCCTAATTTTTTATTTAGACTGCGAATCGTTTTGTTTTTTTAATCGATACCTTAGTGCAAATGCAAAGTCGTACTAAGTACCATTTTAAATTTGTGAATTTAGCACGTTAGTGCACAACGGAATAAAGTGGAAATTTCATTAGCATAAGAACTTCTATCGCGGGCCTTGAGCGCGGGGACCGAATCCAGAAATTCCGTAAAGAAAAAACCTCACGCTCACGCATATTGATGTCATATTTGACATTGACAAACTTGACAGTAATGAATGTTGGCGATTGTTCAGTGTACGCTGTTTGTGCTGTTTATAGTATAAAATTATAAATAAAAACTGTTCTTTAGTATCGTTTCTTAGGATTCGAGGTGAAGTGATAGTTGTCATTACTTACTATATATATTAGAGTTCTAACTATATCAAATAATTAGCACCATATAATGATTATCATGGAACTAGGTGAAAGTGCCGGAGGCTTAGAAGAACAAGCACTTAAAAGGAAAGAAAGACTTAAGAACTTAAAACGAAAGAATCGCTCTTCTGAAAATGAAGCTTCGGACGCACAAGCAGAGAAAGTTTCGTTGCCAAAGTAAGTAAGTAAGTATTCATCGTGTAGTTAGGTTATGTTTATGTCAATTGCTGTGAATAATTTTATTTTGGTGTGTCATTACACTATTTATACCTAATTATTTATACCTATTATTTATACCTAGATATTTTCGTTTTATAGAGAAGAAAAGCGTAAAGAGCTAAAAAGAAAAAAAAAATGCACGTCAAAGGGCATATTATCAGCGTCAGAAAGATTTGAAGAAAAATGAAGAAATAATACCAAAAACAAAAAAAAAAACAAGTAAAAACAGTACCAAAATCAAATGCTGAACGTCAAAGGAAATTTCGTCAACATAATGCAGAAAAATCTTACATGAATATGTAAGTTGATTTAATAATAAAATTTTATTTATTTATTTAAAAACAAATAGTAATATATGCTTCAATATTATTTAATTTAACGATTTCATCATTTTTTTACAGAAAAAGACGAAAATTGTGCAGTAATGAAGAGAATATCGTGCGATGTAGCGCTGTTGAAAATATAGAAAATGTAACGCTACAAGAAAATCAATTTCACAGCCAACAACTTCATATTTATGAACAGCGTAATGAATGCATTACTCCCGAAGTTATTCTACACAGAAACACAGGAATTCCTGGCGATGGTAATTGTCTATTCCACTCGCTCATAAGTGTTTTGCAACTTCAAATTGAGAGATGTGACTTGAGAAATCAGTTACGCGATTCACCCTATTTAAACTCCTGCCACAATCCGCAAGAAGCATATAACATTCTATCAAGCAGTAATGATTACGGAGATTTGGATTGTTTGTACTTATTCCCTAAAATGTACAATCAAAATATTTGTGTACATTATTGTTTTTACAACAACCCTATAGTTTCAATGATAAAAATTCCTGAATAACCAACAGCTACTGTAAGATAATAAAACCCACATGTATTGTAAAATAATAAAAGCATTTTAAACAATATTAACTTTTTATTTATTTAATAATAGAAAAATTTGTTTTCTTATCGGTCACCACGCTCAAAAAGTGTAACTTGAATTAATATCAAAGAAAAAGAAATACTGCATGAATAAAATAAATAAATAATTATAATTGCATAAGTTGATACAAAATGATATGCAATAGCTTTACCGCGGCAGTCCCCGAGTGCCACACGTATTTTTTTATTATCAACTGAAAAAATAAGAGGGTTAGAACAAAAAAAAACACATAAATGCCTTTCCTATTCCTTTTTCAAAATATGCAAAAACAAAAAATGGAAAAAATTGAAACACTTGAGTTTAGCTTAGAGCAGCCGAGCTCCTCTTGCTCCGGTGTACCGTATAGGGTGGTACACACGCGTTCAAAAGTGCATGGGCAGTTTATGAATGAATAGTACCTACTTATTGACATGACATGTAGGGGAAACTGTTGAACCTTGGACATAGTTGTACCTAGGACAGTTGGCAATATTGCGTCTTACTACTACGTCACAACTTGAAAGTCCAGAAAACTTGCTAATTGTAACTGTACCCAAATTCCGTCATAGCATAGGTGCCTATTACAATAATTCTTCGTGTTCTATTTGTGTTTGTCTCACGTTTTTCTAGAATGATATATTGTACGCAACTTTCTAACATAATGTAGGTACCTACTCGTAAGTACTTACCTACCTATACTTATTTTATGACAGTGATCGATTATCAAGTGTCCATAAATAGATAAAAAGCACACCGTGGCCAGCGGTGTATGTCATACTCATGCTCGTATTAAAAAAGTTTACCTATAATATAACATAACCAAACCAATAAATGAGCCTGGAAATTCATTGTGACGTTTCGCCGGTAGAGGTGCCTCTTGGCCGCTTGGCTCTTACGCTATCCTCGCGAAATTTCACAATTTTAGAGTTATAAATAGAGAGCGAGCATATTTTGTAGAGTCAAACCACGTTATCTCTTGCAGTAAATGAACTGTCAAATTAAACGTCAAACTTCTATGACGTTTACTTAATAATTTCAAAGTTGTGCTATCAAAATCTAGGAATCTAAGCATATACGGATTCTATTACTTACATTGCCGCACAACCACGCAAAAAGTTAAAAATCCCTAACCTTTAATGGGAGCTACCGTATTGTCGCTCATCAGGCGGCACCACTCGTGCGTGGGCCCTGTGTCAGTATGAGAGAAATGTCAAAGTGACGTTTGAAATGTTCCCGCAGGACCCACGTTCCACTAGCGACCCTGGCGGAAAATCGCGCGTCATCCTCATTGAATTACCGTTTTCTCCCTGGCAGTGTTGCCATATGATAATGAAAGGTGATTATAGTAGGCGGGCGCCTCAAAATAAACCGCGTAATCATATAAGCTTTTAGTTATATAAGTTACTTAGATATTTCTCAACTATTTAACTAAGAACCATTTTAATAATTTCAACGGTTTTGACGTTCTTACCAATAACATGTAAAAAGAGTCTATGTTTGAAAAATAAAAGTATCGTAGTAAGTAAGCTTTTGTTATTAACTTTGAGGTTTCTTGAACAAGAATTTGACTAAGTAGTCGAATATTTTCAAATTAATCTCTCTAAAGACTAAAGAAAGTGTAAGTAACTGTAATTTTCTAGGCCTATGTATGTAACTGACAATTTGATTTACCAGACAACATGTATAACTTTTTTTCATTTAACTTCATGTGGTATCACTATTGTCATCTACTGTTTTTTTTTCTACTGTATAATTCATATTCTGTCTGGTAACAGTCCCCGGAGACTATAAAGAAAACATTTTTTATTTTTAAATATATTATTTTGCCAGCGATTGACTTGAACACAAAAATGCCTCGGGTTTTCCTCGGATACTTTTGAAAATACAGCCCGAACCGGGCCGGGCTGTAATCCGGGCGGATATAGCCCTTACAAGTATACAAGTACACCTACATTTGGAGGAAGTTGTTGCACATCTTCCTGTTTTATTTTTTGGCTTACCTAATTAGTTTGTCATTAAATCCAACATAGGAACCACCTTATCAAATTAGGCAGTGACACCAAATAACACGAATGCCCCTTAGTAGAGTTGAGTTGAGAGAAAATCAAGACAAATTTCGTGATTCCGTTGACCTAAAATCAACCTCTACGACTACGAGTACGTCAACGCAATCAAAAGATATGGCCATATATGTCTCATTTTCTATACCTTTGCAATGGGAAATGTAAACGGCCGTATCTTTTGATTGCGTTGACGTAGAGATTTGGATTTTTCACAGCTTTAAGGGACCGCAAACTTGTGTATGTGGTAATTGTGGTATTATTTTCAACTTGCTATCTTTACGCGTTCCCGAGATAAAGGGTCTTGACAGACATACGGATGGACGGACGGACGGACAACAAAGTGAGACTATAAGGGTTCCGTTTTCCTTTTTGAGGTACGGAACCCTAAAGCTGGTACCTACCTATCAGAATCGCAAAATTTTTACGAACCCAAGGACACGTTCTAATTCAAGAATGTATGTCTGGCGGTCTGTCCTGCCGTATCCTCTTACAATGTGCTTACATGAGTTGTACGACACGGTATTCGATATCGACTACGGCATTCGAAAGTATGTCTATCTCGCTTCGAAAGTATGGTACTTAATTCTGAACCGATTCACGTGAAATTTTGTGAGTTGTGACTTGTGGTTCTAAATTTACTTAAAATGTTTTTTATGGAAAATGTTCAAAATACTTAAAATTGGCACAAAGGACTTAAGCGCCAAGTCTCAGTCAGTCATAGTCTTATGAGTCCTTATCCTTATTATTAGTGATTGGCAAACATTTATTATTAATAGTTGTGTTGTGCTAGCGAAGTCTACAGCTCACAGAGCTACAATAGGTACCTTGGTGCCTATCTATGCGATTGTTTTTAGTAAAAGGCACCACTTTATCGGTTGTTGGTAGGGTTCTTTCTAACGGAATCTTTATAACAGTACCTGTACCCGGTTAGCGACAGAGTGGTAGGTACTTTTTACTAAAAACTATTTTATACAGTACCTACTTAATAGGACATCCCTTGTCTGGCTCTCAAGACCATGTGAGCAACTACCTACTTCTTAGCTTAGGCATACATAGGTATGTAAGTATTTAAATAATAACACTACCTAAGTACACAAATATGCTTAAAAATAATAGTAGATATGTAGGTACATACATATATTATTATATTATGATTATGATAAAACTTCTACCATTATTAGAACAGAGTCGGTGTAGGTACCTATTCTAATATTATGCATGGTAGAAGTTTTACTTATAGCTAGGTCCCTACTCCCTACACTTATTATTATGCGAAACTTTTCCAAGAGAATTCGCCGAAACTGCCTATTTAAGTAGGAGGTATATTATTACAAATTACAAGTTATCTAATTCCTTTTCTATCAAATAAAAAATAACCTTCATTTGTTATCACGTGAGGCTCCAATGACGGTCTAACTAAATACGTACGTGAGTTCACTGACCTCCATATTTACGGATTCTATTGCCAATCGCTAATAGGCAAACTTAATTTATCAGTAAAACAAAATTAGATAGCCCACTCTACAGAAAACAAAGTCATCAACATCATTTATATTATTTATACTTATACCTACTTATTTTATTTTAATTACATGACTGAAAAGTAGAGCGTATTAACCAAAGCTTTTACTAAATAGGCATTAACTTAACTACCTATGTGTCATAGATTATAAATAGGACGCGAAATCAAATAGAGTACCTACTTCGTTCGTCACAAACTCATTGGAAAATACGCCACCCCTCCCTAGCCCAGACATTGCAAAAGCTAGGCTACGAACCTCGGCCACTCCGCCGCCTAGGTGCAAGTACCTACAGCGCGTAAACTACAACTACGTTCATATTCATACATAACTATAGCTTCTCCGTATTTACGCGAGACGTCTCTTTTTGACTTGTATCTCGTACTACGCCATACACTCACACTAATACAATTTACGAGATCCGACTACTCACTGGTTTCATTCATGTACCGAAACTAGACCTCTCTTTCTATCTCATTCAGTCGTATCTACAGCGAGCAGTGTGTGAGTGGAACGGCGAATCCCTCGATGACACGAAATGGCGTTTGTTGAACCGAACGTCGCCGTGCGTCGTCGGCCGTCGGTCGAAGCGAAGTCTCGCTCCCTCGCGCATTGGCAGAGAACGCGTTAGACTTTCGAACGGAGTACGTACGCGAGCGTATATGTCTCAATTATTGATGCAAAAGTTCCACGATGGTTGACCATAACGAGAGATTGTTACAGGAGTTACAAACGAAAAGTGGGAACAATGTTTGTGCCGATTGTGGAGCCGACGGTACGTGGAAATCAGTGATTATTTTAATAGTGATAATGTTTTCGTTGTGAAGCGTGGTATTTCCATGGGGTGAATAGGCGGGGGGGCGTAAGTGCGTCCATGCTTTGGAGTTCAGTGACCTCGGAGTAAAATGCTTTCAATGAAAATCAACGTAGGACTACAACACGTTTTTGAGAAGCATAATTAAAATAATCCTTTGCAAGGGTAACGTAAGAGCGGTAAGCAAGGATACGTGAGTGATGTCGGTTCCGCTTATGGTGCACGCTAAGTAATTGAAAATTGATTTTGTGTGACCATAAGACCCGCCTCTACTACGTTTCTATTTGTGATTGTTTTTTTACTTTTTTAACTGAGGACTACTGGCCAGAACGCTTTCCTAATCCTAATAGGCTATGGACTATAAAGTATTTCCTTCATAGTTCACTCTACTAAAGCTGCATAATATTCGCAAACAAAATTTTACTAGCTAAGCCTTGAATTGCAGACGCATTTACTGATTATTTGTGTATAGTGCATTACACAACTGTTATGATTAAGATGACCAAAACATAGCGTGGTGTTATTTACGATGTAGCAGAGGCCATTGGTGCATGTGTGCGTTGTTGTGACGTTCGCGCCTCTGTTTGGGTGAGCAATACGGATGTGTGTAGGGTAGGCCCAGCAATGCAACTTCAGCAATAACCTATCAGCTGGTATGGTCAGTTAATGCTACATAGACTTGCATATTTATGTAAGCAAGGTGTGACGTTCAACTGTGCTATGCCATTCACTATAGCAAATAAGCTCTGTCGATGACTCATTCTGTTTGGCCTTTGGGTGTGACTAGGCCTCTATAGCTATAAAAAATTCAATTGCTTGCATGACTGTCGGATGTTGACGTATGTAGGTAGTTTGAAACGGAAATGGGTAGGTTTCGCGTAGGTTCTCCAAAACATAATGTTTTGTTTGGTAGAGAATGGCTTATTTGTGTGTAGGGTGTAAAGTGCGTCATTGGTTAAGTAGCCAGGGTCTGCAATGCTATTGTTGTATGTATCAGTTAATTAGTTAGGTAATAGGTACAAAGCTATAATTTATTTTTACCTACCTACCTAGTTTAAGTGACTAGGTTTGGATTACGGTAGTATTGAGCCGTTTCTTATGTTCTTCCTAGTGTTTTCCCGGGTTATGCCACGGCTCAGGGAGCCTTGCCTTGGGTCCGCTTTGACAACTAAGCCGCTACACTATAGAACCACCGGTAAATTCGTCGAACGTTATTTAACGTCCCTAGGGCTCTACCCCCCACACTTTGACTTTTTAATCAGCCAGACTGGCAACGTATCATTTTGTATGTACCAAAAAAATTATGCCCATTTTTGCGGGGGAGGGGCACGTCAAATATACAGCTAGAGTCAAGCCATGTTATCTTTTCGCAGCAAATGAACTGTCAAACTTGAAAGTGTTATTTTAAATATCAAACTTCTATGAAATTATGACGTTTACTTAACACTTCACAGTCTGTGCTACCAAAATCTAGAAAACTTAGCATAGACTGACTCTATTCGTATGTAGCTTAGCTAGGTATGTCAGATAAACGTCAGTCCATGTCCATACAATGAGTATGATATGTCATATTTATATCCATTCGGCAGATAGGTACCTACTCGTACCTACCTATAAGAGACTGCGCAAGTGTTATTTTAAACATCCAATTTCTTTGAAACTTTGACAGTTTGTGCTATCAAACTCTAAGCAGACTTAGCTTAGTCAGACTCTACCTTCCAATTCTAATAGCCATGGAAAACCCGTTAACCACATGGGTATATTACGATCCGATTAATTTTACCGACTAAACCATCCCCTGTATTTTTTTTCATACTTTCCATACGTTGGAGTATGTACCTAACCTACAGCTCTTTCATTCGGTTATTAGGTATTTTCTAGCTGTTGCCCGCAACTTCGTGCGCGTAGAATTCAATTTTGTTTGTAATTATTTTAATACCGAGTAAAAAAATACTTATTTAGAATACTTTTACTATAAAAAATCCCGTTGCTTTTTATATTATGTTTACATTCAACCCTTTTTTAGCCCCTTTGACTTGGTTTGGTTAATATTTTGATATGAAACCTAAATACAAAGTTTAAAGTCTCTCACTAAACATTTTACGCCATCCCTATACAAACCTTCAACCACGTTTTTAATCCTTTAGGGGTTGAATTATTCAAAACTGTTTCTTATTAAAGCGTGCCCGTTATTTAAGTAGCTCGCTGTGCAAATTTCAACTATCTAGCATCACTTGTTGTGACTCTACGTAAATACTAACTATCGACCCCTTTGTATCATACCCTTTGGGGATGAATATGAGTAAACGCTGAAATTAGTTTTCTTGTTACACAATAAGCAGTCAAGTCAATGAACCAACTTTCAAGGCTCTCACTTAAAAAATTATACAGCCTCCATACAACATTTCAACCCATTTTTATCCTCTTCAAGGGATGAATTTCTCAAAACCTGAAATAACTTTTCTTGTATTTTATTAAGTAAACTATAGACAAAGTTTCAAGTTTTTACATACGTTCAACCCCCTTTTTAACCCTAGGGTTGAATTTTTCAAAACAGCTTCTTATTACTTGTAGGTACACATTATAAATGAAGCCTGATGTGCAACTTTCAACATTCTAACTTCAGTAGTTTCGGCTCTGCGTTGATTAGCTAGTCAGTGAGTGAGTGAATCATTCAGGACACACGCCTTTATATACATACAGATAGATAGAGAAAGAGAATTAAGGATGACTCGCACTAGAACAGGCCGGGGTTTGACCGGCACGGGCCGATCTGTCAGTTTCTATAAAGAAACGTCACGTGACCTCCGAGCTCGGACGTGATTCTTTCTGGAAATAAACACCCGTCCCGTCCTGTTATTGTGTGAGTCATCCTTTAAGAGAAGGAGACAGTCAGTTTTCGGCTTCACATTTTAGCAGGACGAATTTATGGAATTAGGTTTCTGGTAATTCTGTGTCTAAATTTATTTTATTAGGGTTCCGTACCTCAAAAGTAAAAAAATTGAACTCTATATAGGATCACTTTGTTGTCCGTCTGTCTGTCTTTGTCCGTCAGTCTGTCAATACCCTTTATCTCGGGAACACGTAAGGGTAGCATGTTGGAATGAATATCACATACACAAGTCTTCAGTCCTTTGAAGGTGTGAAAAAACCAAACCTCTACGTCAAGGCAATGAAAAAATACGGCCTTTTATGTCACATTTCCCATACATTTGCAAAGGGAATCAAAATGTATAGGTTACTTTCCGTTGAAATTAATAGGGTACTTCCTTTGGTAAAAAGCAAGAACTTGTAGCAAAAGCAAGGGTTAGGTAGATTGATTAGGTACGTAGAAGAGCACTAAAAATGATGTGTAGAACAAAGAAAATATAATCCAGACGATCAATAAACAAAAATCAGCAGTTAGGTAACCTGTAACTTGGCCAAGTAGGTGAGTACCTAATCCAAGTTTGGTCTCGGTGGGAGTAAATTATTTATAAACTGCCCTCGCGGTGTACATTTTTAGGGTTCCGTTTGCAAAATGTGTAAATATAATGCATCTGTAATATACCTATATTACAGATATATGTAGACCCACCTACACCTAGGCCTATTCCTATTACCTTCCTACATATAGCCTAATAGCTATTTGGTTTTTCTGCTTATGGGTAGGTAAGAAACCAGAAAAAAGATGTTCCCCTTTTTTTACTTAAACATAAAATATTGTTACTCATTAGCTAAAAATTTATAAACAATAGGTACCTACTTACTCTAAAGTCTCTGAACTCTGAAAACTCTGAAAATCTGTACATTGAAGATATTTGAAAGAAAAACAAAAGTTAGGAGCCCTTAGAATTGATAACAGAACACAATTTAATGATTTTTAGAATATTTGTCTGTTGGTCTGTCTGCATGGTTATTTAACGTGGAAACGGCTGAATGGATTTAGATGCAACCTCCACTGGCACATTAAAGCCGGGGATCTCCTGTCGGATTATAGGATAAAAAAAATATTATCCGCGGACGACGTCGTGGGCATCAGCTAGTTTTCAATAATAGGTATTAAAACTACTACTACTACGTAAAGGATGTAGTTGAGACATATCTCAGGTACCAGATGCAAGTATATAGGTGTATATATGCAAAAAATACCTAATCTGTTGAGAGGATTTTGCGCGATTGAGCTACAAACCAACAGATTTTCACATGTATTCATTGCTAGGGCAGAGATTTAACTTGAGATTTCTATTTTAAAACACTAAATATACCTACACTACAAGAACCCTCCGTAGGACACTACAAGAACCATCATAATTAATCAACTTTAATAAGTAAAGATATGTTTATCGTGTTTACTCCTGTCCCAACTCCGTTTCTTATGATTTGTTCTTATCAGCGGCGTCACCTGATAACGAAATACCACGCGTACAAACAAATGTTTTCGCTCCGCTACTACAATTTGCAACCAACTTTAGTTGCCTCTTTATCACTCGAACATGCAAGACCGATAGAGGCAAGTAGACGAACTAACGATGTCCGTCGGTCTCATGCCACCATCTACGTGCCTGCTCTCCTTGAGCCGATTGGCATTTTCAGGGATGATGGCAAGAGACCCGATGGGGTGTCCTTGATTCCTTGGAGTTTGGGACGGATGCTAAATAGTGTGGGATGCTACCTGCGTAGACACGCTGGCACCGTCCCATCTCCAACGTACTAATGTAAAAGCGGGCGGAGCGGCTGAATGCGCCGAAATTTTAAACGTACTTAATAAGTATAGGAGCCTGGGCAGAGAGTACCTTTTTGTACAATACGGAGTCGAAACTCTTGGTCCATGCGGTCCCAGCGCACGCAAGTTTTTCGTAGAAATCGCGAAACGTCTGGTTGATGTTACTGGTGACCGAAGAGCTGGTGGCTTCCTCGCACAACGTATCAGCATTGCGATACAACGAGGAAAAATTATATATATATATATTTATTTCCAGAAACATCGTATCATAAGTGTGTTGAAGCCCTGACTTCTGTGCTAGGTAAAAAACCTGTGTTACAGGAGTCAGTGTCCTCTCCTAGTTAAGTTACATTCTTTAGCTCTTATGTAGGTAGTTAATACACTCGGGTGCAATAAAATCGGACCACCCCAGCATTTTTTACATTTTCTTGATTTCTGATAAAACTGTAAGTGTGACCGTGGCGTATTATATACCATATGAAAGCTAAGACTTTCCTTTACAAATTCATGTCCTTTTCAGATGTGTGCAACTTAAGTTTTTACATTTTCAGGGTTTTAAACGCAACCGCCCTAAAAATGCGTACTGGAGTAAAACTTACGTCTAACATGAAAAGTGTGGTAGCAAGGAAATTCAAAGAAAATTAAAACAATTTTCAGCATTTCAATACCGTGTATTGCCTCCCCTAGCCCTACGACAAGCAGTCATGCGGTTTTTCATTGATCTTATCAATTTTTTAAAGTCGTCTTGAGGGATGCCCGCCCATTCTTCTTCGATCGCCCGACGCAGCTGCTGTAATGTTTCAGGGGCGGGATCTCTGACACGAATTGCTTTTTTCAGCTGGTCCCAAAGGTGTTCAATGGGGTTTAAGTCCGGACTTCGTGCTGGCCAATCCATAACGTCGATGCCGGCTTCCTCCAGGTACTCCTTAGTGATCCGGGCTGTATGTGGCCGAGCGTTGTCTTGCATCAGGATGAAGTTATCGCCGATATTCTCCGAGAATGGGACCACATGATTAGCCAGGATCTCTTTGATGTACCGGCAAGCAGTTAGACCACCCGCATTACGCCTGGTACCGGGCCCTGTGATGAAAACGATGTCCGTCTTCGCTTCCAGAGAAATGCCAGCCCAGACCATTACCGATCCCCCACCATAGGCAACACGTTCTTCGATGCAGCATTGAGAAAACCGCTCTCCATCTCTTCGGTAGACTTGTTCCCATCCATCATTGCCGAACAACGTTATCCTGCACTCGTTGGAGAAAAGTACAGGCCTCCATTGCTGAAGGGTCCAATTTTCGTGTTCGCGAGCGAATTGAAGTCGTGCAACTCGGTGGCCTGCGGTGAGTTTTGGGCCATTTGCAGGTTTGTGGGCTGTCAATCCCTTCTCCTTCAGTCGTCTTCTGACGGTCCATCGGCTAACACACACATTCCGGCTCCCTCGTAGCTTCTGCTGAAGCTGAACGGCATTCAGTTGACGATTTCGCAGCGAGGAAAGAGCGATAAATCGATCATCTCTCTCTGAAGTACAGCGAGTTCTGCCTGATCCGGGTTTCCTGGTGAGGATACCTTCATTGAGGCACCTCTGGTACACTCGTTGAACAGATGACTATGATAAGTTCAGTTGGCGAGCCACTTCACGCTGACTGAGCCCCCTTTGCAACATGGTAACTGCTTGGGTAGCTTCAGTTTCGGTGGTATCCATTTTTCTTCAGGTCTTCAAGGTCAAATCGATGAGAGCAGTATTCAGGATGAAGTGTCAATCAAGAATGATGCATAAACAATGACAATTACTGCTTTATGCCCAATGGTAAGTGATCAATTAGTGCATGACTCACTGAGGCAGTTGGAATGCGGGTGATGTCCCCGCCCACATTTTACACTCCACCCCCACCCCTTAATGAATATGTCATTCGATAGGGCAGAAAATTATCTATCACGTGAAATTGAAATTTTTAATGTGGGGCTTATAGTTTTTTCAGAAATCAAGAAAATGTAAAAAATGCTGGGGTGGTCCGATTTTATTGCACCCGAGTGTAGTTAAGTAGTTAATTTAATTTATTTTATATATATACATACTTTCTTTCTTATATCTTACATTGTGTGTGTGTGTGTGTGTGTGTATGTGTGTAAGTGTGTATGTGTGTGAGTGAGGATGTGGACTTTAATTTGTGGGGATGTCAGGGTAAAATGCTTTCTGTTTGTTCGTAGTCTAGGAAATGCCGCCAGCATCCTAGGTACAATGCCTCAAGGACCTATTTTAGTTTTAAGGTAGATAGAGGTAGTTAGATAAGTTACACATACTGTATATATTTTAACTACGACATAAACTTACCATTATAAATTCCATAATTCCATAATTAGGAACGTATAAAATAATGGACGTCAATTACCTCAAATTTGACATGACACAAATGCTTATAATTCCTCCCTCTTCCAGAACCAGACTGGGCTTCATACAACCTGGGCATATTTATCTGTATGCGCTGCGCTTCCATCCACCGAGGCATGGGCGCCCACATTAGCAAAGTCAAACATCTCAAACTGGATCGCTGGGAGGACTCGCAAGTGCAAAGGATGAGGGATATTGGGAACATCGCTGCGAGGAACAAGTATGAAGAGCGAGTGCCGCCCTGCTACAGGAGACCCACCAAAAATGACCCACAGTAAGTATTTTTCAGGCCTTCGTTGCAAACGCCAACTAGTTCAACGTAACCATCAAACTGCCACACTTTTGGACCGTTGTGACTGGGCGTTACTTGCAAGCGAAGAGAGTAGGATATTCGAAATCTCGCTGCGAGGAACAAGTATCAGAAGCGAGTGCCGCCCTGCTACAGGAGACCCACCGAAAATGACCTACAGCTTACTGTAGGTCATTCTTAACTGTGGTTTAACCAATTCCATACTCCACCGTAACCAGCAAAGTGACTTAAGTGACGCAACTCTGACCGCTGGGAGGGCTTACAAGTGCAGAGGATGAGCGGTATTGCGAACATTGTTGCGAGGAACAAGTCTGAAGAGAGAGTGCTACAGGAGACCCACCAAATATAACCCTAAATACGTATTTGTTAATTCTGGAGTTTAATTCAAACTGATCGTTGGGGTTGAGGTTGATTGTCGCAGAGGACGAAAGATATTGGCAATATCATGGCAAGCCACAAGCATGAAAATATCGGCATAGCACAAGTGGAAACTGTTTGTATTGCATGCACGCCATAGGTTCAGCAGTTATTATGAGTAATTACTAATTAGGATAGTGATTCTGACTTCTGGTTTTCTTTTTGAAGGCACTTCGACCCGCTAATCCTTTTCATTCTAAGGTGGTTTCCTATTAGTAAACTCATAGTAAATAAGATTAAACCATTTAGGTGAGCCATTTAGATCAGGATCCTAAATCAGTGGTTCAGGGACTACCTCACCACGCGGTCCTTCCGCGTGAAGGTCGGGTCGACGCTCAGCGACGAGCAGGCCGTCCGCTGCGGGGTGCCGCAGGGCTCCGGCTGCGGGCCTCTCTGCTACCTGATGCACGTGAACAGCCTGTGCGGCGTGCTGCGGCACTGCTCTGCGCACATGTTCGCGGACGACCTGTGCGCGCTGCGCGCGGGCACCGACCTCGAGCAGGCCTGTCGACTCGTGCAGGAGGACGTGGACGCGGTCGTAAAGTGGTCGCATGATAACGGTATCGTACTCAACGCAGAAAAGACCAAGCTTATGATCATCCACTCCCCATACTTAGTTCCCAAAAAATCTATCCCATCCATATTCACCCATAGTTTTGATTGTTTTCAATAATAAGAATAATCCGAATACTTGTACATGTCAGCCCATAGAAAGAGTGAAAACCGTTACATACCTCGGTATGAAAATTGACGAAAACTTCTCTTGGACCTCCCACGTAGACTATATATGCAGTAAATTACGAATCCTATTAAGTAAATTTTATCATTTGAGTTTTAAAGTTCCTACCAGTACATTAAAATGTTTATACACTTCTTTAGTAGAATCAATTATATGTTATGGTCTTGACTGCTATGGCCTTACATTTAAAACCAACATTGAAAAATTAGAAATATTACAAACCCGATTTATAAAGCTACTTGTAAATAAAAAGATTAAAAATAGCTGTAACAATAATTACAACAAACTATTTAAAATATGTAAGATTTTGCCGGTAACTTCGAAACTAAAATACATTTTAGCATTAAAAAGCCATGGCAGTCACGACCACCTAAACCTAGTCAGACATAACCACAATACCAGAGCTCTGACCGCGGGTAAATACGATGTACCAAGAGTTATCAATTACTATGGAGACCGAACGCTAAAAAAACGAATACCTTACCTGATGAACACATTACCTGCGGACATTGTAATGGAACCTAAAAGAAATAGATTTAAAAACATGTTGAAAAAGTTTCTCTTGGATGCCTTATAGGTAGGCCAATTGCCCGTATTACTTAAGTCTAATAGTATATGCATAATAAATATAGGTAATAATGTTCATAATGTAACTGACTCCACAGTCAAACTAAATACTTAGTTTTGTGGAGCATATAAATAACACAATGTATGTAACCTATGATTGTAATAAATAAATAATAATAATAATAAAAAAAAAGCTTAATTCAGAATACTCAGAAGTGGTATTAGATAGCGCTTGCATTACAGGCATACGTCTTTAAGGTGTGTGCGCATACGCATGTGTTTGGAATGTACTTAGGGGGCTGTTTCCCCTAACGGTCAAATTGCCAACTCATTCTAGTTGTAACTTTGTAACGAATACTAAATTTGTCTGAAGCTTATGAAGTCATTGTAACAATATACCTATATGCCTAACATGACCTAACCGAGTTTTCCTCATGTTTATATTACATAGTAGCATACCACAATTTTATGTACTACTACGTCATGTTTTTATTTTATAAAGTTTTACATAAACATGTTTTTACGTAAATGTTTAATTTCCTTCAAAATGATGTGTTAAAAGTCGGTTAAAAACTAAAAACCATGACAGGGGTAATACTACAAGAGAAATATGTTTCTACTAATCAAAAGTGGCAATTTTTAGTACAAGGTACGACTTTGTCGCTTGCCAAAAGATTAATTTAGAAATTAACCTTTACTGTCAAGAAGCGACCAAGTGGTACCATATTCACTAAAAACAAGCACAAATAATAAAAAACACAAGTGATGCACTTCTAAATTTAGATTTACTAAGACAAACAGTAGGTATTTGTCATGTGTAGGAACTTCGAGCATTTCCTGGCGCTAGTAAAACCAGTGGCATTTCCTGTAAAGCGCTATTGACCGACTGAATTGGCTTCTGGGGGACTACATTTCGTTGGATGCGTCTCTATCGCTCTATACAAGAGCAATAGAGACATATAACGTAATTTCGATGGTCGCAGATGACCTAGTCATCCCTACTAGGTCTTATTTACGAATTCCTCCGGAAAACAATGTATACATTTTACAAAAAGAAACAAATACGAGTACCTATCTCTTTTTTTAAACCAGAGAACCTGTCTGAGTATTAGTACCTAATTAAAGAATAGGTGCCTAAACTTAAATTGTGTTGTATGTCGAAATCCATGACGAATTCTTTACAAATCATAAGTTTAACGTGTAGGCAGTAACGCCCACTGGGGTGAAATGGATGTGACTCAGACTTCCACGGAAAAGGCGAAACAAATCACTCGGAGAAATGGCGTGGGATACCTATTTAAAGGGTAGGGTGTTAAGACACATAACTTGAAATAAATTAAATTACAGGTGGTTTTAAGTAGTAAAATAACACGGGTAGCAAGAGCCTACCTAACGCGTGGCACACAACGTTTAAAATGACCACACGCGGAACTACAAAAAAGCCTGAAATATGAGTCAATATAATATAGTTAAGTTCTATGTTATATTAGCACCTTTCTTTACATAATTTTTACTCTAGGTTTGTCAGTGTTCTGACATTTTCTTAGTCTAATATGATCGGGTTCTATCATCTATCGTCAAGTCTGTCACGTTCTGACTAGTTTGACAGTGCGAAAGTGATGACATGACGTGATGGACGATAAAAAAACAACCATGCTATCATTCCAGCTAGTCTATGATGGTCGGGTTTTTATCGCTTACCGACGTTGCTGTCACGTTCTAACAAGTATGTATGTGCGAAAGTGACGCATAGCGTGATAAGCGATAAAATGTCAACCATGCTAACCCTACTGGAAATGTCTACACATTTCTTAATTCCGTGTAATCCTCGTGCAGCGACTAAATCAATCCATGCTTTACTTCCAGAGTTCTAATCGAGCAATGGATCCGTGCAAAATACGAACGCGAGGAGTTCTGCCACCCCGAACGGCAGAGCTACCTGTCCGGTTCCATGGAGGGGTTCCTCATGAAGCGAGGCAAGGAGGACAACAGATACCAACTCAGGAAGTTCGTGCTCAATGAGAGCGAAGACACACTCAAGTGAGTTCTACGTTAAGCTACTCGGTTGAAATATCCGTGCATTAATATAGAATGAAGGTGCAGCACTACATCATTCTCGCTTACGAATTTATTTTTCTAAGCTGTAAAACTAAATTTTACATTTGTATGGAAATTGACAGCTTAATTCCAAGTTAGCGGCTAACCCTGGGTGGTGCAAGTGGGCCTAAGGATTCACTCACACTAAAACAAGCCGAGACGTGACCGGGCCAGGCCAATCTGTCAGTTTCTATAGAATACTTCACGTGACCTCCGAGGGTTCCGAGCTTGGACGTAATTCTTTCTATAGAAATTTACAGATCGTCCGTTCCAGTGAAAATTTGTTCTAGAGTTAGTTATTTTCGGAAGGGCCTATTATTTTACGCGATTTCCGGAGACAACGAGAACCCATGATGTAGGTAAATTGTGGTCTGGAGATTGCGTAGTGCAAATAAGCTTTAAGTATGTGGATATCTCTCGGAGTAGAACCCATATAAATTAACGGTGGAGGGATGTTTAAAAAGTAACTTTTTCGTGTGACATTAGACCTAACTATCAATCGTTCACCTTGAACTTAAAATAATTAAATCCTGTTTTAAATATTTGTGTTCTGTTTCCTGTTACTAATTCAACTGAATGTTATCCATACAATTTGTTATTGATTATTAGCAAACGTAATGTTAACATGTTTTTACAAATTTTTACCGACTTCCGGAATTCAACGGAGGCGGTTATATTAGTGATTAAGTACTTTTGTGAATTTTTATTTCAAAACGGGCGTTAGAAATATCGGTAATCGGAAGCCGACCTCTGTTTCGATGGCCTCAATTATTTCCAAGATTCACACTAGGAACTCCAAAAAAAACGTTATCACACTAATTTGGCGACTGTATGATAATGGCCTTAAGAGAAATTCAATAAAAATTTCAAATTATATGGATAATGTTTCGAATGTTTTCGACATAGGTATCCATCACAATAATTTCTTCAAATTTAGCTTTACTCATTCCCAACATCTCATGCCATCATGATTCATTAATAATTCATGTTCTGTTTTCACCCACCATATGTACCAACGGGAAGATTGTTAATCTCCATAAATAAATCTGGTCTTAGAAGTCCCCAACATGGACGTTGTTTGATATAGATATGTAAATCAAATAAAAGTGAGTTGGCAGAAAACACTTACTTAATATTATTTTGCTTTAGGTATATTTTGTTGAAACAATGATGCTAAAAATAATACTTCTTCCGCGCACATATCAAATAAGCAAAACATTGTGAAATAATAATTATGATGCAAATACTTGTAATTATCTTGTTGTCAAATGACGAAAAATAATATTTCGAACGTAGAAAGTGATAAATCATAAAATTAAAAAAATGATACTTATAGAAATTGCAATTGAAGTTAAGTAGAAGACTACTTAAGAATCTCAGATTGATAGGCGACATTAAAATAGGAAAGATAAAACAATGTATACCTAGGTCAACTGTTGCGGCCGGGTGACGTAGCTAGATCGCTGTACGATACCCGTAGGAAAAACTCCACGCCCCTGTTACTGGCGTAAAGTAAATCTACGTAAAAACTGTTTAAATATTGACTGACTACGTAATTTTGAACTCGTAGCCGACTTGACAACCAAGGTAACGGCGTCACATTTTGGCACACCCATCATAAATAAATGGTAAACAATACTGTGTGTGACATAAGCTTGTGAAATAGTGACTGGATAGGATATATCGTCGAATTTAAACTTAGAGTCGATTTAATTCGTGACGTCACCTAATATGGTGACATAATTTTTTTGTTATACCGAAAAGCTGATAAACGGCCAAAGGATTGGCAACTTAGCTGCTAATTCACATAAAATGATACCTTAATCCCAGGTTGACATACTCGTAATAAGTACGTAACGGTGGAACAGTTGTTGAGCGACAAAATAAGTAATTGAACTGTCAAGTCCATTTATTAAAGACATAGCGGAATACCTAATTTGTATTCATTAGTTATTTATGTGAATTGTGATGTAACTAGAAAAACCTGGATAGTACCGCAACATCAACAATAACTCGTACCTTGTACGCACAAACAGGAAAATTGTAATGTTCCGTTGTATTCTACTCGCGTTTATGCCGATAGTGGTGTAGGAATGATTGCATTTGATCGTAATATGACAACATGTAATATATGCGACAATTCGAGACTGTGGGCATGACAATGTACTAAATAGATGTAAGTAGTTGATTTACATAAATAATTTGAATTGACAGGTATATCGAAAATTAAGAATTTAATGTAAATACTTTCAAAATTGCCTTAGTTAATTTTTTCTAATTTCACTAGCATAATTATAACAGTGATGTGTAAACATCCGTATGGAGTATAGAAGGAACGACTTACCGAAAATAAAATAAAACGGGGAGAAAAAAAATCAGCTTAGTACCACAACAACGTGAACAAAAAATACCAATTAACTGTAACTTTCCCAAAGCACAACAAATACCCATAGTAGAAAATGTGTAAATATTGAAATGTTGTCAATATTAGGTGCTACTTATGCCCTGGTTGTCTAGGTATCACCACCCGTCAGACGGCTGTATCCGATCCGCGGGTTGTCTTGATCAGTTTTACTCGCGGCTCCGCGATCGGATCAAAAACTTTGGTCGCTCGAGGTAAGGATAGCGTGCATTTAAAATTTAAATCTAAATCGAGATTTAAACGACTTTACTCGGGAAGCGTTTTAATATCACTGCAACTACTAATTTATACTTAACGATAAAATTTTAAAAAAAGAACATTCATTATCATCAATCATTTCATCAATAGCATTTATGTATTATCATCTTGTTATATGTCCTTGTTTTATGTAAACTAGAGTTAGTCTGGTTATCTGTTTATAATTTCAGGTGGATTTAGATTGATAGTTAACTTTATAATACATTTTCAGAAAGAAAGTTAAGTAAGTAAGTTGAAATAAACCTTCAGATATTAAGTAGTCTACCTGATCTTACTAACGATACAGTCAGCTGCAAAGTATCTACGCTGCCCATAATATCTTGGCTTCTTGCATTAGAAATAAGAATGCATGCAGTGTCAGAATTTACATACCTATTTTGAGTGTGGTTTGTACACACTTTGGCAGCTGACTCAACTTTACCCTTAGACATTTAACCTCGTGAATACCAAAGGACATTGTTTCGTTTTCGAATTTGGAACTTCTAATTTTCAATAAGATAAAAAACATAGATTCTCATAACAACAACTATATTGGTTTAGAACACTTAATTCTATCTTTCAACTAATATTCTGAATCTTTCACGCATGTCCAGGTACCACGTAAAAGAAAACAAAGAACCAAAGGGAATATTAAAGCTGTCAGAGTTGAACGTCGCGTTCGCCCCCTCAAAAATCGGCCAGATGAACTCCATGCAGCTCACATTCATGAAGGACGGCTCCACCAGGCACATATACGTCTACCATGAAGACCCAGAAGTCATCAACTGTTGGTGAGTGTTGATATTTTAATTATCTGAACGTAGAGAATAAGGGTCTTCAGAAACCGCCGTCTTGACTGGAAGACTCGAGCTTTAGTGTGCCTGGTAACACTGTAAACTGGTATACAATGTATGTTACCTATTTAAACTTTGAAAACCGACAACTTGTGTTGGAACAAAATATGTATTATAGAAAAAAAAGGTAAATATCCTACTATTGCATTTATGAGTAACATTCACACATCTATCATGCATAGTCTGCGCTGGAATCCCTCGGGAAGGAAAACAGTTTTATGTTACCGATTAGCTATGGTTTCCTGTTTTTTTTTCTTTTTGATTAAGTTTAATTGTAGGTATGTATTAATGGCGTTAAATGAAGCTGCATGATTTCTTGATTTTTTAAACTTTATAGTCGGGCCCCACTAAAGGAGTTTTGTCCTAGTATTTAAATTAGGTATCCTGGGTTGTAAATTAGTTAATTCCTCCCTATCAACCGGGTTGAGCCGTAAGGCAGTATTTTTGTGAAGAAAATAAGGAACATGGTTTCAAAAAACAATTAGCGTGTAAAATTGTATATTTAAATAAAATAATGAGTAGGTATAGATAATAAGAGGAAGGCAATTCATATTATCGAACGAGCGAGCGAACCAAGTGAGTTTCCCAATCTACTTGGACACTCCGTCGTTTGTATGTATGTATGTTTGTTCGACGATAACTCGAGTATCATTGATCAGATTGTCGTGAAATTTGGCAGGTGGTTAGATGAGATAAATATATTTTTTAAGTTCGAATATGAGCCAAATCGGTCAAGGGGTTGATGAGATATAATGGAGTTCATGGACGTTCGAGGCGAACCACTAGTTATACATATTAGGTACACTAAAGAGTATTGATATGAAGTTAATTCGTATATTCAACCAGGTTTCATTGCTTTCGAATATGCATACTTACATATACAATAATACGGCTAACGAAACAACATAGACATTGTAATAAAAACTACAGGGATACTTGCAAAAGGCAGGAAACAGATGTGTCCTTTTTGTAGCTTAGTGTAACTCGAGTCTTTGTACGTAGGTCAGGTACTCGGGTAATAAGAGTGAGGGGTCTTGTTTCAATCTTTTGAGAAGTCGGGTGGCAATAGGATCGGTGTACCTGGGCCTTCATGGAATATGGTAAAGAATCTTTATAAATTCATTAATATTCTTATTTCTAGGTATATTTTTCCTCGAAATAAGGGCTGGCTAATAATACACTAGGATTTTATGGTGTGTCAACTAATTAAAAAAAACTTACGATAAACCTTCTTAGAAAAGGATTAAATAAATCCGTATTTTATGCGTTAACACAATAGGTAAACGAAATACAATAATCTGTTTTCAGTTGGTTGATAAACCTTGTTTTCGCTAGGACTCCCGTTAGGTATTGTATCGATATTGCAAGTCAACTATTGAGAACAGTATATATTGTTTTGTTATATTTATTGCACTGCACCCCTTTAGTGTGAGATACTGTCACAGCTGCCAGAGTGGAACCAAAACAAACCGACCGACCGCAGCCAATCCATAAATAACTTATTGTTTATTAATATCATGGGAATACCAATGATTTGTACAGACAAATAAACACAGAAAACAGTAATACAATGATTAACAGTAATACAATGTTTCATTTGCCAATGCCCGGAAAAAAATTGCGGTTTATTGACAAAAAGTTATAGGCATGTACATAATTGTAAATATGACATTTTATAACGAATACTTACTACGGTTCATCAAAAAAAGAGTGTGGATAGTTACAGGCGTCCATAGGCGATATTCGCTTACTGTCAAGCGGACCGTATGCGTGTATACAACCGTATTTGTACCTCTATAAAAAGTATAGACCATGGTTTTAATGGTTAGTATGAAACGCAATATAAAGAAAATTCTAGAAAGCATAACAGTCATATTTTTCCCGGTTTGTGGTTAACTAGTAATTGACGTCAATGTACTTATTTGTATTGTTTCGGAATAACAACAACACACTGTTTACAACTTACACTGTTAGCACACGGTTTACCCAAAAAAATCATATAAAAGTAATGGATGACTCACACTAGGACCGGACGGGACGGGACGGGACGATCTGTCAATTTCTATATAAACAATCACGTGATAGCTCGGAGCCCTCGGATGTCACGTGAAGTTTTGTATAGAAACTGACAATTCGTCCCGCCCCGTCCCGTTCTAATGATTGAAAACATATAAACAAACGGAAAAATTAAGGTTATTAAGTTTCTCGTTTTCAACCTCAAATCGTGCATTTATTTTAAATAAAGCGAAACTAAGTAAAACAATACTCAGTCCAGGCCCAACATAGCTCAGATGTAGGGATTAAATTATGATTATGAATGATCTAAAACTAAAACAATTATCTTTCAGGTACATGGCAATACGCTGCGCGAAGCTCCACCTCCTCCAAGTAGCGTTCCCTTCCACACCACAGTCTGACCTAATCCTCCGCCTGCCGAAGGACTTCGCCAGAGAAGGCTGGCTCTGGAAGACTGGGCCCAGGTCCTCAGACGCGCACAGGCGACGCTGGTTCACGCTGGATCAGAGGAAGCTGATGTACCATGACGAACCTTTGGACGCTTATCCGAAAGGAGAGATATTTATTGGTATGATTTATTTGTCTATTATTTATCCATTTGGTTATACTATACGTCTGGCATACAGTTACTTTCTCGGGATACTTTAACATATAGACAAAAACCTAGATTTCACACGCCCAACCCAATCGAATGCCTTCGTTGAGTCAAACACCCCTGCCAGTGTCTCACATTAAATCTTGACATAAACGGACGTGTGCTTATACATAGAGTTACACTAGTTATAGATAATATTGACTTTTTAGGTATGATGAGGCTTTAAAAATATCTACTTCGAAAGCCAAGTAATCATCAAGCAAGCGTACACTACAATTTTAATTTCAACTCTTTCCAGGCCACGAATCCAACGGCTACTGCATCAAAGTATCCAACACCGGCAACGGTTGCAGAGAAGCGCGTTTCTCCTTCCACCTAGTGACGCCAGAGCGGACTTACTGCCTCGCGGCGATCTCGCACGAGGACCGTGCTGGTTGGCTCGTCGTGCTGCAGCAAGCGATAAAGCGGCCGCTCTCGCCTCAGGACTCCACCAGTGAGTAATACATATTAGTTTATACCATTGGCCAACCCTTAGAGTTTGTAACACGGCAAAGGCTGCAGAGATGCGCGTTTCTCCTTCCGCCTAGTGATGCTAGTGACGTATTGCCTCGCGGCGGTTTCGCACGAGGAACGTGTCTGGCGGAAGCGAAATGTACACTTTTTTGAATTACGCAGTCGCTATCGAGTACGTTATGTAGAATTCATGGTAAGCACACTCGTTGGCTCGTCATGCTACAGCAGGCGATCAAGCGGCCGCTCTCGCCGCAAGACTCTACCAATGCGTGACATAATTATTATATTTTTATTATATCATTGGCTAAAACATATGATTTGGGGTTGCCAGCTCGAAGGACAAAAATATCGAAGTCCTTAGTCCAGTTATTTCGGAGCTGATATCGGGAACATTGGAAAATGTCACAACTCAACGAATTACTTATGTAAGTAATCAAGAGATTGCATCAAGAGATTTAAATCTTTGAAGCTCTGTCATGATTTCGAATTTACATCTCTTGCTCGAAAACTCAAGTGCAGATAGGGAGAGAGATAAAAACTTTAACATACATACAACGCCATCTAGTGTTGTTTTTGTGACAGTGGTCTGACACCGGTATTTACTCAATACAATTAACCGGTTAATCATAAACCGCGATAAATATTTTGTTCTTTAAATTTTTGTATCGATTGAGATTAATATGGAGTACTTACAAATAGTAAATAGCGATTCCGAGAAAAAAAAAATTTAAAGTATTTTTAATTTGAACTATTTAACTAGTCTACTATTTTATTATACATAACTGAGCTGAGTCATTATGGAGCTTTATTTAATTGTTTCAGTTGAGGCGACCCTCGTCCGCAAACGCACGACTTCGAATTCAACGATGAGTATATTCTCAGGAAGGTAGTCGCACTCTTCACTCTTATGCCACAGTCGTAAGAGGGACCGATGCCGCACATTTCCAATTAGGATTATATCATAATGTTTCGTTCGCGTGATTTTGAATGTTTATCAATCTTTTCTAAATTCATAAATGAATATTTTATTGTAGGTTTGATAACAAAAATATTTATTTGATTTATATAGAATTTAACAATACATTTTATAATCGTTATTGTTTTGTATTAGATTGAAATTGCCAAATTATACATTTGACGCGTAATTTTATTTTAAGACATTTATATAAGTATGTATATTCATAGATAAATCAATAGACTATTACGAAGTGGAGCAATATTTATCCGTTGCAGACGTATATTAGCTGAGATTATTACTACCATCTAAATACTGTTTATAATCATAAGTATTTTAGCAAATAAATGCCTAAATTGCAAAATATTTTGTCAAAGTAGTTCATACTATGACTGTTTTTCAACCGACTTCAATATTTCACAAAAGGAGGAGGTTCTCAATTCGACTGAATTTTTTTTTTTATTTTTTTTTTTAATGGATGTTCACTCATAACTCCGTCATTACTGAACCGATTTGAATTTTTTTTTTGTTTTCTAAAAGTAGACGGTTCCTGGTTGGTCCCGTTTTTTTCAAAATCCATTTCTGATGATGGGATCCATGAGGAACTGAGGGAACTCCTCAAATTTGAAAGGCACATGCATGCTGATTTGGGTGATTTCTTAAGAAACTCGAGCATTTCTTTACGAAAATCATCAATTTGGTGGAGTGGACCTGATGATGAAGACCAGGGATGGCAAAGTGGAACTGCTTCGTAATTCTCAGGACTATGATCCGATTTTAAAAAATATTTTTTTGTCTGTATATAGATGGTTTCAGGATTGTCTCGTTTTTTTCAAAATCAATTTCTGATGATGGGATCCATGAGGATCTGAGGGAACTCCTCAAATTTGAAAGGCACATGCATGATGATTTGGGTAGTTTCTTAAGACACTCGAGCATTTCTTTACGAATATCATCAATTTGGTGGAGTGGACCTGATGATGAAGACCAGGGATGTCAAAGTGGAACTGCTTGGTAATTCCCAGGACTATCGTCCGATTTAAAAAAATATTTTTTTTTCTGAAAATAGATGGTTCCAGATTTGTTCCGTTTTTTTCAAAATCAATTTCTGATGATGGGATCCATGAGGAACTGAGGGAACTCCTCAAATTTGAAAGGCACATGCATGATGATTTGTGTAGTTTCTTAAGACACTCGAGCATTTCTTTACGAACATCATCAATTTGGTGGAGTGGACCTGATGATGAAGACCAGGGATGGCAAAGTGGAACTGCTTGTTAATTCCCAGCTCTATCATCCGATTTGAGACATTCATCTTTTCTTTGTAAAGAAATACCTTCAAGATAGTCCTATTTGATTATAGTTCTATTTTGATGATGGGCTTCATGAGGGATTGAGAGAACTCCTCAAATTTTAACGGCACATGCATTCTGATTTGAGGGTTTCCTTAAGTAACTAAAACAGTGTTTTGGCGGAGCCAAAATTTTGATGAACTTGATCTGATGATGAAGACCAGGGATCGCAAAGTGGAACTGGTTAATAAACCTAGCTCTACTTATTATCCTAGTTGTGACATTCATCTTTTTGATTTGATTTATATTCTGATGATGGAGTTCTAGAAGAATTCAGAGAACTCTTCAAATTTGAACGGCAGGTTAATTGTGATTAGAGGGTGTTCATAATTAGCTTAGGCATTTTCTTACTATGGCCATCATTTTGCTGGAGTGGACCTGATGTTGATAATCAGGGATGGCATGATGAATATGCTCGTTAATTTACAGTCTGTCATCCAATTTAACACATTGTTATTTTGTTTGTTTAAAGGCCTACAAGGGAGTTCCGTTTGATTATACTTCAAATGTAATGATGGAAGCCCTAGGACATTAAGAAAGCTCCTCAATTTTCGATCGTATACGTGCGGTGTATTGGATATTTGTGAAGTAAACTGGCTAACTCAAACAAATTCTTAATTTCACTTTTACCGGGAACCAAATGAAGTCGGTTTTTTTTTCTTAATGATTATTACTGTAGTCTAGTACCTCGAAGAAATATACCTACACAGCAAAAAAATATGTCGTTTCACTGCGCGATTTTATTTAAGGACTAGAATATTTGGAAAGTTTGACGCCATTCACTATCATCTTGAGCAGTCTATATCGCTTCTATGATTTAATTAACATATTGCTTCACGCCGTAAATCCATATTTTACATTTGAATTGAATATGATATTTAATGTAATTACGAGTATATTATTCAATACTTATAATATTTTGTCTCCATTATTGTGTTTAAAGTCATATGTTTACTTAAGTTAAGAATGTTTGCTCTTCGTATTTAATTTAATACAATGATGACTGAATGTTAAATTATTATCATCTTATTGTTTAACTCTTATATTAGTACATGTCAACGTGTTTGCGTACACTTAGAGAATACAGGCTAGCTGCACAATTTATATGTTATACTTAAGCTTCTTCAAAATAACAGTAATCATGCAATATTTGTAAATTATAATGTTTGTTCGGGTTTATATTATATAAATCACATTAAAAATAATATTTATATAAATAACTGTGCTCTCTTCTTCATGGTTAAAAGACATTTTACAGGGAATTGTATAATGAATAACTTTAAATATACGTAGTTATGTAATAATGGGAATAACACAAGTAATTGTGACCTCGAGTGGTTTTGCATTTGAGTAATAACGTGTAGCCTTAAACGTATGGACGTAACTCTATATTGGCGGTAAATATTTAAGTTGTTTGATATTGACTAAGATTTATTTGTGATCATAACTAAGATTAAGAATGAATAATCATCATATTTAATAAGAGTTAAGTAAGTTTAACGGCGTGACCACCTACTTATATCAAAATCATCGATTAATTTGTTAAAATTTATTTCGAAATATGGAGCTTTAATTTCAAGATTATATGAGTAATTTATTTATTTTCATAAATTTATTTTAATGGAAATAAAATGTTAATACTTAGTCAGAAAAAAGAATTCAAATCTATTTTGACTCTGTGTAAAAAAAAACTGGACATCATTTTTATACGTTAACATTATCAATATCAGTGTAATATGCTTTCTAGAAACTATGAGTAATGGTTGAATTAAACTCACACATTTCAAATATACAAATCAAATGACAACAATAAGTATAGGTACAATCAACATCATCATCAGGCCTTTGCGCCTGTTATAGATGATTTAAGCATTACTGTGAAATATGTGCAGGAAATCATAACACTCCACTCCTAAATTATACAAATCATAACTCATGGTACGTATGAGACCTTCGTGAACCGCCTGCTTAAGCCGTAATATATAGTCGTATAGGCTACTAGACTGTTCTATCAAATTTGGCACAATAAATGATTACTTTCTATAGTATTTGCCTTAAGACCCAATATTGGTTAATTTTGGGTATTAAAAGTGTACGACGGCTGCGTATTTTCAATTAAAAATTTGTATTTACGTAACGGTCATGTAGTTACGTAACCTCTGCTGTGACATTGACGGACAACGAATAACGGAACAATTTATACGTCAATGACAATTTGACTTTGACAAATGTTGTTTTCCTGCATAGTTACGTCATACCACAGATGATCTATGGACTAACATGGTCGACATAGTTTTCGCCGGATTACGTAAAAGTAAACTTTAAAACTATTTTTATATTGCCTTTTTTCCAGGGCATAATGGATTTTTTTCCTCGTAATTGGTCATTAATTAATAATATAAGGCCAACTTCAGAAAAAGGTCAAGTAGCCTATTGGTTTTTGCGATTTTTAAATTTTCCCTAAATTAGTGATAGTAGGGTCAAATTTTGATAATTTGAATTAAATCGATTACTTTAATTATGTAATTAGCTCAATTTTTTGGCTCTTTTATAACATGTATGGATTATTAGTAATAATTGTTTAGGTAACTTTTTCGTCGCGTAAGATTAAGTACCTACAACAAACTGAGCAATAAAAAGATTATAATAAAGTAACAAGCAATGCTTGCAAAATGTTAGCTTTTATATGTGCTTGTCTGTATATTAATTTGTTATAATAGTGCTAAGTAGTGTGCATTACTTATATAAAATTTGGTTAGCTAACGCGGTTTTATTAGAAAAAAGTAAACAATTTCGCAAAATTATTGTTGGTAAAGCCATTAAAAAATTATTAGAGTGAACTAGATGAAAATCGATACATAATCGACTTTTGTAGTTTAGCAATACTCTTTTGTTGTGTCAAAAGTTTGTAGTACTAAGCGTTCTGACTAAGTTATTTATGTAATCATCACATTATAATAAGAAGATTAAAAATCAAAGCTAGGAGACTACCAAAAATAAGGTAGGTTTAATATTTTTATTATAAACGGTATACTATGTAACACTGATGCAGCAGGAATAGCTTGAGTAAGTAGCAAAGAGTGCATGAATATGATTCATCTAGGTATAGTACCTACGATTAACTTTAAAAAGAGCTCCAGGCGCCGTAAAATATGTAGGTTGTTGGGAGCTCTTTCTATCTTTTTAGTCTTGCGTAATTACTATATAGTTTGAAAGATTATAGACCAGCACTGACACAGATACCTTTTACCGACATTTAAAACGCTATCGGTTTGTTTACATGTTCATTTAGCAAAATGAAAATGGAGACTGGATGTAATAAATTACATGTGCATCTGAGAGTTCGATGATGTGATATTGAATAATAATTGAGATCTCCAATTTTTTTTTGCTTTTAAATGTTACTAATTTCAGCAAAACATCGTTCTGATTTTGGATGTTCTGACGGAAAAATTGGAAACTGAGTGTATAAGCAGACGTAAACATATAAGTTCATTTTCCCCTCACTAGCTCGGAAAGTGCTGTTTTGTCCTTTAAAACTAGCGTGGAAAAACGCATTTTATCCACATGTGGGGCAAAGTAATCTAATTCCTATCACTTACCACCAGTCCAGTATAAGTGAGTCCTATATGCCCATAGTAAATATGCGCAATCGGAGGTCACACCTTAAAATGGTCATGTGATCATGTCTTATCCCGCACTTGGTAAGCTGTTGGCAATATCTAAGTACCAGGAGTGTACCTACTCTATGACAAATTTTGAAATTGATTTTTGATGGTTTCTTCAAGATAACTTACATGTGTATAAGATTTATAATCGTATGTAGTCTGTAGACTCTGTAGTTTCCTCGCAATAGTGAGGGGAAAAATGTTGTATTACACTCGGCGGCAAAGTTTGTTCAACTCTCGTGCCTTGAGACCCTCGTAAAGCTCAAGATTCCAGTTATTGAACCACTCGCTCCGCTCGTGGCTCAATTTTGGAATCTTTCGCTTGCTCGGGTCTCAATATAAGCCCGAGAGTTAAACAACAACTTTGCCCCCTTGTATAATAAATAACTATTGTTTGTGTCCGAGCCCCGACCGACCTGGGTCCTTACCATGACGTCTTAACGCGATTCAGTTTAGGCTCAGTTGTATGGAAGCGACTGTGTTTAGGTCGTCATAGATTTCTTCACTGTAAGCAGCCATGTAAACAGACAAATTGCAGTAACCGCGTTATACCAATTACCTTGTTTAGAACTAAGCTAATGTCCAAAACGTTCATTTTGTAGATGAACTAGAAATTTAATTACATTTAATCGCAATATTTTTTACATATTTACGTAGCTACAGTTAAGGTGTAGCTTTACCTACAATTTATTATCAAACTAGCCATTACCTAGTTCTAGTAACGCAGTGAAACTAAAAGTTGAAGCATTTAAAAACAATTAATTTAACCATATGAGCAAGTAATATGTCCTATGTCGTGTACAATTTGTTTAGTACCAACTTAACAATGTTATGTTCTAATTGTTTTCGTGGATATATAGCAACCGTCTTTTTGATCAGGGATTTGTTTTTAAATGGCTGTCATTAAACACCTCCGAACAAAATTGTATTCGATAACGTGCCACCTGAACCGGAATTTAGGATTTTAGAAATTTCTATTGCTATTTGAAAATTGATGGTTATTAGCTTGAATTAAATTAGTGATTTAAAGAACAACCGAACTTATTAACCAGTTAATTGTATGGAGGAAATACCGGTAAACTACCCTTGGCCACCCGTTTGGTTATAACGCCACCTAAACTGACTATAGAATTACAAATTTATTAGGAACAATGCCATCTATACATCGTTATAATGACAAACGCCTCCACGTATGGAGATAACTAGTTTTTTTGTAGTTTACTCATATTTGGTCAGATCCCTGTTACTCATTGCCACGAGTAGTTTTAAGTTGAACGACCACACGTGTGTTGTCGTTGTTTGCATACCTATAACGCAATTTAGAAAAAAACTTTTGTATGGGAAGGCGAATTTTTTATTTTTGCCTGTCAGTAAACATTTTATTAGTTATGCAGCGGCATTCAGACCCTAATATCTTGTCTAATATCGATTGCTTTAGCTATTATAAGTTTAGAATAATGTATTTAAAATAAATTTTACCAAAACATTGCCTCGCTTAAGTTTTACCTACATTACAATTTAATTTGTTGTAAATAATTTTAACAATTTGTCTTTTGTGCTCTGGCATAATAATACATTACTACCTATATAAAGCATTTATAAATAAACTTTTCACTGGCTATTATCATGTTTTATTTTAAAACATATTAACCACATTTTTAGATACGAGTAGGTACCTATATACTTGACTACCTAAGTAACTTATTTACATTAAACGTTTCGTTATAACTCTTATCTACCTATTTAGTACCTTTAAACGAGCAATTTCCGTAAATTACACCGTTTTTAGGGTCCCGTAGTCAACTAGGAACCCTTATAGTTTCGCCATGTCTGTCTGTCTGTCCGTCCGTCCGCGGATAATCTCAGTTACTGTAAGTACTAGAAAGCTGTAATTTTGTACGAGTATGTATATCAATCACGCCAACAAAGTGGTAAAATAAAAAGTGGTTATAATTTTTTTAGGGTACCTCCCGTAACTTAAAGTGGGGGCTGTTTTTGTTTTCGTTTCAACCCTAGAGTGTGACACATCATTGGATAGCTATAGGTAGTTGAAAAATAATTAGGGTTTCCTATAAATAGTTTTTGATAAACTTAATATTTTCGGAAATAATCGCTCCAGAAGTTTAAGAAATGTGTGTGTCCCCCTAACTTTTGAACTGAGTTCAAAAAAAATTACAAAAGTAGAACTTAACAAGAACTTAATTGGAAAATTATTTTGAACTTGATTATAAATAAGCATATTGAGCATGGTGTCTATTAAAACACTTGTTAAGGTTGCCTGTTGTAACGGACGGTCAACTACGGAACCCTACACTGAGCATGGCCCGACATGCACTTGGCCGGTTTTTTTTATTTCCATTTAATTCGACATGCAGAACAGCAGAACCCTTTGAATGAGAAAACGCTATTGGGACTCAAAAACAATATTTTTTTAATACTACGACGGTGACAAACAGGCATACGGCCCGCCTGATGGTAAGCGGTCACCGTAGCCTATGGAACTTCCCTATTCAAATAACAAATAAGATCTTAAAGGCGCGGCTAGTTTACGTCTTCAAAATTAAACTGAATTACAATTTTCATATATACAACTAAAAATAGAAAAACAATAGGTACCTACCTACAAACTTAAAGCCGGTCCGCTCGGCAGCGTGCCGATCACGCAAGCGGCATTCCAACTTGGTGTATAAACACGTTTGATTGTGTAAATAGCAGAACCCTTGCAATGAGAAAACGCTATTGGGACTCAAATACAACTTGAAACTACTCAATAAAATAAAAATAAGTTTATTTTCAAGGACCGGCTAATGAAGACCTTCAATATTGGACCGTATATCAATTTTATTCCAAGATGTTATATAAACACGTTTGTGTAAAATCAGAAACTTTACTAGACCCTATAACTTTCTACAGCATCCTGCAAGTCCAGACTAAATGACTTCTCAATTTATTTTATTTAATTTAGGGCAAAACTAATGACATTCTAAAGTCACCTGATGCCTCCACATAGTTATAGTTTCGTTGATTTCAGGGTTGGTTCTATAGGTATTTCAGCGATCTCGGGAACGGCTCTAACTCACTTTTTGGGTTAAAAAATACAACTTTAGACAAATGACCTTCACGGTATATTCACTTAAGTTTTAATAACCTACGCAGGAGTTCACAAAACTATACTTATTCAAAATAACCAGCAGTTTATTATAGTTGGTTGAGCAATTCCCAGATTCCCTGGGATCTATTTTTGCGGATGTCAAACACTTAATTCGTGTTTGTTTTGTCAGGTTCGCCGCGTTAAAGTATTGTGTTACTATTTCACACTCACGCTCGGCTTTCTCATATTGTATTTCCTTCCACT
This sequence comes from Lathronympha strigana, assembly GCA_949128165.1. Taxonomy (NCBI): domain Eukaryota; kingdom Metazoa; phylum Arthropoda; class Insecta; order Lepidoptera; family Tortricidae; genus Lathronympha; species Lathronympha strigana. The sequence continues at coordinate 14,854,868 of OX421913.1, read as the reverse complement.
GTCGTGTTCCAAAATATAAGTGTAGTTTTTACACAAATAACGGAGAAACGAGGATAGTGCTGTGTTTTACGAGTTGTACCCACAGGTATTACCTACGTACGTACCTACCTACATTTCTTAGTAACAAAATAACTAATACCTACCTAAGAATACTTATCTTCAACGGTTCGTCATACATAAATAACTAAAATATGAAATTCTTGACGTGTAAACTAATATGCTTGTGTTGTCTTTATCGTATTAAATTTGCTTTGAAGTGTGATATGATTTGACAAGGGACCACTTAGTATTTATTTGGTAAAATTTTAAGGTAGATTAGATGATACAAATAGCTTTTGGTACAGTTAGGCAGCTAGTTGTTATCCAATAAGTAGACGTATTATCTCTATAAGTGGTATGGAGCAGGCGAGAGGCTCTCAGGATTTTCGCTCGCTTAACCTCCTAAGCTCCTGACAACCGGGTATGAAAATTTGCCAAATTAAATTTAACTTTGTCAAATTGACAGAGTCAAAATTTCATATCATTCGTATGTATTACAGCGGGAAGTCAGGAGGATAATGGGTTTGCGATCCGGATCCCAACTGTATGCAATTATTCGGATCCGACGGAATTTCCATACATTTCGGATCCGCATTGCAAATGTTATAATAGGAACCCTTATGGCGACGCTCTGACTGTCTGTCTGTCTGTCACATCATTAAATATCCCGGGAACTACTTAGGAATAGTTACAATGAAGGCTAACCCAGACGCATACAAAGTAAAATTATTAAACATACTCGTATGTTTTTGTTATCTCTGAAAAATGCCTGATATCATTATAACCTCATTAGGTCAACATTTGAAAGTTTAGTAACGATAATATATGTATGTACTGTACTGATGTAGGGTATCATTAGAAAGGGCTTAATTTGCACATTCTAATGCATTATTATATTTGTACAGTGTAAATATGCAGTTTATTGCATCATGTTTATTTATAGATGCTTGCGATAACTAAAAGTTTGTACGGAACTCGCACTTGGCCGATTTTGTATAACTGCAACGGTCTTCGGATAATATAAGAAAACTCCATATAAAAGTAGAAAATATCATAATTTATTGGTCTAATCATTATTTTATTAAATTTAGATTAATATTATTACGTTTAGACATACATACATAAATAATTCTTTTAAAAAAATTCTCCCTAATTTGTTTTATTACGAGTTGTTAACCAAGTTATCAGAATAACTCCTCATTTCGTAGTAATTATTTTTGTAGCCATAGTTGCAGTAGGGGTTGGACTCGTTCGGCGCGTCCTCATACATTTTATCCTCGTAATCCTCGGTGTATTCCTGTCCGTATTCGCACGTGTTCTGCACGTCTGTTTGGTTGGGTGCGTCGGGTTCTGGTTGTGTGACGCTCCATCGTTGGGATATGGAGCAGCTGAGTGATCCACCGTGTTGGAAGGCGAAAGGCCATGCCTGGAAGAAAATTAATCGTTAAAAAAAACTATTTTTGGTGTAGTTACCCTAAACAATAATAGGAACAACTCTGTAAACATTAAACTTATTCGCACAATCGAACCAATCTGCAAAAGCTTATGAATATGACCCATTTTTCCGAGGTCACTTTTTATATGTAATGTTTTCAGACTTTTGTATGGGAGTTGTGGGGACTTCATTGAGATTAAAGCTTTTTCATTTATATTTTTTGATTTATATTTATAGAATTTGCTGATATGCAACTTTCTTTAACTCTCCATAATTTATCACATAAATGCGATTTGAAATTAAGGGATGGCTGTTAAAAGGCGTTCATCTCAATACTTATCCATCAGAATTAAACGAAAGGGATTAAAGTATGATTCACACTAGGACGGGACGGGGCGGGGCGGGACGATTTGTCTGTTTCTATAGAAAAACGTCACGTGACATCCGAGGGCTCCAAGCTATCACGTGATTATTTCTATAGAAATTGTCAGATCGTCCCGTGCCACCCGTCCTCGTGTGAGTCATCCTTTAATGTGTATTATCTACTACAAACAGTTTGACAAGAAGTGGGTTGTTTTGTTATGAAATGATAATTTTAGCCCGTTTCTGCTTTATTTTTAATTGTTGCATTTTAAGTGTTGCACGCTGAAGTGGCAGTGGGCCGGCCACGTCTGTCGCAGAACCGATGAGCGTTGGAGCAAAAGGGTTCTCGAATGGGCACGCCTCGGCAAACGTAGTGTGGGAGGCCCTCCTGCCAGGTGGACCGATGACTTGAGAAAGGTAGCTGGTAGTGATTGGATGAGGGTCACGAATGACCGTACTTTGTGGCGCACCCTTGGGGAGGCCTACGTCCAGCAGTGGACTGCAATAGGCTGATTGATTGATTGATTTGATTAATCTGCTTTATTTTTAATTGAGTCCACATCGAACCCTGTGTAAAAAAATCATAACCCAAAAAAAAAATCTTGGGTGTCGATTGTTAAAACACCCGACATACAATATTCAAATGGCCAGTAATCGTAAAATATAGGTATTAAAAGAATAAGATAATGAATACCTATGTAAAAAATGGCTAAAGAGTTATATTTTCAGAAAAGAAATGTTTTTATACTCATTCCCCTATATTTCAATCATTGCTACTATCAGTTTTGCCAGACGTTTTTGATTAGAGCGAAATTAATATGAAATTTAACTTATTTGATTCCCAAACAAACGCCGCCCCTTGACCCCGTTAACCGAAGGACCCCCCAAATCGTCTAAACCGAGTGTGAATGCGTTTATTGTATTTGACCGCACTTTTTATGCACAAACACACATGTTCGAATGAGTGCAAAAAATATTCAACACTTTCATAATTTTTGAAACAGTGTTTTTACTTTTTGTATCCCAAACATGACCCTGCGAAGGTGTCACATAGCAGAGGGTCTAACGCAAATGTCCAAAAGACTAAGTATCCCTTTCTCTATCGCATATCTATTTATTCGCTTATTAAGTGTCTTGTACTTTGATCTAAAAATTAAGCAGATCGGTACTTATAAAAAAACTGGCTAAGAGCATGTCGGGCCACGTCCGTCGGAATAAGCGAACTTGAAAACAATATCATATCAAACAAAAACCGGCCACGCATAATTGAGGGTTCCGTACCGTCAAACGACGAAAAAATTGTGGAAGCAAAAAGGCGTGAATGCCTTCAAAATAACATCAAAATAAAAATAGGCACTTACGTCCTTTTGTTATAAATAGTTTTTTAGCAAATACTCAAAAACGGCAAGACCAAATTTAATCAAAATAATTTTCATGGTAAGTTCGTTCTATATACTATCTTCCTGAATTTTCCCACATTTTTTGGACCTCCCGTTCAAAAGTTTGAGAGGGAAGCGCTTGTTCAGTCTTTCAAAGCGATTATTTCTGAAAATATTCGATTAATCAAATTTTTGTTAAGGAAACCTTTTAGTTATTTCTAAAGGCCTATCCGATGATATTTTACAAGTAGATATTTTGCAAAAAAAATGTTACATGTATCCCCCCCCAAATTTTTTTTTTTCGTAATTTATAAGCAAAACTAAGTAGCGGCACACAAAATACACCTGTAATTAGTACCTGTAATATCATCACAATATGCTTTATAGTTACTGAGTAAAACCGCTGTGACACACGGACGGACGGACAGACGGACTGGACGAAACTATAAGGGTTCCGTTTTAGCCATTTTGGTCACGGAACCCTAAAAAGGAGTATCACCTCCTCCTCCTCCTCCTCCTCGCGTCGGTTTCCTCAATGCTGAGGGTCGCGTGACCTCCTCTAGGAAAAAGACTCGTGACCTCCTCTAGGAAAAAGTTTGCTGCGTTAATCTCTGACGCCATTTGCTCCTGTCTGCAGCCATGTGTAGAGCCTCGTGTACTGTGGTGTCGAGAGTGGAGCGGATCTGGTCAGTCCAACGTGTCGGGCTTCGACCTCTAGGTCTCTTTCCTTCTACTTTGCCAGTGACCATCAGCTTTTCCAGGTTATCACTGCTTTTCCTAGCCACGTGGCCAAAGTATTCCAGCGGGGCTAAGATGCCAAGCTGATATCCTGATAATTGCTGGATAAGACGATAGTTTGTCGGCATGTTCTGACAATTTCTGATAATTTTAAACATTTCTGTCAAATGTCTGTGCATTTGGCAGCTGTCACCGTCGCGCTATCCGCAGTTTATCAACTTAAAGCATTATCCTATGACATTCGTGGATAACCATCTTAGACCCGCAGTATTCTACGTCTACGTAAGCAGATGGTCGAAAGTCTAGTAAAAAGGAGTATCAATCAACGAGGAAATGCCGCCAGCATCCTAGGTACAATGCCTCAAGGTCCTATTTTAGATTTAAGGTAAGTAGAGGTACATAGGTAGCCAGCCAGGTAAGTTAACACTTACTGTATATATTTTGAAAATAAATGTTTTACCCCATCAACGCTGCATTTACGTCCTATTAATGAGAGGATATTACTATTTGAAAATTAAAAAAATGTTAAACTGACCACGTTGACAATAATTTTACTAGGTTTACTAACATGATATTTTCATATTTTTGGACTTTTGCTTTATTTTTTAGGGTTCCGTAGTCAACTAGGAACCCTTATAGTTTCGCTCTGTCTGTCTGTCCGTCCGTCCGTCCGTCCGTCCGCGGATAATCTCAGTGACTGTAAGTACTAGAAAGCTGTAATTTTGTACGAATATGTATATCGGTCACGCCAACAAAGTGGTAAAATAAAAAGTGGTTATAATTTCTTATACACGTAAAGTGGGGGGTGACTTTTTTTTTCGTTTCAACCCTAGAGTGTGGCATAGCATTGGATAGGTATTTGTAAAATAATGAGGGTTTACTAAAAACACTTTTTGATAAAGTTAATATTTTCAGAAATAATCGCTCCAGAAGTTTTAAAAAATGTGTCCCCCCCTCTAACTTTTGAACTATAAGTTCAAAAAATATGAAAAAAATTACAAAAGTAGAACTTAATAAGAACTTTCATGGAAAATTATTTTGAACTTGATTGGTTGAACGTTTTTTGAAAAATTGTACAAAATAATTTCTGAATTAAGTTTGTAATTTAACTGTATATGCAAACACTTATTTTATCTTGAGTACTTAATTTATCATCCCGCACGCATCTTCCTTCTAATAAGAGAAGAATGATTCAAATCGATTCACGCGATCAAAAGTTACCCCCGAAAACCCAACATACATAACCCGTCTAGTTTGTATAAATTAGTAACCCAATTGCCCGAGAGATGGCACTGTGGTCTACTTCGCGCTGTTAAAATTTTCCCGGAGTTGATTTTTAAGGTTGCCTATTGCGACGGACGGTAAACTGCGGAACCCTACACTGAGCATGGCCCGACATGCTCTTGGCCGGTTTTTTTTTTACTCTTGGAAGGGTTATTTCCGAAAATATTTACTTCATCAAAACATGTTGTTAGAAAGCCCCTATTTTTTTTAATACATATCCAATTAAACCTCACACTGGGGTTTAAAAGAAAAAATAACAACCCTCTTTACGTGTACGGGAGACCGTAAAAACATCCCCACTTTATTTTACCACTTCGTCGGCGTGATTGATATACATATGCTCAATACTCATACCAAATTACTGCTTTCTATTGCTAACGGTCACAGAGCATAACCCGCGGACAGACAGCCATGGGGAAATTATAACTTATAAGGGTTCCTAGTTGATTCTTTATGAGAAATAAAGTTCTTTAAACCTAACCTATTACGGTACCCTAAAAACTGTTACCATACTTACTACGTTTTCTTACGATTTTTCACGGAAATACTCGTAAACACGTAAATACCCATTATTAAAGACTGAGTGAGACAAAGGGTTAAGTGAAACAATAAAACTGGAGCATCAACGTCCGGAGATAAATTTTATTTATACCAGAACAGCTGCAAACTTTTGGTCAGCGCGTAAACGTTTGTTGTTGTAATCTTTTTGTTTCTATCTCATTTCGTCCTGAAGTGTTTATGTCGGGCGGAAGGACTTCTTTAACTTAAAAAATGTTTGTTTTACTTTGCCTAGGTTACTTGTAAGTTGGGAACACACAAGAAGATTGCGTAACATTTGCCGAAATAGCTATATGTGTGGCCTTTGCATATGCCACTTGGCACCTAATCAGCTCAATTTTTGTTTGCTTGTTATCCAGGCTTTGAAATCAAAGCCTGGATATAAATTAACAAATGAAGACCGACAGCGATTCTTACTACCGCAACTGTGTGGTACTGTGTGGATTAAAGTTAAACTGTACATGAGTCGCTCTTTAGTATTCTTAATCAAAGATTAAGAGGAGAGTTAATGAGGACAGATGAAACCCTTGAAAAGCTGATCATTGTTAAACATACGGAGGGCAAATGACCCCGGAGACGGTCCCCAACCAGATGGAGAGATCAAGTGAAAGGCTCATCCTTAACCAAGTTTTGCTCGGTCATCTACCACGCGATGAACAGAAACCGGTGAAAGCAGATCATAAAAACTAGGTGCGGAGCACCCAGATCCGCCGATGACCACGATCCTCAGTCATGAGGAAGCGATCACAGAGGAAGCAAAGAGTGCATCAACAGCTTCTTCTCTACTCAATTTCTACCAGATCATGTCAATGGAATCATAATACCTAATGCATGCAGGGTCCTAGGGCCCTGTGAGCAGAATCTAGAAAGGTCTTGTCTTGGGCCTCTTGGCCTTAGGGATTGTGTCTCAGTTAGGTAACATCAACTGGTTGTTGGTTTGCGAAAGGATAAGATGACAAATTAAATACTTTTTTTATACTACGACGTGACAAACAAGCATACGGCCTGCTTGATGGTAAGCGGTCACCGTAGCCTATGGACGCTTGCAACTCCAGGGGTGTTACATGCGCGTTGCCGACCCTTTAAAAAAGGAGGATTCGCTGTGTTGACACTGTTGACAGCTAAAGAGCAAGCTTTGCTCCGTGGGTCCCCAGCTGTCAACACAGTGAATCCTCTTGGAGCTCTGGCGACCTTGCTCACCAACAGAACCACAACACTATGAGTAGGGTCTAGTGTTATTAAACTGCGGTTTTCTGCAGGGTGGAGATACTTCCTCAGATGGGCTCTGCTCCAGATTTAAGCTTTAAGTTTAAATGAGGTAGGTTACCCCTTACCCCGAGAGCATTTTGCTTATGCTTTAAAATAAGAACGAATGTTTCAGTTTAATTTTTTTTTTTTCGATTCGCTTACTCGTATGTCTCGGGTGAAAAATATGTAAATTTCTGAAAACGATTTAATTCCCATATAACGAAAAACCGCGTCTATAAACGTCACGCGATCCCGCCCACATGTCGCGCGGGATAATTGCTGACGATTTATCCCCTGTCACACTTGTCATCTGCTAATTCGTCGACCACGCCACTGTACCGCGATGCAATGAATCAATGCATTTGATGACAAGGGAAATGTATGGACATGGGCCTTGAGTAAAAATGAAAATGATTAAGTTAACAGGAATAAATTAGAAATATATAGCCGTACCGGCAACGTGGCATAGAAAATGCTGCTACCTATTAAACGTTGGTATTACATGGGTTTAAAATGGACTGAAAATGCTGAAACTCCGTGACTAGTTCCAGTACGAGATGAATATTTTGAAGATGTCTGCTATTTAATATTCCAACATGCTGTGTGACAAAAAAAGTAGTCATTTACGTACGGCGCCACTGAGCTCAAGCAGGCAACATTGTAGATTGTGCATCTCATTCTGTCGCAAGAATAATGCTAGCAGAATGTTTGTGAAAATACCTAATGACATATTTGGTAAGAGAACTGGTGATCAACTACTGTGACGTACTACTCATGGTAAGTGTGCTTACCATGAGTTGCACGCGACTGTACAACTCCTAACTTATGGTACCGATTTAAGGAATGTCAGTGCTTCGATTCGAAAGTATTTGCATCTTGCTCTTTCTCATTGGTGGGAGCGAGTTGCAAATACTTTCGAATCGACAATTCGATCCCGAATGTCAACTTTATCCAACTCATGGTAAGCACAAAGCACACTGGTGGGGTGAGATGCAAACACTATCGAATCGCGCAGTTGCTATCGAGTACGGTTAAGTAGAATATACCTCTTTGTAAGCACAGTTATTTTGTTAAGTCATTGCCAGTGTAAATTATGCCATTGGCTCTCCACTCTACTTGTGTTAATTAATTATCTTGAAAAAGAGCAGTCAATGTTGCCCTCAGTCTACATGTACGCTCTTGTTCGTATCGAAACAAACGAAAGTCCATATGTTAGGCGTCGTTGGTCGTGTCGCTCGCTAAACGCCAGGCTGTCGTCGGGGATTAAACGACACGTTCCACGAAGGTGTCGCGAGGTGATCTATAGCGGATTAGCGTTTCAAGCAGATTTATAGCGTTTACTTTGTGGTTTTTGGAACATTTTACTAAATTGCAAACTGTAAGAGTTGTAGTAAAACTCCGATGACAGATATCCGTGTACCTAGCTAAGATGCCAATCGCTTACGCTTACGCAAACGAAACGCAACTGTCTTTGTCGCAGTAATAATTACGCACTATTGTGGAAGAGTGAAAGGGAGAGAAAACTACTAGGGCTTGCATCCCGGAATTCCGGAATCTCGAAATCCCGGAATCTCGGACTATTTTTCCGAGATTACAGTTCCGGGATTGACACCCTCAATCTCGAAAATTCCGGAATTGAAAATAACCCTACTATTTGACGGAAACGTTTAATATTGACATGGTTATAAATGTTATAATATTGTCTGCTGTTAGTGCGATGGTTATTCGTTGAAATTAAACACTTTAGAACGGATTAATCACATTTAATTTAATAATAAATAAAAGACCCAGTAAAACATACGTACAATTTACGAACGCTTCCCTAACTGGCTTATGGGGCAGAAAGAAGCGGCAAGAAAACTGTAAAGGGCTCGAAACGTCGGGTGGTGGTGGTGGTGATGGTGTTAATAAACGCGATTAATCCGTTCTAGTGTTTAATTTCAATTGGCATAGTTATTTCGCAAAACTGCCACTAAATGTATTAGATTGATGAATTATACAGTGTGTAAATCTAATACGGGCGAACCTCTTAACAGTGGTTAGTATAGGACATAAGAAATGTAATTAGGTAAATTTTAAATGGAATTGCAATTAAATTTTTATCCATACAAAATAATTCGGCCCGCAATGTAACGCAAACACACTCGCCTTAAACATCCGTTAACAACTGTCACCGTCAAATTTTTTATAGTACATTGCTGCTTAAGATTTTATAAAAAAATTAATTATGGGGTCATAATTAAGTGTAACTTAAAAATATGTTTTAATTATTGATAACAATAATGAATGCTATGTTTGGTTAAATTTATCGCCCGTATTAGACTTACACACTGTATATATATATTCCGTGTGCAGATAAATGTTCCTTACTTTTGGACTCGGAAGGCTTAGGTACCACTAGCATCAATACTGCATATCTTTCGCCCAAAGAAGCAAGTGCTTTAGAGCAGGATAAATACATTTTCGATTGTTCTCTGTGGTAGTAGACCAAAAGGTTGAAGCGAAAAATATCTTACCTTTATCTTTTTCAGTTGTTGCTTTTCGGTATTTAAATAATGAGTTCTTATTGCAATACTGTTAAAAAACTGTTGTGAGGGTTGTTAGTTTTTAGCCTTAAATTAAGTGTTTTGCGCGCAAAATCTATGTAATTTAAAGATTTGTATTCAAAAACTTTGCCGCTTTCGCCATACCATAACATGACTACCAGCCTAATATTAATTTGTAATCGTAACGTTGTCGGTAACTAAGTTTTATGTGTATTCGACAATACATAATAGACAATTTTGGCCTCTAATCTAACATATTTTTTTTAATGTTTTCTTTGTGTGTTCGACAGAAGTTCCAAAAAAATGGAGCGATGATTGCCTTACATTGTTTTTTTTTAGCCTTATCTTGAAGACAAATTTTATTTTGATAACCTTACTTGTTTGGCTACACAAAAATAAGTGTTAAAAATATTTTTTTAGCACTTTTGGGAATTAATCTGACAAAAGAAAGAAGAACGATGGCTGACGTTTTCCGGAAAAAAGTACCACTTAGTTAATCGATTAGGTACAAATGCCTAAATTATTGATTCGGAAATTAACCTTATTAACAACCGAGAAATTGATCAATTAAGCATAAAGTTTTCTAAAGTAGGTAATTCCTGCTGCTACACCACATTAAACTATAACCAAACTCTTCGAAATAGACAATCTTAGCTTGGCTTGTGAGATCCTTTATTGATTATTAAAAAAAATATAAGAACGCTGTTAAACCCTTGCTTTTGTTTCTTTAAAGTAGCGTAAGATTACACGTTTTTATTTATTAATAAATATAAATCCAACAATGTTATGTACTAATCGTAAAAACCCGGTATTTAAAAAAAATTGCCATATAATCATATTTTTTCAAATCCCGGAACCAGTTCCGGAATTCCGGAATTGAAGGCCAATCTCGAAATGAATTCCGGAATTGGAAATCAGTTCCGATACTGCAAGCCCAAAACTACGCTACTGAGCGTTAGTGTGTGGCATCTTGGCTAAGCACAGATATCTCTGTCATCGGAATTCACTCGGTCGGTAAAATGGGGACTGTTTTTTGAACCCTAAAAAAGCACGGTGTATATGACGCAGCTAGTCCACCAGTGCTAAGCGAATGACGCTGGGTAAGCAAGGTTTGTACTTACCAGGCTTGATGAATGTGGCGTATGGGCTAAGATAAGTGAGGCTCGGAGGTGTGCTATGTATACCTACGTAGGTATAAGGCACATGGCAGTTTTTTTTAATTTCTGGCAGGCATAGGCTTGTAATGCTGCAGTAGGTATAGTACCTACTTACCAAGCTTATTGGGCGCGGCGTGTGTGCTGAACGAGGCTCGTGTAGTAACGCGCGGAGGTGTGCAATGTATGACGCAGCTAGTCGTAGCGTGTCCAATTTTGATAACTTCGTGTCTGCTGGGACCCATGGAAGTGTGGTTTTTAGTCTGTGAAGATTTGGAAGTTTATTATAACTTCTAGACCAAATATTGCCAAGAGGATTAAAAAATAGTGCGCTGAATAAATTTTTTATCACATTTTTCAGCGCACTAATCATTTTTGTTTCCTCCTGGCAATAATACATACCTACCTAATATTATAGTTACCTAATTATATAGGTATTTAATTCGATAATTGTCTGAACGGCTAATAATAAATAAGGTAAATGTACAAGCGCTCGACACCACCCTAATAGTTGCCATCTTGAATGTTAAAAGTCGCTATATAGAGATGACAGCTGGGTGTCAACTATTGGGCATTAGAGAATCGAGCACTAGTATCCTTAGTAGTAGTACCTTAAGTGGATAATCCCTATATGTCTAAATTCAAAATACACAAGAAACATCATTGGCTTGCCCTTATCCCATTTTTGGCGGGGATCGGCGCAGCGTGGTTTCCTCTTCCATAGCTCTCTGTCGCCCGTCAGCTCTCACGCAATCCGTCCACCTTTTCCTCGTTTTGTCTCTCCCCCTACAGCCTTCCACAATAATGCTTAACTCTTCAGTATTCATGCAACTAAAAGGATTTAGCATTTTTCTATGAATATACCTACTTCTGTATACCTATTCACAGAAAAATTCCAAATCCTTGATTCATTATTCGATGTAAGCCGGATTAACCCCACGGTTTGAGTAAATGATAACCTATATTGTTGCATAGTAGACAACTAGACAAGTCAAAAGTTTTGATTTTATTGCCAATTGCATGGTCACTCTACAAATAAAATACTTTGCGTCAAGAGTGGTAACTTTTGAAACATCTTATCTCACCTGACACCGTTATTATGTGACAATTAATTTTCCTCATAATCAAGGTGTTGTCATTACAGTTAAGGAGGTTATATAATTATTAATTAGCTGTTGTCGGATGACCATTATTGCAAACAATCAGAACTTAACCAGAAGTAAAAAAAAGATGAAGACGACAGTTGTTTTAATGAAATCCTATGGTGAACGATTCATTAACATTAAATGTTTGTGTAGTAGTTGTTTGGGTCCTGCTCACGTCTTCTGAATCATTCTGTATTACAATGAATTTGAATAGATACCTGCAAAATGCCTTGGAGAGTACCCTCATCCTGGCCCGTTCACGGGCGTTTGCCGCGTTCCTGTGCTGCGGCTCCTGCGAACCACGACCTGCGGACAACACCAGATTGACCACCAATTTATGGTTGCTCACCTAATACCTAATTCGTAATCTACTGCCCGGAAACCACCATCTAGTGACATCATCATCATCATCATCAATCAATGGTTAAGTATAACTAACCAAACCGGGCCTGAATCGCGCTGGCTTATAAACTTCAAATACCTATTTACCTCCGACGTTTCGAGGGCTATATATTCCCCAGTACTACCGGAGAAGACTCTTTAAGGTGATTCTTATGGCTAAGTTAACCTAGCGATCAATTTTTTACTTGTTATCTTATTCTCTAGGATTCAAATCAAAAGTAATGTAATAAAGGTGCTCACAAACGATATAAATAGGTACAGTCACCTGCAATAGTATATGACGCTGTGAAGGCCGCAAAAATATGTGACACAGTCTTGTTTGTACCGCCATAAGAGCGTGTCACATATTTTTGCGGCCTTCACAGCGTCATATACTATTGCAGGTGACTGTACCAACCAGCGTAATAACTGTCTAAAAGATTTTTCCATTTAAACAGTCTTTGAAAACTTTCTAATTATTATTATTTTGTGTCTCCGTCAGAAACTCTCGGGTCGTTCGGTACCGGTAATTTATAAAGCGTACAGCATTATTATTATTTAAACATAATTATTAAACGGGCCGCGACCATGACCAGTGAAACCTGTGTCGAAACGTCGGTAAATAAGGTAAACAAGTTAATTCGCGTTAGACCCGTTTAATAATTATGTTTAAATATGTGTTCAAATCGCGAAAGTTTTAAATGTTATATTATTATTATTTGTTTATCAGGCAGGCAGTTCAAACAACTGATAGTGTGATAGTATAGCCTGTGTATCCAACTAATCTTCACGTACTTGCGCTGGTTGGCGTATTTTTCAAGTCTGTTCTGGAATTGATTGAAATTCAGTGCGGGCAATTGGCAGCACAGATCCAAGGACAGAACCTAGCGGTACTCTCTGCTCTGCCAAATTTTGTCGGAAATACTAGTAAGGTGTATTTGGCTAATTCCGAATGTCGGATAATACCGAATGTTAGATAATTCTGACCTATTTTTCCATCGTCTTAGAGTTCATTTTCGGAATTACCCGACATTTTCCGACATTCGGTTTTACCCGAATACACCTTACCAGTTTGAGCTGACAGTGTGGGAGACGACTATGTCTACCAAACACAGCTAAGAATTGTCCCAATAAATAAAGCTTTTGTTTAAGTCTGGTGCAATAAAGTTTTAAATAAATAAATGTTTTTCTGTCGGGGTTCATAAAGGAAAAGTGGAAATACTCAAATGAAGTTGCGAAGTCGAGTACCGAACTCGCTCACTTTCAAGATTTCTATGTAAGTAGGTATGTTTGTGGGTGTGTGTGGGGGTTAAAGTTTGTAAGCTGAATTTAACTAACTACCCTTTATTCGAATAAGCTGAAACTTCAGATGCTTATGTACGAGTAGGTTGAATCACAATACAATGTTATGGTACCATCAAGCTCGGATCGGATGATGGAGAGCGGAGATGGCCATAGGAACTATGAAGGTACTGAAACAACCAAACGCCCTTGTGTTTGGGTTTCTTAGAATTGCCTCGATGAGTATAAGCTGGCTGTGGAAAGGAAAGTACAGTCAGCAATAAAAGCTTGTACCTATCAAATAATATTTTTTGACAAAAAGCTTTTTTTTCCAAGAGCTCCACGGGCGGGGCGGATACACATTCAATTAAAAAAGGGAGGTCACTTTGCTCAACACTTACCTGAACCCGACTGAGAATCATCAAAGGATAAATCATCATCGTCCTCCCACCCCTTATCCACTGGCGATTTGCTCACTCTCTTCCTAGGCATTTCACTTCACATCACAAACAAAATTTGAATTTAAAACATTGTTATTTTTTTAATTAGTGGTCCTGGCAGCTTCGTCGACGGTTATCATGTGCAATGCGCGGGCGCAAGGCGGGCGGATTCTGGGCGGCGCTTCACTCGCCCCACCCCGCGGTCGACTAATGAGGAACCTTCTTAGTAGATCGTAATACATGGAATTTAGCGTCAGCAAATAATCAGTTCAGGGTTTAAAGGTTGTCTTTTAAAATTGATATGTTTTTAAGTAAGTATTAATAGCCAATATATTCCTTATTTGAATAATTGATTATAATTGAAAAAAAAAACATTTATTTTCGAAATATATACAGTAAGTGTAACTTACCTAACTACGGTTAAGTACCTACCTCTACCTACCTTAAATCTAAAGTAGGTCCTTGAGGCATTGTACCTAGGATGCTGGCGGCATTTCCTCGTTGTATCGCAATGCCGATACGTTGTGCGAGGAAGCCAACCAGCTCTTCGGTCACCAGTAACATCTGCCAGACGTTTCGCGATTTCTACGAAATTATAATTACTAGTGATCGTTATTTTTTTAGTAATTTCGGAGCAGCATTGTTGTGTTAAAAAAGCATAATGTATGCCGTATTCTAGCTGGGATACCTACCTAAATACAGTAATATGTACCTACCTACCTTAATTGATCGCCTCCCTATAGATTTATTTTGTATAAATTCCTTTATTTTCTACTATGCTGCACCAAAATTGCTTAAAATTTACGATCACTGATTTACTCAGCGTTAGCAATACGGAATGTTTTTTTTTAAATAAGTTTTAATTATTTAATTATGGTACGGTCGGCTTCATAAATATGTATGCATCTGTATTCAATACCTATTACCATCACGTAATAAACCCTGATAATATCAATCATGGGAGGGCTGTTTTAGTATAAATTAACGAAACTATACCTACATAGTTACTTACCTAAATTTTTTTGCTAAATTATAAATAAGGCAATTGTCAACCATTTTTTGAAGTACCCTCTCTCAAGAGTTTAAGTTAGATAAATAAGTAAAGTCGGCAGATCAATTAGCGGCATCACGAATGAGATAAAAGATTGACAGCTCGGGAACTTCCGTGACACGTAATACCTTACCCGGTTCCCCTACACGTGGCGTGCTGGGCACCCTTAGGATTCGGTTCCTTTATAAGATAAGTAAAGTAACACTTACTTTTATATTTAAATATGAACCGAACTGTTTCTGTTTTATAAATTTTTCTCATGCTTCTTCAATTAACCTCCGTACTTAGCATGAACTGAAGAAATAGCATGACACGATCGGGAGTTTCCGTGAAAAATACGAAGGAAAATAATTATGCACTACATCTGTACCTACTGTAAATTATCAGTGTGTCATTTGCAGTCCTAGATATAGGATAAAAGAACTGGATACTCAATCGGCCGAAAAAAATGACGCCATAAAAGTGCAGCAGTTGCGACTCTTTTTCATATAAGTTAATCTTGTTTGGAACATATTATTATACTCTTTGGTTTGGAACCTGACGTTCCGTAAGTGCCAACAACCTATGTACTTTTAACAGTGTTGGTAGTTCTGTGTATGAATTTGACACTTAATTTTAACGTCAGTAAGCTCTTTTTCGTACGAAACATTTGTAGTTTTGTATCGTCATCAATGCAAGTTCGTGTCATTCTGACTCACATGTTTTGACATTTTTGTTCTGCTTTGTGTATCTAATTCTTTTAATAAGTCAATGTTTACTATAAGTATACATTATATTGCCTCTCTTTGACTCGAATCAGACACGTCGTTGATGTGCTTGAAAGGCACTTTTACTGTTAGTTCGTGTTTAACGTGTCCAACCAACTCCAACTTCTCCGAGCCACGCTCTTGTTGTAGTTGTTGTGACACTCCGCCCAAGTAACACAGGAAGCATTTAATAATATAAGAATAACGTAGATGTACTAGCATGCCTACCACGAACATCGAAAATTGGCATCTGACGGGAAAACCTCTTTGTCTCTCCAATATGTAAGCGTGACAGATATGGAGATACAAATCCGCAATCGTTCGATTTTCGTGGTATAGGCCCAGTGCTCGAGTACTGTACTACCTACGTCTACGTTAGGAAGTACACTTTTGTAGAGCTTAAAGGTCCGTATAAACTCTTATATTCTTGGGATATCATATTGGTTGGGATAACAATTGAACTGTTTCTGCCTTAACACGGAGTTCGGCTTTCGGGCTTCGCTGGCCTCGACGCTCCACCGGCATGCCGAAGGATACCATATCGTTTATTTCTCGAAAGAGGTATAACGCCGAATAAGGCTTTTGTCGAATAATAAGGAGACACACAGAGTGGTCCAAATCCTACTGTAGCAAGTCTTGACCGCTGAACTGATTATCAAATCTAATCAACTAGAATGCTTGACACAGTCGGGTCGTAATTGTAACAGCACTACCTAATTTAGCTGTAAAACTTACATAAAGACGTCCACTGCTGAACATAACTAACTGAAAAAACTGTGGCTTTCAAATATGTTTTGATCACACTTTTAGCGTTTTCAACCCTTTATATTTAGGCCAACGATCGCAAAAAGACCGCCTTATATTATAACTCCATTTTGTAGTAGGTGTTTTTTTGACTAAGTATACGCACGATTTTTGTCTTGGCCGTTAAAGTATAAACCTTTTATTGGTTAGACCAAATAAAAAATATAAGATACGTTACTACAAAATATTAAATTTTATGAACAATGGACCTTTACCCATTGTATTGGAATGGATTTGATAGTCAACCCTAATTTCGAAGGTGATCAAACCCAGCTCCAGCGGCGAGGTGTTGGGATTCCCTAAATAGGATCGGCTTAGGGTCATCTCTCATAATTTTAGCAAAACGCGATGCAACGTAATGCAGCGCAGCAGTGGAGCCTTCCCCTGAGAAGCCACGCAAACAAAAACTACACGTCTGTGCTTATAGACTTGAAACTGTAAATAATATTTTAAAATTAGTTTTTCCGTATCGTTTTTGCCTGTTTTTATCCACATTCATTCCGCATTTACTTATTTTATTTGCCTCTTCTAAGATGACGTCAAGAAAAAAATTAAAAAGGGTTTTCGGAGTAGAGACAGTGTGGTCGCCAGAATTTGATAAATCTAAGAATAAAAGAATACACTAAGCACAGCGTGTGCCAACCCTACGAGTCCAGGTGGCTGATGTCAAACATTGAGTTTACCGCCCGCTTTAAGCGCCATCGAGTATTTGTGACTTGCTCTACCTACTGTTTTCTCAACAAATATTATTCTTTATCCCACTTACAAGAAAATTAAATTGTTCAATTTATTTTCACGAAAATATAAACTAATGTCTATTTTTAAAGTTAGCGTTAGTTGAATATTAGAAGAAGAATGTACCTAGAAGAATGTACGTGTCTTACGTCCTAGATATTACCTTTTCTCGCAAGAATTATTCCAGACATACCTTTTTAAGACGAGTCCCAAATTACTATAATAAGCATCTTTTTGATATTGATCCCTTTCATGATTCGATGTTTAGTCTTAAAACGTTAATTAAGCGTAAATTATTCTAGTATAGGTAGGTACCTTTTCTCTTTGTTTGATACTGTTTTGTTACTTACAACTACCTACCTAATTTATTTGGTTAACAATATTTGATATTCTTTTAGGTACCTCCAGGTATTTTATATTGTTGTAATTTTATCTGTACACTATATGTACGTTATCTATATATGTTTTTTATCACTGTTTGTGTTCTAAATAAATAAATAAAAATAAAAGCATGGATTAGTTTGACGAGGAGAGGAGTGGGTACAAGGGGCTAAAAACCTACAATTGACGGGGAGAATTCGCATTATCTCAGTCATCATCTTAACCCTGTGAAAACGAGTGCTGTAAATAGCTTGAAACGTAGGGTCATGGTGTTAATAAACGCGATTAATCCGTTCGAAAGTGTTTAATTTCAATGAATACCAATCGCGGTAACAGAAGAGAATATTATTTTACCTAGTTATTTAACTTTACATATTATACCTACTAATAAATAATATGACATGCACCAACGAAAAGTTATCAACTTATCAATTATAGAGGGCACGTTCTATATGTTTTTTTGGAATAAACAACATTGTGCACAGAATGCGCATAGCCCACGTCCGCAGAAAACAAAAAGGGGGGCATATATAAGGGCCATTTTTTCAAAGTGATTTTGAAAAATGTATGTGGTTTGAGCTAAGAATCGCGAGCTCTTTTGATCGTAATAGGAGAATGGGTTTCTTTTTACATTTTGTTACCATTTTTTCATAAACTTTGTATCGCGAATCGCGGTAACGGAACAGAAAGTTAGGAAAATATATGGATGGGACAAGATTTTCTCCTTTTAGAATTAAAAAAAAACTCGCGATTCTGAGTAGAAATCACATAAAAAATACCCATGTTAAATAAAAAAAACTAGAGCACAAATTTTAAATAAATTAAAAAGAAACTCTACTGACAGGCTTGGATGGTCGTACTCAAAGAATATAATACTAGCTAGGTACCTAACCTACTACGAGTATACATATATCAGCCACGTACCTATGTAGATAGAGATAGAGGCAACACCTGAAAGAAAGAAAAGGTAAAGGAAGTACCTATGATAAGTTGATCTTGAGATAATATAATATAATATAAAATATTAATTAATGATTCCTACATTTTGTTTAATAGATTCTATAGAGGATATGTAATATGTAAAGAACGTGTCTCAAATAGACTGAAACAATTGAGTATTTGAGTATTTTGAGTATCTTGTCAAATTGACGTTGACAATGACAATTGGCACTATTGGCAGTACGTATTTACCAATTTTTTGTCGATATAGTTGATTGTTTCTTTAATATCTTGTCAAAAGATTAATAACGAGTAATTTAATATATGAGAAATATAATTATTAATTATAAAACCCGGCAACGACGGAGCATTCAACTAAACGGTCTCAGTGCGCAGCAGTCATGTGTGAATAATTATTACAACCGTTAGGAATTTAGGATGCTGCCGGGCATCGGGGTCTTCGGGACTGGCTCGGTCGCTAAGGTGCTAGTGCCATTCCTGAGAGAAAAAGGATTCGCTGTCGAGGCAATATGGGGAGTCACGTTACAAGAGGCCGAGGCTGTCGCCAAAGAACTCAAAATACCGTTCTTCACTAACAAAATCGACGATGTCCTATTAAAGAAGAATGTAAACCTTGTGTTCATCGTTTGTGCTCCTAATTTACACGCACAGATTTCTGTGAAGGCTTTGGGCATCGGCAAGCATGTTGTTTGTGACAAACCAGCTGGGATTTGTCAAGCTGAGGCTCTTAAAATGGTGCGTGCTGCTCAGTATTACCCAAGTCTGATATCAATTATCAACCATTCGTTGCGATTCTTGCCTGCGTTCAGCCACATGAGGAAATGTATCCATGAAGGATATCTTGGCAATCCCGATGAACTAACTCTGATGGATGTTAGAGTACAAATGGGGTCATTATTAGGAGACACTTACAACTGGTTATGTGATGATACTATGGGAGGAGGCACGCTCACTTTAGTTGGCAGTCATGTCATAGACTTAGTTACATTTTTAACTGGACAGAGAGTTGTCAAAGTACATGGAGTATTGAGAACATTTGTTGAGGAGACTACCAAAGTCAATGGTATCAGAAAAATAACAGCACCCGATTTCTGCACATTCCAACTGAAAATGGATAAGGGATTGCTAGTGACGGCCACTCTCAATAACCACTTGCCGGGGCCCTGTTTCAACCAAGAAATTTATATGTGTAGTAAGAAGGGCTATTTGGTTGTGAGGGGTGGTGACTTACATGGTAGACTGCACAAATCTAATTCAACGAAAATAGAGGAGGAAACCAAGAGAGGCCATGAGAAAGAGGAGGTTATTTATGTTGATGTGGAAGACTTGAGTTGTGCTTCAAGTGTCATCCCTAAGCCTTACATAAAGGGCTTATGTAAGATGATAAGTGCTTTAAAGGAAGCATTCTTGCCTGTGAAGGAGCAAATGGATTGGATTAAAGAGCCTGTAAGGGCTGCTGCTACATTTGAGGATGGGCAGAGGGTGCAAGCAGCTATGGAGGCCCTGCGCCAATCTTGTGAAGATGGCTGCTGGACATCAGTGCAGTTGTTGACGGAGCCCCCAGACCCTAACCCAGCTTTGTCAGCCGCAGTTCGCAGAACTGCTATATCTTTACAATAGATTTGCATTTAAATCAAGTTTTGATATGCCATTATCATGTACCTTAATTACATTGTAACCATATTATTTTGTTAATTTGAGTTAATATGTATCTCTCCATGTAATATTTACCTTCTATGCTAATCAGAATATATGAAGGCCTGAAGGGCAATATTTTGCTCGGCATTTAGTATTCCGATCAGTTGTTTATACTGTCTTGAAGGTATTATTTTGTAGTTATGCACTAGTATTGTAGCATGGATAGTAGTCATTATAAAGATTGAAAATCTAATTTATGAAATGCAAGCTTGATGCCCAGATCAGTATCATAAGTATGTATAAGTTTCTTTAAATTAAATACCATTCTACTAATAATTTCAAAATAATAAGTCTAGGTGTCAGGATAGACTGCATCTGAAAATGCACTTATGCACTTTCCAGGTAGCTGCAACTGAGTTATTGTACACATTAGACCAACCTCGTGTACAGGATGCAGTTATGTATTACTCTCAAAGATTGACCTTATACTTATGGACTAAAGATCTGGTTACCTTTTTCTCCGCTATTGTCTTTATATCAAGTCAATACATAATGTGCCCCACACTTCATTATCAGTTTGCCTGTTTATTTGTTGCATGGCAATGCACTTTATTACCTTTTTGATGTGGCAGTGAAAAGGTTAATGAATGCCTAGACTTTGTGTAATATGTAATTATTGCCTAAGTATTATTTTTCTCATTATTTAGCATGCTGAGTATTGCCTTATTAAGATTATTTAAGCAGATGTATTGTATTTACTGTGATAGAAAAATTAAATTTTAGAATAATTTTGTATGCTCTTTACTTACTTCCTTATCTGCTATAGTGCTTCATATCTTTATGATTTATGGGCAATAAAGTTGGCTTTGTTACGCGATATTACACAGTTTTTAACCATCTAACCTTCCAACCCAGAGGGTAAACTAGGCCTTATAGGGAATAGTCTGTTTCCTCACCATTTTTTCCTTCATTGAAAAGCAAAAACTCGAAAAACTCATTGGTGTGAGCCACCAGGATTTGGCCCTGCAACTTTTAGATTAAAAGTTACATGCTCCGCTGGGCCAACTATGCTCTAGACCAGACTATATATATGTAGGTATCTGGTCAATTTTATGTATGTTCCAAGGGGATATAATAGTATAATCCTATCCTTGTAGTCTAACAACCAGAGGCTGCTACTGCTAAAAAAAACTACTGTGGCCTGCGGCTGTCAGACAATAAATCCCTTTACAACATACATAAAATTAATATATACAATCTATGTATTTCAGAAACTAAGAGAAATAAATCACAGAAACTGTTTGCCAAGACATTCCATTGTTGGGATATCAATATTTTTGACTTGGTTTTTGAAATTTACTTCCAATGGGTGCTGCACATTCAGAGCTGATTCTGAATGTGCAGCACTTCCCAAATCCTAACTACATCAACAGTACCAATATTGTTTCTTTAGAGCTTTCTTTTTCATAAAAGCATTGTCTTTTGGATCATTTTTGAGAGAATTATATATGTTCAATAAGTTGAAGTAAATGGAAGATTAGATATTGTCAGTTTTATGAGAATATCACCAATAATTTGTTTTTCTCATACAATAAGTAGGTATTTAGGTAAATCCTTGATCCTGATTTAGGATTACCAAGAAGGTGTAGATGAAATAATAGTCAACAGATATAAGTAACAATATTATAATAAGAAATGCAACGGATATAACATTATGTTGTCCATGTTTCATCAGCAACCAACATATTACACAATCACATCATGTTCACACTACGATTTCTAAAATTTATGACTAACCAATTCGAACCACAAAGTTTAAAGCTATGCACTAATTTAGTTGTCGATTTTCGCAAGTATATCTGACTCTCTGAAGAGGTGGAACTCCTTCTCATCGGCATCCAAGGAGACCTTGGTGCCGCCGTATTCAGGAAGGAGCACCTTGTCGCCGACTTTCACCATAAGGGGGACGAAGTCTCCATTTTCCTTCCTTGCACCAGGTCCCACAGCGACGACTTCTCCGTGAAGAACTTTGCTCTGTGCTTTTTCAGGGAGCACGATACCTCCCGCAGTCTTCGTTACAGCCTCAGCGCGTTTAATTAAAACACGATCCAAGAGGGGAATCAGTTTCCTTGCCGCGGATGCCATTTTTAGATAATTTGTGCCGTTTGACAGAAATTAAAACAAGTGAAGTGAAGAGCGATTTTAGGTTATCTGCTTCCAATCTAGAAATTTCGCATCGGGAGCCGGCGAACGATCTTTGACGGGCGGAAGGAAGACTAGCCCCATGTGTGTATAGGGTTGCCATTACCATAGTATACATTTACTGAAACTAAATTAGAAAATGGTAAGTCGTATGGACTGCAATAAAAGAAATGATAGTATATTTTATAAAATAAAGCTAGTAATTTATTTGTTATTATATTAATGTGTAATATGTTGACTGTGTCCATCTCTCGGCGAGTAGCTAAACTATAGAAACGCAGAGATGGTTCTAAAATTCGTCAATAGATGGTAGTTACACTAGTATTTTACTACTTTTTATACAGATGGCGCTGTAAGTACTGTTTCTAGATTCATTTCATAGATGGCAATGGGCGCTTCCAAGTGTTTTTTCACATTGAAGAATGTAATTTTTTATTTCAATCTGTAATTATCTCAGAGCCAAGTGTTTCTTATGGGTCCGGAATCAGAGTATGAATTTCATAATCTTATTTCATATGATGGATTCATAACGTACGGAATTACCTACATACAATTTACGTATTTAGTTACACACGTTCTGATTTTTTTAGATTATGAATCGTCAGGTTTTAGTCTTTCTTCACTAATCATCTGCTCTACAATTATTGTATTCCTTTTCTCTTGACTACTTAGGCATACAACGATAGAGGGAAGCAGAATTTAAATTATAACCATCGCTTTTGGTCATCCAACCCAAGTCATGTCCGCGTCAAGTACGCAAGTGTCGGCGCCGTGACCGCCGCTGGAATGTGCGCCGGCGCCGTCCAGTCTCAGGCACACCTGCGCGCAGCGACACACAATCCATAGATATAGCATTATATTCACAGATCGATTACTCGTCTCAAGAAAACGTGCAGTGCGAGAGCTACCGAAAAGCAGACTGTCCCTTTCTATCACGGTGAACACCCGCCAAGTTGGTTGATTTGGTTGCCATAGCTAAATTTATAATTAATACGAAAAACGCGCAATTTCCACAAAAAACATGAACAAAAAACACGAGATCTCGGCTCGAATTTTGGCCGAGACTGCCGAGACCGAGAGCGAGACCGAGATCTCGGTCGGTGAAATGAAATGAAATGTTGAAATGTTTTTAAGTCCTTGTTTATTATTTTACTTTTTGCTCATTGTTTTTGCCTGTCTACAGGGCAAAGTTGAAGACGAATACAAAGTGGGCATCATCAGATGAGATTGATGGAAATAATAAAGAGAGAGAGAGAGATTTTATTATATTAAATCCTTATTTTTTGTAAAAAATAAAAAATAAACTATAAATATTTAATACGTTAAATAATAAATTTCTTAGCGAAGTTCATATGAAATACTTACTCAGCTACCATAGATGCAATTTTATTTAGTGCCAACTTTTAGAAAGGGACCGTTTAGTTTACTTCTCGATAGCTCTCGCTCGGCACGTTTCCACTCATCAACCATGTCAAGTGAAAATGAACGTTACCTTGTTATTAATAGAGTGCATTTCACTCATTAACGTTTTGATATTAACTGCTCCTCTTGAATATAAACTTCTTGGCAGCAGCACACAATCACGGCTGAACACACACGCGCAATATTCCTGTGCGCACACGTGCGTGCGTGTGGACGTGCGTGCGCAATAATTTATGACCGCCTCCGCGTTTATGCGGCCACATGAAAGCATAGACCCTATTGTTTACAGCAAAGGGTCTGAGGCCAGTTATAGTTGGTTTTGACAGTTGAATGTTTAATTGAGCGTTAATCGGTAAACATAAAGGTACATACCTTAGCCAGCTATTTATAGCACCAAATTGTCGCTGTAATAGGTGCCTATGGAAGTCCAAGGAAGTAACAGAGCAATCGTGCCAATGCCATACAGCATTGTCTGAAAAAAGTGCAGCCTGCTAGTGGTCTGATCCGTAGCGAATGCAAAGTAATGTTTATGACGCAGAAAGGTGGTGTAAATAAATTTACATACAGATTATCATAAATATCAACGATCAAATTATATACATAGTATGATCTGGCTCAAACCTGATTGGGAGCTACCGGATGTACACTTGAGCTATAAATGTATCAGTATCAGTTCAACTTTTTTTGCTCCAAGCCGTCCTGTTCCAAGCCGAAAAGTGACCTGATAGTTATAAGCCCATCATCTATAGTCGCAGTTACCACTGATATAAAAGGAAAGTACTAAGTACATAATAGTAGATACAATTAAAAATCTGTTATATATTATTTTGGTGGAGTTCCTACACCAATATTGATTGTGAAGAATCAATATTGTTGAAAAAACAAAAACTTTACAACATCATAATACCCTAAAGCTTTTTATGATCATAATTGGCCGAAGCCCGAATAAAAGATTAGAGAATCGACGATGTGAAATGAATAGACCGGTAAAAAGAGTTTGTATAAAGTGGAAAAATGCAAAAATACCAAATTGTGTACAGGTTCACACGGCCCTGCCGACGCGAATTTTACAAACAGCTCACGTGTTCGCTGTAGGGCGACCATGGGTTTTTTGAGGAATTTGGAGACATTTCAGTTTTGAATCCCATTCACAAACTATAATATTATATGTTTCAGAAATGAGATACCCTACTAAGAATTTAATTTAATATAAGAACAGGTACAATTTCGTTTCTGAGATAAAGACCTAGAATAGAACAGATCGTTTCCGTAGCGCCTTAAAAAAATATCTTAAGCAGCTACTTTACATGAAAGGAGCGATGGAGAGACCATGTAAATATACAACTAAATATGTATTTTACACTTACTGCACGAACATACACGTCGCATAGACTTCGTATTTTTCTTATAAAACCCTTTTACTTAGTAGATACGGTAATTTAATAGACGCTAATCTCAGCATTTTCCTTACAGGGCCTGGTTACTGTACAGTAAAAAGTTGCGATAATAGCCGTACGCGGATGTTCAAAGCGGACAAAATAACACAACAAACATAGCCTGCCTGTATAGCCTTATGTACACCGTGCAAGGTTAATGTGCTGCTGAGAAAATGCCGCTATTTCTTATGGTGTATATAATAAGGATGATTGTTGCGCTAGAGTTGTGTTGGGAGGCTGTGTGGGCACATTGTTGTATGTCTGGAAGAGATCGTGGTCGGTTCTCACGCAGGCGCACAGGTGCGCATCCGGCTATCTCGGCGCAGGATTTGAATCAGTTTAGTGTGAAGCGTTCTAATTATGGATGCGAGACAAAGCCTTTAATTAGAGAGCCTAAGATTTGGGAAAATATTTGCGAATTAGCGCTGAAATATTTGACAAATTCCATTGTGTTATATTTAATAAACCATCTTAGACATTTTAATCATGATTACAAATATAAAAAACAATACAATATAATACTCAAATAATCCACATCATTCATAACCTTATCTGCAACGCAGGCTTCGTCAGGCCTGGCTACAAAAGAAAATCAGCAACGGGCTTCGTCTCATACAAAACAATGATGAAATCCACAACAGGCTTTGTCATTCTTATTCACTAATTAAAATTATGTAGTTACTAGAACCGCCCCGAACTCGGCCCAAATGTACCCATCACACTAGCAACGTTACCGCGCTGAATAGCTAATGAGATCTGTTGCACCAGGTACGATCCGGAACGATCTCTCGACCTCTATCTCTTAGTTGGCGACTATATCCCTCACAAATTCCTTGGCACCCAAAGCCCTAGGTCCAGCAGTCTCCACTGCAACGGGCACAAAGTCGTACATTGGTTCCAAGGCAGAGTACTTGGCATGCTTCAATTTGGCCGCCAACTCCGCGGCTGACCCAGCGGACCTAATGGTGAGATTCAAGTGGGAAATTGGCAACGTGCAAAACGCGTTGCCATGGGACCAATGTCAGACCATCAGGTCTCTTACCATTCGTTCGGCACAACCCTGGAGGTTCCAGAACGCAAGGAATATTTGCTGACACCAAAGCTTGGCTAACCACCTCATTGAGTGCATGATGTCTTGGAAATCGCCCTGCGGACTTCAATCAACTAAGGCCATGGGGTCCATTTTCCTCCACCGTGCCTCCAAAAACGCACCGATGCGCCTCGCACACCTTACACCTCAATCGTAAAGCAACTATTGTCTAAGAATGTGCCTAAGGAGGGGGAAGGTAGCGCATGTAGCCACGCACCTGATTCAAACCTATGCGGCCTATTCGGCCTTGAGGCGAGTCAAATTTGATCCTACGGCACTCCTCTCCAGTTCTGCAACGATTTGCTTGCACAAAATGTCGTCCCATTCCCTTTGCAAGATGAAATTATCAGACTGCTCGCAGTCGCCACTCAAAGTGGTCCAATACGAAAGTGCCTCCGCCAGAAAAGGTACCTGAGTTATGCCACCATCATTGGACAAAATTAAAGTGACAAGACCCAAAGTGCCGTGAGCGGAGGCCAAAAAAGCGACCACTCGCACCTCCTTACACCGGCGTATTCCTATTCCACCGTAGCGAATTGGGAGAGCATTCAACACGGCCTGTGGATCACTCCCAATCGTACCGTCATCCAAGTACCACACGTTTAAGGCTGATTCCAGCGATGAAATGACTTTCTGTATGGCCAAACAAAAATTAAAGGTCAGCCCTTGGTGTGACGCCTTAGTCGCATCATTGGCAGGTGCTAGTGATTAACTCGACAGAAGAAGGCGAACCGCACCCCTCTAGTCCTCATCCTCATGCACTTTACCCTCTATCGCATTCACCCGAGACCGAGATTTTCTGCCCCTTTCTGGCAAAAATAAACTTGCATCTATCGTACTATCCAGATTCTCCTTTACCTTAGCCGGCAACGCCGATTTCGCGGTATTCTCTGCGAACTCCTTGTACAGCAATTATTGCGCCTTTCCTCCACTGCATAGTGTCTTCCTGATTGTATCACCTATAGTCGCTATCACCTCCACAAACGAAGGATTTTGAGCCACTGCTACCGAATACTGGAGTGAGATAACATCTCCTTCTGGTACTTGGCCCAAAAGCATTATAAAAACTCACAAATTAACGCCTTTTAGCCGCTCGGATAATTTAAACATACAAAATGTAAACAGAGCCGTTGTTTACCGTGCGCCAATCTTCCCTCTCTCAAATTAAAATATACTCAGAAATGCGGTATATGTATTTCAATGGTACCTACATAACCATAATATATCTCTAAAGTCTAAACAGTTTTAAATAAATCTCACTCTCATCTTTTATTAGCCATACCAAAGATTTATTTATTACTTCATCCTTTTGGGCCATACTCTACATATAATTATAATTTTCGAGCATACAAACTGATATTTGCGCCATCTAGTGCCCGTGCTAAAAATTATCTTTCTCACGGCAAAGCTAGACACAATAACCCCACTCCGACACTGGCTGGTAACTGAATGACCGGCCTTTCTCGTGGAGTTCGAGGTTGTCCATTCGTTGCCTGTCACTGCCGATTACACCAGTCGTCATGACAAGCCCTTTTGTTGATATTACTGAAGGCAAGTTAAAGGGATTCGAGAAGAAGATAAACAACAGAGTTTTCTATGGATTTAAGGGAATTCCATACGCTAAACCACCTATCGGTGAATTGCGGTTTAGGGTAAGTTTTTTCAAAGACTGCAGCAGAATAACGCTTAGTAAACTCTGATACTAACAATAGTGCATATAACATACCACTTTATTGCCGGCGATAAGCGCATAGGTAACTAATTGTGTGTTGTACATTCTATTTATATTACTTCACTTCTATATCTAAAATAGGTTGTTGTACTGGCATTCTAGCCTAGTCGGTAGTGATCCTGCCTAGCAAGAAGTCCCGGGTTCGGATCCTGGTCAGGGCATTTATTTGTGTGTTTATAACGAATATTTGTTCCTGAGTTATGGACGTTTTCTATGTATTTAAGTACTTATCATTAGGTATATATCTACTATATATATATCGTTGTCTATTACCGACAACACGAGCACTACTGAGCTTAAGGTACTGTGGGACTAGGTCGACGATTTGTGTAAGATTGTCCCCTATTATTTATTTATTATTATTATATCTAATTGTCTATGTATAGTAATAAGATAAACGTACACAATGAGTGCTGAGAGATGCAGCATACAAACGGGCTTTTTGCCGTGCCGTTACTGGATTGCCGGCTTGTACCAGTAAGATTCTCAGAACTGAATGCAACACTGTTAAATTGATAAATAATAATACCTAATAAATATTCAACAATAATGTTTATTTACTTAAAAACCTAACACAATAGGTAATTTGTTTCACATAAATATGTATATATACCAAAAGTTTGCGTTAGGTTCGTAACACTATTGTTAGGATTAAGAGGGGGCCGACCTTCCAGTGGCGCCCTCATTGGGCCGATTGTTTTTTCTATTCTAATAAACCAATCCATTTCTCTATCCTCCTGAGTCCTGGATAAAATATGTCTACACTTACATAAAAACCGAGAGTCTTTTACAAAGGCATGAGCGTTAAGTCCTGAACTTTCTATCGCTTATTTTAAGGTCTAAAATGAAATTAAACACTTTAGAACGGATTAATCGCGTTTATTAACACCATGATCCTACGTTTCGAGCCCTTTACAGCACTCGTTTTCACAGGGTTAAGATGATGACTGAGAGAATGCGAATTCTCCCTTTTTTGATTGACGGGGAGAATTCGCATTCTCTCAGTCATCATCTTAACCCTGTGAAAACGAGTGCTGTAAAGGGCTCGAAACGTAGGATCATGGTGTTAATAAACGCGATTAATCCGTTCTAAAGTGTTTAATTTCAATGAATAACAATCGCGGTCTAAAATGAGTTTATCAGATTTTCGCTGGACCAAAATTGATTACATACTTTATGCGGAATACGTTAAGCAAATTTTTAATTGCAAATTATTTGGCCTTTATAAATGCCTCTCGGCTTTCTGCGACTAAGATTATGTAATTAAAATGGCTAATTATATGTGATTTTGTATAGAACCGGGTATTTCTTTAAAACCTGGCTACTAACATAGTCCGAGAGGGCTTTAGAAAGTTCAAATAAATTTAACTCGTAATTGTACTTCAAACATCATATTTACAACAAAAATAGTAACGGAATTATAATAACCATACACTATACTCATTAAATACATAAAAAGGCAGACAAAAACAAACAGGATTGAGCGAACGGTTTGGGATTGAACTTTGCTCTACCTGCGCGACGTGACATCTTGCTGGACTCGTGACGTCGTACTGAACGGAATATTCTTGTTTCCGAAGTAATATCGTTAGCTTAAGAGAGATAGATATGATTCTCAAGATCACGCCAATATCGCCCGATTTTAAGCGCAAAACATTAAGGACCTAATAACGGACACTCGGCGTTTTTGGATAACTTTACACGTATCACGATTTTGGCCTTTATAACGGACTCAGGGACTCAGGAGGCTATACCCCACCATAAGATCGCTGTAGTCCCACTAAATCCAAAACTTTTGATGTATATTATTATGGTACAGTTTTATACTACCTACTTACTTTATCACTTAAACGGAAAATGTGGTCACTTATTGCCACTTAGGTGATCAAGTAAAACATATTTAAAATGAAACTATGTGCCAATTACCAAAAGTTGGGGAATTAATAGGACTGCCACGACCTTATGGTGGGCTATAGATAAATGGAATAGTTTCTTACTTTATTAGAAAACACTATTGGCCCAATGAGTGCGCCACTAGAGGGTCGGAGGCCCTCTTAAGCCTCTGCCTCCCGAACATTTGATACGAAATTTAATAATTTACCAGTAGGTTATCGATTAATTCATTCAGAATTACAAGATGTGAGTGAATTGAATAAGCGTGTGGATTGAAATCCAAACGACCTTGAGAGGAGGTCTGTGCCCCGAGCAAAAAGTTGTATATTGTGTCAGTGATAGACAAAAAAATTACAAATGGTATCATTTTATTGTCTGTCATTGAATGCGACCAAGACCTGAAAATGATCCTTATCCGTAATTACGTATGGCGAAATGCTCCAAACTGTGGAAAGGTAACGGCATACATATTTACAGCTTACTTTTTATTTTAGGTTCCGGAACCTCCGGAGCATTGGAAGGGAGTGCGGGATGCAACGAAAGACTGTAACATCTGCATGCAGTTCGACAGAATGTCCAAAACCATCATAGGTAGTGAGGACTGCCTGTATCTTAACGTGTTCACCCCCCTGCTGCCTGAGGAAGGACGGGCGAGCGCGCTGCCCGTCATGGTGTTTATCCACGGCGGCGGGTTCATGTTTGGCAACGGCACTGAACCCGGGCACATGGGTCCCGACTGGCTGGCCGAGCAAGACGTAGTCGTGGTCAACTTTAACTACCGTCTGGGCATTATAGGGTTCCTCAATCTGGATCGGCCAGACGCTCCGGGCAACATGGGACTCAGGGACCAGGTCCAAGCCCTGAAATGGGTACAGAAAAACATCAACAAATTTGGTGGTGATCATAATAATGTAACAGTGTTTGGAGTAAGCGCTGGTGGCTCTTCTGTAGAATACCTTTTACTGTCACCAATGGCTAAAGGTCTTTTCCATAAGGCTATTATGCAATCTGGATCTACTTTACTTCATTGGGCTATAAACAAAGACATGAGGGAAATAATAAAAAAACTACCGCAGATGAGAAATAAAAATATAAATGATGGTCAATTGATAAAGTTATTGAAGAGTTTGGCTTGCAAAGATTTAATTACGGCATCTATGGCAGCTTTGGAAGCCACGAAGTGGAAAGGTGGGCTTTATTTTGGGTTCGTGCCATCAGTGGAAAAACCAAATGGATGGGAGCCCTTTTTAGATAAATCTCCATGGGAATTGCTATCTCGCGGTGAATTCGCTACTGTCCCAATCATCACAGGATTCTGCTCTCGCGAAGACATTTTACTGCGCGTCCATGCTCCGCACTTATTGCAAAAACTAAAGCAGCAGAAAATATTTGTGGATCATTTACCTTTCGAAATTGATAACCTACTAAAGTCTGAGCTAGAAAAGAAATTAAAGAAAACCTATATTCAAGCCGAGAACCGCTACGGAGAAGACGACGAATATGCGATAGACTTTTTCTCAGATGTAGACTTTATTGCTGGAATTTACATTTCTGCTACTTTGATATCAAAAAGGAACCCTTCAGTGTACTTATACGAGTTCTCATACAGTGGAAAACTAAATTATCTAAAAGTAAAGCTTGGGATTACATCTCCTGGGGCTTGTCACGGCGATGACTCTGGATATATTCAGCCTTCAGCTCTAATACCCACCACAGATATTTCAGACACCGACAAAACGGTCCGAGATAGAATGGTGAAGCTGTTTACAAATTTCGCCAAATACGGGTGAGCCCTAAATTTTTTTTAATTCCCCTGAAGTATCGTTTTTTTTTGTTTTGGCGTATTTTTGGGTAAATATGTCCTTAAAGGTACTCCTTTTGCAGAGAGCCCACTCCCGATGTGGACAGTATCATCACAACCAAGTGGGACAAAATGGGCCCAGCAGGACTCAGTCTGGTGATCGACGACCAGCTCACAATGAAACCCTTCGCTTACGCGGCGCGGGCGGCGATCTTCGAGCAACTGTTCACTGGTCACTACGCACCCACATGCCGTTGTCCAGTTTAGTTTTAATGTTATTATGTAACTACCTAATTAAATAGTCCGAATTCTTATTAGAACGTTTATTCAGATGCCTTGAAATTTATGAAGATAATTAATGAGGGATACGAGATGATACGAGGGACATGTTGGAGAAATTAGCGTAACGTAGCTCAGTTGGCACAGCGATGGGCATGTATCCTAGAGTCGCGGGTTCAAGTCCCGCCGGAGGTCATGATTTTTTAAATTTTCCTTTCTTTTCCTTTAATATCGTACGCTGACGTTTCTGATAATAAAAAACTGATACTAAAAATAATATTTTAGTATGGGGTCGCGCATTATTAGTGGTGATTTCTTTATATATCATCTTTATATATCAAAATAATCAAAACCAGATACAAATGGATATCTTGGCATCGCATCACGATGCTAAAAGATTTGGATCTTTCTGGAAGAGCACCAGTCGTCTGGACACCAAGCCTAGCCTACCCGTGAGCGTCGGGGGTGCGAGCGAGCCGGTGGACATTGCAAATCTTTTTAAAACACATTTTAAAATTCAGCCTCGGCTTAACCAAGAGAACGGGAGCTTGATAACTGGGGAGCCGTGTGAGGGCGCTTGTCAACGACCAATTTATTTTTCTGCTAGGGAAATAACTAGTGTCCTACGGAATATGTCGCGTGGCAAGTCGCCTGGGCATGACGGTCTCAGTGTTGAGCACCTGAAGCACGCGGGTTCTCATCTGCCAAGGGTACTAGCAATGTTCTTTGCATTATCCATCGGGCATTCTTATCTACCTGACGACCTAATGAAAACGATAGTGGTACCGGTCATTAAGAACAGAACGAGTGATGCATCGGAGTTAGATAATTACAGACCTATCTCCTTAGCAACTGTGACTGCAAAAGTGCTGGATAGTCTGCTTGATCAACAGTTGAGCTTACACATGAAGCTAAATGACGCTCAGTTCGGTTTTCGAGCTGGGCTGTCTACTGAGTCAGCTATTTACTCTCTCAAGCACACTGTCCAGTATTATGCAAAAGAACGAACCCCTGTATATGCTTGTTTCTTGGATCTCTCTAAGGCCTTCGACCTAGTGTCTTATGATATTTTGTGGTCAAAATTATCCGAAGAGACAAGCATGCCTAGGGAGCTTATATCAATATTTAAATATTGGTATAGGCATCAGACAAATGTAGTGAGGTGGTCTGGCAGTGTGTCGGATGTATACAGGTTGGAATGTGGAGTGAGACAGGGCGGGTTGACGTCTCCGAAGCTTTTCAACCTGTATATGAACCGGCTGATCGAGGAGCTCAGTAACATGCCATTTGGTTGTTCCGTTGGTGGAAAAGTCATTAACAACATCAGCTATGCGGACGACATGGTGTTGCTGAGCCCGTCGATCAGTGCACTGAGAAAGTTGTTGGCCATATGTGAGCGTTATGCTGCTGCCCAGGGTCTCAAGTACAACGCGACAAAAAGTGAGCTGTTGGTGTTTAGAGCGGGCAACAAAACTTGTGAAGTTGTCCCGCCAGTCTTACTTGACGGCTCACCGTTGAAAAGAGTGCCACAGTTTAAGTACCTGGGACACTGGGTAGTGGACACTCTATGTGACGACCTTGATGTGGAGAGGGAGCGCCGAGCATTGGCGGTCCGATGTAATATGCTGGCTCGTAGATTCGCGCGTTGTAGTGAGGGTGTCAAGATTACTTTATTTAAGGCGTTTTGTCAATCCTTCTACTCGTGCGCACTATGGGTTAGGTATACGCAGCGGGCCGTCAATGTCTTAAGGGTGCAGTATAATAATGCATTCAGGGTGCTGATGGGCCTGCCTCGCTATTGCAGCGCGTCCGGCATGTTCGCGGTTGCGGGCGTGCCCGGGTTTCACGCTATAATGCGCAGCAGGATCGCGTCGCTCATGCGTAAGGTGCGGGGCAGTACCAACAGCATCCTGAAAACGCTTGCTGAGCGGGTGGACTGCCCGATAATGCGGCATTGGGATGAGGCTCACGCTCCGGTGCGTGCCCCAGCCCGTCGTTATTAAATAGGTACATAAGTCTAGCTTAGTTACTAACCCTAGTTGTAAGTTTCATTTTGTTATTTTTTTGTTTTTGTTACTAACAAATTATGGATCCCAGTGTCCGAAATAAATTATATTTGAATTTGAATTTGAATTTATATAACTTGATTTTCCACTTGCCGATTAAGAAGTACACACGCGTTCAGAATTGCATGGGCAGTTTATGAATGAATTCATTCATAAATTGCCCATGCAATTCTGAACGCTATAGTACATACTTACTTTCTTACAGTAGATGTTGCTAAGCGCCCCCTAAGGTGCATACGAGGGCTGTGGCAGAGAAATTCCGTGCCACGGGTGTGGCCTCCGTAGTTCAGTTTGCAGAGCGATGGGCATGTATTGTATCCCAGAGTCACAGTTTGGAGATCCGCCCGAGATCATGATTTTTTTCACTTTTCCTTCCTTTGTAAGAAATGTGGTGGTCTGCGAAGACGTTTCTGCTTAAAAAATAATACTTTAAGACTAATTGGACAGTGTTATGAAATAAGCGATCAAGCTACAGTTAGTTGAAATCGAGAAAATGAGCTCAAAAGATTGGAAATTTGAATCAGTTGTTGTTAGTCCATTTTTAAAGCAAAAAAGTTAATTTTGACATTGAACCTATAAAACTGTTCATAATTTAAATAAATTGAAAAAATAACACCATACCTATTCAAGTTTCGAAGTTATTAACGTTTTTCCGCTTGATTCTTTATTGCACTAATACTGCGATGAGGTTAATTTATTTCGTCGTAGCGTAGGTACTATGAGACATATTGTTGCTTGATTCTTTAATGCAAATTGTTAGAGGTGAAGTGAATAATGGAATAAAATAAAATTCCTTCCTTTCCTTATAATGGATAATTTAAAATTCCTTATAATGGAAATAAATCAACAACAATGTTTTCCTCCACAATAAGTAGGACTAATCCGTCTAAAAAATTAGTTTTGTACTGCAATCGACTTTTTTTTTATAAATGTCAAAAAAATCAACATACTCGTAAATGGCAGAATTGGCGTTGTAAGTAACTAATAATAATTAATTAGCACACATAAGATATTATAATATAACAAACCGCTTGATACTTTTCATGTCTTTAAACATGAAAAAATATATATTCTGTTTATTCTTCTTCTTCTAAGATATCAATGAAAAACTGACATCATCATAGGGCGGTTAAATCGATATTGCGTTAATAAATCATTAAAACTTTTAACCAAAACGAATTAAACGAATCTTTATGGCGCTTAACTCGTTTTTGCGATTTAGAATACACGCTTATTATAATTTGTAAAAGTAAATTTGGCGTTCAATTCGTTTTTACGTAACGATTTCTTGCATAGGGCCATACATATTTTAACGTGTCGCTTGATTCTACCCCTTAAAATAAGGCTGTAAGCATGATTTTTCAGCACTGCAATAGTCAATACTATAGATTATCACATTTATATCCGAGTTGCATTCATAATTTTTTTTTCGGATTTTGGCGCTTAGTTCGCTATTCCATAACACTGTCCAATTTAAGGTTAACTAAGGGCGTATGAACTGAAATTTTGCGCACTTATTTGTTTTCATATTTTTTACTGCTGACCCCGTGAACTTTGTTCCGCCTTAGAGGCAATAAATAAGCAGATTTTGGATGTTATTAAGTTTATTTATTTATTAGGAAACATAAATAAAAAACATAAGTATTTTAATGATTCTGCATGCATAGCTTGCACTCTTCAGTTATGGAAGTTGTGATACACGATTTTTTTTATTTTATTATCAGGCACAAGAACAAACAACGCAACGCAGGTGGTCTTCCGACCCGTGAACATGCCACGTATGGTTTTTTATTTTTTTATTTATTAATCTCTTGCAAAGTATCCCGATGTCCGTCTCCTGGTTCTTAGCTAGATCTACACCAAATTTCAGCCCAATCGGTTCTTGAGTTAGAAATAGTGTAACTAACACGACTGTCTTTTAATGTTTTCATTAATATCAAATTACTTACCCACAATTTTTTTTACATCGATATATGTTTTCATCCCCTGGATTTTGTAGACAAGGTGCCTACTCTAATGTCAAGGAAAAACCTTAAATGATGAAATATCTTTTGCCGCTACTAGAGGAAGTTTTCGTTTTCTCTGTCAGCGTGTACGCAGATACAGGTAAACATACCGGGTGGCGTATTTACGAATTCTTTTACTATTTAAGTCACAAGTAAAAAAAACACTCAAATAGATGAGCTTTTGTTTATGCAAATTAGTCTACGAAACCTTTGGACAGTAATAGGTGACTAGTTTTGTTCGTGCATATTGCTTGCACCAAGTGTGCAAGCAATATGCACGAACAAAGCTTGCATTCCATCTAACCGATTTCAAGCAATACAAAGTTTAAGGCAGAGTTATTATAGGTATCCTAATAAACAGTTTTGAATTTTCAAAACATGTCAAACTAATTTTGTGAACCTTTAATGAGCACAAAATTTAAAATATGTTCTGACCCACGTCACGTGGCCCAAGTTTAACTTTTGATTTGACACTTTAAAATTAGGTTAGGCACTTCATGCGATCAAAAACAAATGTCATGATGATACGAGTGTTGGCCGTTTTCAGTTTTCAAACTCATTTGTTTTAATATGTCGAATAATACGGAAGCTGGATTTACGAAAGCTTAGGTATTTACCAAAGGTCCTAGATTCATATATGGTAGCATATATTTTCGCTAACTATCCGGGGGTACATTTGTTCTTCGCAATTTCGAAATGTGAAAACTTCAGTGTAAGTATCTATTTATTTTTCGACCTACGTATAGGCAGAAAAAGATTGAAATTCTTATTAGATGCATTGTTGGTTTTGTTGGGTCATAAAACGAGTGCTGTAAAGTGCTCGAAACGTAGGATCATGGTGTTAATAAACGCGATTAATCCGTTCTAAAGTGTTTAATTTCATATAATAAGTTTAATAGAAGTAAACTTTAATATTTTGCCTTCGAGATTAGATTATGTTATTCAGATTATTCATGATCATGAATGACACTTTGTTCTAATTGAACGCCATAATGTTTTTAAACTTTCTCGACAGTCGTACGTAGGGCCTTACCACTCTTGCGCTATTTGAAAGCGATGTCTATATATTGTCTATACAAAACTTACACGCGGCGAACTCGCGAAGTGTTCGTCCCCATGGGCGTTTTCGCGAGAAGAGATCCAAAAACTTTTTTTCTAAATCAGGTAAATTTAATGCTTTTCTTACACAGAATCACCGCCGAACGAATCGGCTAATATGCACGCAAGCATAACCATAATTTATGGTCA
Source organism: Lathronympha strigana (assembly GCA_949128165.1). Taxonomy (NCBI): domain Eukaryota; kingdom Metazoa; phylum Arthropoda; class Insecta; order Lepidoptera; family Tortricidae; genus Lathronympha; species Lathronympha strigana. Next base: position 14,817,387 of record OX421913.1, on the reverse strand, counting down.
ATGAAAAAGATAACATCGTTCAATGTGGACACGTTTCTATTGTGTGTTATTTATTATTTATTTATTTATTATGTAATTTGAGGTCCGAACGATCGTTCAGCTGTGCAGCTTTTTAATTGTAATTGAGTCATTTCGTATGAAAACTTCTGAAATTATTATTGTGTAGTGTGTAGGTATCTGCATGGTCATGAATAAATTAATGTACGGAGATTTCTGTACCTACCTAATAAAAGTGCCTTAAACCTATAAAACTGCGCGAGAATGTGCAAGATTGATTTCTTAATCAAATAAGTGGAAAGTAACGCTAAAAGAAAATCATATTTCTAGTCTGAAAATACGAAATCTGGCGTATTTATACGAATCTTCAGAGCCTCGATAGTTCCGAAGCGTACTTATTGGATTATTATTATTAAGTAGTCATTTTGAAAACGGTGTTTAGTAAGCTACATGAGTGCCAATCGTAGAATTAAAAAAACCCGTGGACGTAATCATTTCATACCCCCAAAATACACTCGTGAATTTTATAAACTTCGATCGAAAACAAACACGCATACGTCTTTGAAATTTTAACCACAAAAGGTTTCAATAACTTGCTTTTCACTAATCTAAATGTAAAAAAATACAAAAGAAAAAAGAAAGTGAGTCAGTTATTGGGATTTTAACCTGGGACCTAACCAGCCTCGCACTTAATGTAACAAGCGACCTGTCGAATGTTACATTTTTTGCAGTATGTTTTGGAGGTAACAATCTTGAACAATCTTAACATGAGGTAAGGACACAGTAATGATGCAACGAATAAGTACGTCATGTTAAAGATCATGCTTTACGTAACTAGTATACTCGGGTATACCGACTATAGCGCATAAGCGTATAACTAGTATACCGACCAGCAAATATATACAGTTAAACCCATGGTAAGCACAGAGCAAGTTGCGCTGCCAGTGACGCAGATGCGAGTACAGTATACTAAACTATACTGCAGTATATTTAAACTCGTGGCAAATGCACAATATATATTGTGTTTAAAGTAAATTGAAAACGCCCAAAGAGATTGGAAGTCGTAGGGCGACGTAAGGTTGTCACACTAAAGAGGTCCGTGCTCTGTGATCTTACACAAATCGACCTAGTCCCACGGTAAGCTCTAAGGCTTGTGTTGTGGGTACTAGGCGACGATATATATAATAGATAGATACATATAAATACTTAAATACATAGAAAACATCCATAACTCAGGAACAAATATTCGTGATAAACACACAAATAAATGCCCTGACCAGGATTCGAACCCGGGACCTCCTGCTTCGTAGGCAGGGTCACTACCAACTAGGCTAGGAGGCCGTTAAGAATATACTAAAGAGGTATGTACTTACTAAGATTGTATGAATGGGTATTTAAACTGATTGTTGTTATATGTCGACTAAATACGTACTTAAGTTAACGACTGATTATTCAGTGTACCTACTCCGTGTACTCGCAATATATTTAGATACCTACCTGTGTTTCAAGTAGGTAATCACTACTTTGTATGAATCTTTTAAACAATAGCAGTAAAGGATTATCAATCACATTAATAACTAAGACAGTTTATTGTTAATGAATTTGCATAAACAATGGCTCATTAATACAATCGGAGTCTCTAGCAAAATGTCGTAACGCAACCATAATAGACTAGCATTTGTTGTCAGTATAAATTTAGTTAAAAAGTCTATGCAATTTCAGTCAGTGGACTGAAATAGATTAGGTTTTTTTTCAAGTTTTGTCCCAAAAACCCTAAACCATTTCAGTTCGCACTTGAACTGAAATAGTATAGCATTCGTAAATTCGCTACCGGGTGTCCGGTCCGGTAACTAACGGACAACCTTGAAACCACGAAAACCTTAGCCTGGTTTTCGAGATATTTGCATATTTCATAATTTTAGGTTTTTGTTTTCTTATCTCACTGTAATGATCATGGAAGTCACAAATGAAAAGTTTTTTGCGTTCGGTTTTTTGAAAAACATTTTCAAATAGCGCTAAAGTGAATGTCATAGGACTTTCAGGACTGTGTAAACAAACCGCCATATTGAAATTGTCTTTGAATGATGAATTTACTAGTGATGGGGAAGTGCTATTTTAAGTCAAAATAAATCGATTACTAAAATACCAAAAGTAAAACACATCTCATCTTCATATTTTTAATTGGTTTAATCTTCTGAAAAATCGGTGCTTGAAGTTTTACTAGAGTCACCAGTATTAATTATAAAAGGTGGCGTTTTACATCATCGGTATACCCTATCGATGATGCCGTCTAAATTTTTCATTTTATGCTCTTCTCCTATTACATGATCCACGCATTTCTTCCACTGCATGCATCCGCATCTGAATTTAGGTATTATTTTATTTAATTTTAAGTATATTATAACTTACGATCCTTTGCTCATTTACTTACCGTGTAGTGTACACAATGCCTATATCAGGTAGATACCGTGAGTACCGGCATTACAATGTTACTAACTTTAATCACATCACTAAACGTCATTGCATTTTGTCGAAATAACGTAACTTTTAAATCGTATTGAATTTTCAATGAAATTTCCAAGATTAAGTAATTTTTCCTATATTTTTTTTGTTTTTACGAGAAAGGCTATTTTAATAGTGTATGCTTTCAATGACTTTTGATGAGGTGGTGTGAAACTTTAAGGAGTAACAGTGATAAATCAAAGTGACGCCGTTTGTTTACATAGTCCTGAAAGTCGAATGACATACGGTTTACTAACTGACGTTTTCGTAGTCACGGCGTTTTTAGGATTCCGTAGCCAAAATGGCAAAAACGGAACCCTTATAGTTTCGTCCAGTCCGTCTATCCGTCCGTCTGTATGTCACAGCGGTTTTACTCAGTAACTATAAAGCATATGGTAACGATATTTAAGTTAGAGGTGTATTTTGTGTGCCGCTACTTAGTTTTGCATATAAATTGCGAAAAAAGTATGTTTTGTGGGAGCGCCCCATACATGTAACTAAATGTCAAAAACATTTTTTTGCCTAATATCTACTCTAGGTACATCATTTGATAGGTCTTAACAAATAACTTAGAGGTTCCTTGAATAATGGCCGATTATTTTAAGGTTCCTTACCTCAAAAGGAAAAAACGGACCCCTTATAGGATCACTTTGTTGTCCGTCCATAGGTACGTCTGTCTGTGAAGACTCTTTATCTCGGGAATGCGTAGAGGTAGCAAGTTGAAATTAATACCAGTCACAGACACAAGTCTGCGATCCCTTTAAGCTGTGGAAAAACCAAACCTCTACGTCAACGTATTCAAAAGATACAGCCGTTTATGTCGCATTTCTCGTAGACCTAGAATCACGAAATTCGACAAAAAGCAAGAGCTTTTAGCACAAGTACAGGAGGAAATCGGAAAACCGTATAATTACCGCACACTGAGAGTTCTGTGCCACCAGTATTTTTAAGTAGGTACCTAATGTCATAAAAGGGGGAGAGCATCCTTTGTGCTGAAACCTCAGTGGGCGAGTCCGACTCGCACTTGGCCGGTTTTTTTGTAACAAAGCCTCAAAAAAAAATACATTTTAGACTTAGGTACATTTTCTACAAGTTTAATCAAATAGTCGCTGAATTATTATTCGTATTAATAATAGCTTACTTAATGGTGATTGAAAAAATTTACAAGAAGTGCTACTTAGTTTATTATTTCCCAAAAAAAGATTTTACCTTTAATGAAACATTAAATTAAGAGTGAATATTTGTTTCCAGTATAAGACTGTTAACATTTATTTGCGATGTCGGAATTGCTTCACCAGCCTATCTTTAGAATTCTGGTATTGTATTCTAAGTTAAAAAAAATATTTTTAAAATATTTAACGTTTATTATGTAATATTGATAGCTAATCGTGCAGTAAACTAACGAAGCAGTATACAGCTAATGAATAATTAATCCTGAAACGAGTTTAGTTACTCCTCTAGTCATCAAGCGGCAATCCCGGGATCCTGGCCGCCTGAGAAACTATATTTTAAGTCTTAGGTACAGCTATTAACTTAACATATAGCGAGGCCAATTACCGAATAACGTCGCCCAAGTGGCATTATACCATTCTATTTATATAATATACTCAAATATTTATAATATGTGATACTGGCAAAATTGTCCAACACTCGGACAGAAGGCGGTAAGGGCATTTATTTGTGTGATGAACACAGATATTTGTTCCTGAGTCATGAAATGGATGTTTGCTATGTATTTATGTATTTACATATTTTATATACCTATCGTTGTCTGAGTATCCGTAACGTGCCGTAGCACAAGCCTTCTCGAGCTTACTGCAGGACTCAGTCAATTTTGTAAAAATGTCCTGTATTATTTATTTATCTGTGAGAAAAAGTTTGATATCGGGTTTTCAAAGGTTTTTTCGAACCAGGTATAAATTTTATTTAAATGCCGATATTTACAATAAGTTTTTGTTAGTTTAACATATTAATACATTATTTTAGGATTTGAGTTTAGGAAGTTCGGACGTAAGATTCGAGCACGGAACGGAGAAACCTCAGCGACGCGGCGGCGCCAGCGGGGCGCGGTGTGAAATACTCAGGTGCATCCGAACCTGCCCGCGCGCAACTACAGCGTGCTCCAGTCTCGACGGCTACGCATCCATTTTTGTACAGTCGGCCAAAAATGTGGTTTACCACCCTAAGGTTGAGATTCGTTTGACATGAGACAACAAGGTCGATTTCCCCTGGCAATAATATTATGTCAGTGTCAAGTCAACCTTAGCGATCGTTAGAGTTCGCAGAAACTTTTGTCAAAAGTGGTAGACCACTTTCTTGGCCCACTGTACATTTGTGTTGTGTTCACCTGGGCCATACCACGAAAATCGAACGATTGTATCTCCATATCTGTCACACTTGCATATTGGAGTGACAAAAAAGTTTTCCCGTCAATGCCAATTTTCGATGTTCGTTGTAGGCATGCTGGGTGCGTAGACAAGATGCCATTCGTTCACGCTCCGTAGCGTAGCCTACTTATCTCTCTCTATCACGCTTCCTTATTAGTGCGTATGTCTTGGAAAGGACTGCTCCTATGTCTACTCCATGAAACATATCTAAAAACCATGATGTTAAAAAGCTTTCGAATATTGATTACGTGACTGTGTTATTTTCGAAGATTAACTCAAATTGCTCAAATTGGAATACGCGTTTGTATGTTACGACAAGATTCCAGAACCATTTAGATGGTTGGCAGTCCTCAACTGTGCGCTTTTCCCGAAACTTCCTGCCTCGCACAGCTAAACCGTGGAACGAACTGTCGCCAGCGGTGTTTCCGGACCGATACGACCTTCAAACCTTCAAGAAAAGAGCGTACTCCCACCTTAAAGGCCGGCATCGCACTTGCGACACCTCTGGTGTTGCGGGTGTCCATGGACGACGTTAATCGCTTACCATCAGGCGATTCGTTTGCTCGTTTGCCACCTATAGCATAAAAAAAAACGACGCAATGCCACAAACAGACACACATACACATACTTCCTTGTTTTCTTTAAACTTTTAATGTTCTTCTTTTTTCGTTGAGCGTTTAGAAACATAACGACGACAGAGATTAGAGATTGGAAATGTAAATAATAGTAGTAGTAGTAGTAAGCACTTTATTGTACACAAAATAAATCACAAAACAACTGAAAAGAATTGAAGTACAAAGGCGATAGATAATAGAAGGGTATAGATGGCTGTTCACATAAAAAGTACCTACTATGTATTTACTTTGGTAAAAAAACAATATTTTTTTATAAAACAAACTGACAAACAAGTTTTGTGTCAGTGGTGATGAAAAACTGGAGTGACTGGACAATTAAGATAAAACAAGATAAATACATACATAAAGGGTCAGAATCTTTGAACGCTTTGGTCTATTTTATATTGTAATGTTACATAAATTATGATTGTAATAAATATGTACATTCTAAAAAATAATTAATTCTTTTACTTATTTAGTAAGAATAGTTAGGTAGTAAGAGTAAAATAGATAAAAAAAAAATCTGTGAATCAAATAAATAATTTCTATTTCTATAAAACCGAAACACGCTGTGTACATAACAGTCTCGAGATCCTTTCACGGCTGCGCGTGAGTCGTGATTTGATTCCCACAGAACAAACCGTATGTTCATCTCTTTCCAACTTCTGTAACGCAACAATAGCTGTCCCTTTCTACTAGTAAAGCCTTTCGGTTTTGTTGATGCCCAGACGACACAATAAATTATCTTTTAGTTCAATTAGCTTGAAAAATGTCCATAATGTTTCTGAGTGTACACAGTAACTCTTATTGTTGTTTTGTTAAAAGGATATATTTATTGTCGGCATGTTTTAGGTATTATTGTGATATCTTATTGTAAATGTTCATTGAACTACCCCTGCTATGGATTGGAAATCGTATTACTATTTAAATAGCGAGGGATCTAGACTAATCCCAATAAGACCTTGGTTTTCCACGTGGGTGGAAAGGATAGAATGGCAGTCGCTTTCGCATGAAAGTAGTAGTATTTAGGTACTTATATAATTATTCCTTGGATATTTCCTAAATCAGACGCCAGGCTCCGTTAGGATGCTGCTGGAAGATTGCTAAAGAAATTTTAAACAGTTTTTTAATTTCACCATAATAGAAATTAAACACTTTAGAACGGATTAATCGCGTTTATTAACACCATGATCCTACGTTTCGAGCCCTTTACAGCACTCCTTCACCATAATATTTAGAAATATACTTTCTCTTTAGTAAAAACCCTAAAAATAAAGTGGAAGGGCCTTTTCACGAGAACAGATCAAAACATTTTTTTTAAGGTGGATAAATTTAATATTTTTCCAACTCAGAATAACGAGCTCTTTCAATCTACTTAGGTGAAAAAAACTACGAGAAAAAAAAGGTCTCAAAATTTTCAAACGTTTTACGTTCCTACTCTCCATTTTGTAACCGCAGTACTTACAAGTGTTTGAAAAATGGTAACGAAATGGAAAAAAAGAATTGGGACTCTTTTCTCTAAGTAGGATCGAAAGAGCTCGCGATTCTGAGTAGGAAAAACATTAATTTTACCTGTTTCAGAAAAAAAAGCTTTTGGATCTCTTCTCGCGAAAATGCCTTGATACATTACCTGTTTACACTAAGTGAAGATAGTAAGACGGGACTCGACGAGAATTAGGTATTATTCCAAACCCTACCTCTTCAACTTTGATCTGTTACCAGTTACCTAGTTGTTCATGGATGGAGAACTAACAGACGAACTTATCTGATTTCTTGTATAAATATAACATAGGTAGGTTACCTGCAATACAGTATGAGTTATTCATTTTAATTACCTGCGTTTCGTTCGTACCTGTACCATTATGACTTTATGACTATAAGTATCTACTTAGTGTTTATTTGGGCAAGTATAAATGCACTATAGTTATTTAATATTGTCTGACCTTTAGTCCTAAACCTGCACGTGTTTTTAGGCTCAGTTGCATGAAAGCGACTTAGTTTAGGTCGTCAACTGAATCGCATTAAGACGTGAGGGTAAGGCCTCTGAGAGTCTGAGCAGAGGTACGCGAAGGTTTTGGCAATGCATTTGTTAACCCTCTAATATGACTAAACTGTTAATTTAATTGTGTGGCGTGAACGTAAAATGATCCTAAAGATCCTACTAGATTAGAGTGTAATGTTAGTCTAGCCGTAAGTTCTGTCACTAGGTTTCGTCTAATAAAATTATAATCCATGCCTTTTAATAAAAAATGTGTCCAGGACATGAAAGGCTATTTTATACTGATTAACGAGTAATATAATTATATATCAAATGTAGGTTGCAATCTGTCCAATTATTGTGAACTTCGAGAGGTCGTCGGATCCGAGCACGCGGCTCATTAATGAAAATTATAGTTTCACAAAAGGGAGTCAAAATCAGCGTTAAAGATGTAAAGGACTTAAAATTGTTTATATAATACTTCTATTATAAGGCGTACCTTCTTCGTAATCAACTTATAGTTTTCTGACAAGCTTTGTCCCTTCCGTGTAAAATTACACTCTGAAAACAAGCGTATTTTTAATTCGTTAAATTATATTTTATGTTTATTACTAGGTATAAAATAAACTTCCAAACCATATCTATGAATAACTGGGAATAGCTGCCAATTCAGAACTTATGGCTTTCAAATCAGGCGGCGCGGCGAGGACGCAGAAATCCTAATTTACGAAAAATTGCCCAAAAATTTGAAAAATTAACTACGTGTAGACCCGAGATGAGATTAGGGCGAATTTGATTTTCTGATCAAATGACAATTTGTTTGCGTAATGATGGCGTTAAATGTCAATTCGGACATGGGACAAAAAGATATTACGGTTTGTGGTTATCGCACGATGCACGATAGCAGTGTCGTCACCTTATTGCGCAACTTGTCATCATCTCAATAAAACTATAGCGATAATAATAACAGTACCAAACTATAATAATATATTACCTACTTATCAAATTAAAATATTATATCCTACTTACTTACATTTTGTACGTAGAATCTTTTTGATAACGGATTTAAAAACGAACAATTATTTACAATGAATTGGTACTCATAACATTCGAGTGCCATTTGTCCACCATATTAGTCCATATGATCGATGGATACCCAATTATCAAATGGCTGACATTTGGCTCGGTCGCCTACTCCTTCCTTCGCTAAATAATGTAATGCATTGTGCACAATTGTACCCATATTTGTTAACAATGGGTCGCTGCGTATTGACATCTGGTGGGTCTTCAACTAGCAGCACCGAGTCAAAAGACCCGCTGCGATTTACCAACTAGTTATGCTCTTACGTGTTTTAACTCAAAGGCGTAGGGTTGGGATTTAAATGTGGAATATAGAATAACCTCTAACCTCTCTGTATTCAATACTGCACCTTAGTGATTGGAAGTAAGGGCTGAAATGCTCTAGCATAAATAGTGCATCAATGAGTTGAAATTGCAGGATGTTAAATATCTCCGAATTGCCACTTGTATCATAATCGCGCGGCTGTCGAGGGGTGGCGGTTATTTGCACATTTTGTGTGTTTTGCCAGTTGGCGCAAACATAATGTAATTTGTTGACATGTAGATCGACACAATTGAGATAAAAGACGTGACGTCAAAGTTTACGGCCGGGATAAACGCTTGGGTGGGCAGAGCACTTAATTAAAATAAATTGGCTAACTATAATAATTTCAATAAAATATATAATTTATTTATTACTAACTACATAAAATAGGAAAAATAAGTGGTGGCTTATAAAATAAACTATTTTATTACTATAAGACGCTAATGGCAAACATATTTATAATTTAATGGAAATTAACCTTATCAACAATCCATAAAGTGGTACCTTAGTTACCTACCTACCGTTTAATAAACTGAAAGACAAAAGAGCTCCAATAGCTATTTAGATATAAGAGCCATGAATCTTACTTGTATTGGAGGTATTTAAGGATGACTCTGTCAATTTCTATAGATAGAATCATGTGATAGCTCGGAGTCCTCGGAGGTCAGGTTTTTTATGGAAACCCGGCCCGTTCTAGTGTGATAGTGTGAAACTGTTTATTACAAAAATACGTTTATATTACTAAACTATATGTTTTACCATCGTAAACCGTACCTATGCGTCGTTTAGTAATAAAAAACTTATGTAGGTATATAGTAGGTATACACTAAGTATATAGGTAGTAGATATATTTGTTCTGTATACTTGTTAGGCCCACTTGCACCACCCAGGGTTCGCCAGCGCCAGTAACCCGGCTGTAGTTCAACTGTCAAAATCCATTTTAAAAAAACGCTTATGTAGCTAACCCCGGGTGTAAGTGGGCCTTAATGTTTTTACTAAATTAGCTTATGTCAATGTTATTGCAGACGTCAAACTACGAGTATATGGTGCACCCCTTGCTCGCACACGGTACTCTTCTTGCGGCCTTCACCTTGTTGCGCACGAGTTTCGTTATCTTTGCGCTCGGCACTGGGCCCGCGCGGCATGGCCCGCTATTATTAACAGCCTGCACTAGAACTCTGCCATCAGTGCTTCTCAGCCACTACCATACTCAGTATACTAAGTCTCTGTTGAAACCCCGTAAACGTCAGGATGGTGCAACCGGATCCCGCTGAAACTACAACTGATATAAAGTCGTCAGCTTTGGAGCTAATAGGTAATACTCCGCTAGTCGCTCTTGATCGATTGCACCCTGGCCCCGGACGAATTTTGGCAAAATGTGAATACATGAACCCGGGAGGATCCATCAAGGACAGATCATCACTGTTCATGATAAATACGGCTTTGAAGGACGGTGAACTGACGCCCGGCCACCCTATAGCAGAGGTGACATCTGGCAACCAAGGCTGCGGGCTGGCCGTAGTCGCCGCTGTGAAGAAACACCCTTTGACTCTATACATGTCTGCAGGCAACAGCGAGCAGAGAGCGGTACAAATGCAAGCATGCGGTGCGAAGTGTGTACGGGTACCACAAGTTGAGGGTGTCTATGGTGAAGTCACTCATGCTGATGTTCAAGCGGCTGAAGATCTATGTATGGAAACTATTGCGAAAACCGGCGAGTTCCTTGTAAATCAGTTTTACAATGAAGCAAACGTTCAAGCACACTACGAAACCACAGGACCCGAAATTTGGAGACAAACCGGAGGTCGCGTGAATGCATTTATGGCCACAGCCGGAACCGGAGGTACTTTCACGGGAGTCTCGAAATATTTAAAAGAAAAGAATCCCGAAATTAAGGCGTACATAATAGAGCCGGAGGGCGCGGAGGCTATTGCCGGCAAGCCGGTGACTAAGCCGCGCCACAAGCTGCAAGGTTCCGGCTACGGCGCGGTGCCGCCGCTGTTCAAGCACGAGCTGATGGACGGCCAGCTGGGCGTGTCGGACGAGGAGGCCGTGCGCTACAAGCAGCTGCTCGGCGAGCAGGAGGGGCTGTACGTGGGCTACACGAGCGGCGCCAACGTGGCCGCCGCCGTCAGGTTGCTGAATTCCGGCAGCCTGCCCGAGGGCGCCTGGGTGGTTACCGTGCTTAACGACACGGGGCTGAAGTACTCGCCCTGACCTGGCGAATTAAAAAATCTAAATGGAATCATCACTTGTATATTTTGTATAGTTGATTAATTGAAAAGAAAAACTGTAGGTATAATAATTATGTAACAATATGTAAGTACTGTAAAATAATAGTTTATAGTTACTCGTATGATAACTTTATTGAATTTTATTTTATTGCGACAAGTAGAATATGATGTACCAACTTACACGGAAATCCGAAAATTGGCCAAAAATTATGATTTTATGAAGCCAGTGTGATATCTATCTATGTAATATATCGGAGAACAACCGCTGGCGTATTAAAATAAATTGAACCTTATAGATAATTTAACTGTCCTTAATTACACGTAATGGGATGAAACAAAACCAAATTATAGGGTTGTTTTTTACAACTGTTTCGCAACTGTCTTTATTTTTGTTTTTGACTTGTCATAAAATTAATTTATAAGAAATGTCGCAAATATTCACTATAGGTTACCTATATGAAATTTTCGGTTTGTAAGCAAAAGAACGCCGTTTATCCTTTATCATTTATACAAACTAACTTTTTAATTTATAAAGACGCGTTTGCAGAATTCCATGGACTGCGTACCAAACCAACGTTTCGATCCTGAAAGAACTCAATATTAAAGGGAGATTATCGTCAACTGTGCAAACAAGAATCCTCAAGTTCTTCGGGCACATCCCCCGCAACGAGGACTCTATGGAGCGACTGGTGGTGCAGGGAAAGGTCGAGGGCAAAATGTCTCGTGGGCGCTCTCCGACTCCAACGTGATGGACAGACCTCATCAAGTCCGTCACACACTGCAGCATAAACGAGAATTCTCACTGCTCCAAACATAGCTACATGGCGTCGCATCACCAGAGAAGCGGTGGCAAATGACCCAACCTAGACATGACCACGACCACTCTACCAAGAGTGCACGACTAAGAATAGTACATGTAATGTATTTATTTTGAGTAGGTAATATTAAATTGTCTATAAAATTCACTTTGTTTTAATACGATAATAACATTAGAAAATGTTAGTGACCCGAAACTTTTGCTCTCGAGTGTATAATTTAATGTACTTACCATATATGTAAACGAATAAATGTATAAAGAGGTAGGTAAGTATACCATGGTTAAATAAGTGCCAAATAGTTTTTTTTTTGTTATTACTTTTTCTTATTTTTTTCTGTTTAATGTAATTAAGTAGGGTAGAGCGGGGCACATTGAGCAATTTTGGAATCAAAGCCCTATATTTTCTTAATGGTTTGCTCCCGAAAAATGAAACTCACTTTGATTGCTAGGAAATTTATCTGGCTATAAATAATCCCCGACATGTTTTATTGTATCGTGCATTATTTAGCAAATATTTGCTCTAAAGTAATTGAAGTCAGAATCGCTCACCTTTCTCCTATAGTGATGTAAGTTGAGCATAGGTATGGGATAAATTGAGCAGAGAGAGATAGTGATAACATTTATCAGATAAACTAATCAAAAATATTTAATTTTCTATTTACTCATATGAGTTTAGTTACACATAGGTATACAAAATAATCAAACTCATAATCATAACTCTTATATCCGGAATCAACGTCTATTAATAAATACTTGTCGCAGAAATTTAAGTAATGGACATAAAGACGAAATTATATTTTTCTAATATTGTCTTCTGTTACCGCGATTGTTATTCATTGAAATTAAACACTTTAGAACGGATTATATTTTTCTAATCACTAACAAGCTAAACAAAACTTTATAAAGGTCAACACGACCACAATATATGTTTTCTGATAGCTATGCTATAAGCTATGACCTATACACTTTTTACAATCACCTAGTGTTGGGCATTGCTCAAGTAACCCCGCAATGAAATGCTCAACTAACCTCTTGCCACATCTTTAGAAAATGTTAGGGTTAAATTAAATCAGTCATACTTGCATCAAAATCGGAAATAAAAATCAAAAGACACTTCTATTCAAAATTCAAAAAATTATCCTGCAAGTAGGCCTCAAGGGCACTTTTACAAGTCAGTAAGCATTACAATAAAGCATTTGCATGTACAACCATTTACAATATATATATAAGTAGTATTAGTAGTAGTATTTATTAAGTGATTTATATTATATTTAGTGACTTTCGAGACATCTATTTTCATGAAATTAAAAGAAAAATACTCCAATCTAGTTTTCTTACTTTTGATCGCAAAAAAAAAACAAACGATCCCTGACACCAACTCCGGCGCCGCATTGCAAATGATATTATATAAATAGATTCTTCTTACTTAGATCTAACTTTTCGCCATTAGGTGTTCCCGCGTAGCATGAGTAGTTTTTGAGATATTGCGATTGCCCAACTTACCCGCCTGCTCAACATGCCCCTCCCTACCCTACAAATACGGAAGAGGGTGGTGTTTATATAAAGCTGCCAGTTGCAATGTCGCTGTAGTCACTTTTTCTACCATCATATTATTATGTTTTACAAGAGGCACGCAGCGAAATTGTAACGTTACTTATAGGGGTTACGCGGTTTTTGGACTTAAATGTAGTTTTTAGATGCGTTGTGAATATGATGTACTTATATGAACATTTGTGACGCACGTAAGTAGGTACTATCGATACAATCATTTCGCATAAGTACCTACTTATCTTTGGTAAATTAAAGTGTCATCAGCAGCATTGCCATGAAATGGCAGGATATCCCTATATAACACAATAGGTTAGGTACACAATGTACACACAAACAATACGTTTTATGTTAACGTAAAAAACAATGCGTACAAAAAAAGTACACACTAACCTTCCACGAACGTCCAGAAAAGATAACGCTTAAAATACAAATTAGAGCTCTGAATCCATAGACTTAGAAAATAAATAGACGTAGTGTCACTAAGAAGTAACTGTGATTCCATATTACGCCCATATTACGCCTGTCACCTTGTTCCGACAAGAACGCACACATGCACAGACAAAACATTACGCTTGTCATCTGTCAGTGATAACGAAACCAACCAACAACAAACATCTCCGTGAAAATAATGTGAAAATGCCGACGTGCGTAGTTTTACATTGTAAAAATGCAACCGGTCACAAAAACAAGTCACATGGAATGACCTTTCATCGGTAAAATTATAATTGACACGTGTTTATGCAAAAAAATCGAATATTAACTTCATTACGCGTAGTGTGACCAGCAGCTTGAGTTTGGTTATATCCCGAAAGTCGCGTAATTGCTTGCTTCGTCTTGCATATTTCATACTTATGGAAATATGAAAATCCATGAAATGGTACCTTTCCTAATATATATATATATATAATTTTGTATTTGCATCTGTATTATAATTTGGCTCTTCTTTCCCTGGAATACGTTCCAAAGTGTATATTTAAAGACGTGACTGTACTACTACTACCTACCTTCCACATGATCCCCAATCATCACTTGTCGCATGAATGTTGTTTCAACATTGTTTAGAAAGAGAATTACCTACCTTACTGTAATCCGTATGAAATTGTTTACTATACCTATTAAAGTAACTTTTACTTGTAAATTATGTGTATATTACATATTTACGTGTAATTATTTATAAGCACAGAAATAATTTTCATCAAAACAAATATTTAACTTTTCATTGAATCCCCGGTCATCAATTCGATTTGATTATATTCGGAAAAAAAACTTCACATGGTATCACTCGGCTGCACGCACACATATAAATCGGCCGCCATTGCTGGTCACAACACGATGTATCCGAGTGTTCACTCTTGATACTCTATGTCTGAATCATACCTACCTAATCTAGAAATGATTTATTGTTAGTCAATTCCTAGCAAACGAAATCTACTATCGGATTTCTTAAATGACTTGCAGCTGCATTCCGAGAAGGGATGCAGAGTTCGCAAATAAACAATTCAAAATAATTAGAGGGAACTGTTGATAATTAGCCAATTTGGAGTTTTTATCGCAGCCCTTGCCTAGAGCGGCGCGACTAAAAAACTGTTGCTAACGTCCAGCCGACGCCGTTTACTAAAACTGCCAAACGGCATTCGCTCGTAAGCCGCGGAGTGCCGCCCACCTAACAAGCGGAGATTTTTAAATAATTGCCACCAGCTGCAGCGGCAGGATAGATCAGATGTTTTTGCTGATTGCGCATGGACATCTCCTTAATAGGCTGTTGTGAAAACGACGCTAAATTACAGCGCGAATAGCCGCTGCAAACTAAGGGCCGCGGCTGCTGAGGCCTTCGCCCTCATTTAGGCGAAACTTATAATTTGCAACCCCGAGATGGAACATTCACGGAGCATCCTACCTAAGTGAAAACCTCATCTTAATAAAAACCGGCCAAGTGCGATTTGGACTCGCGCACCGAGGGTTCCGTACAAACAGCAACTGCAAAGAGTTGCAACTCTACCTATATAGAAATAGAATATTTGACGTCAGTCCCATGTATTGACGGATTTTTTTTTAAGTAGGTACTATCAGCATAACATCAAAAAAATTAAAAAAAAAAACAATCTAAGGCGATTTTTCAGTTCAAATAGTTTTTTGTTACTTATAAAAAGAAAATAGTGAATGTGTGTGAGTAAACCTTTGATATTATTCAAGAATTTAAGTAGGTAACTAAACTTGTTCTGTGCGAAAATTCAAACTCAAACGCCACTTGAGCCACCCAGGGTTAGCCGGTAACCCGGACTGAAACGTTTATAAGGTATGGGGTTTGAAAGATAACTCCGGATTAATTAGCTAATCCTGGTTGTCGCAAAGGGCCCTAAGTAGGTAATTCACGATATTATCAAACCTCGCTTTAATTTTGTCCGGATGAAGGAACGGTAGTACAGTCGCCATCAGATATATCGGAGCGTCCGAGGTGTTCACAAATATCTGAACACGCCTCTATTGTCAAGGCGTTAGAGTGCTTGTTCAGATATTTTGCACGCCTCGGACGCTCCGATATATCTGATGGCGACTGTATGAAGGAAATCTGACGGACAATTATGGGTTTTCCAAAAAATGCACTGGGTGTAACAGGGCCTATACAACGAAAATCGAACTATTGCGGATTTGTAACTTCATCTCTGTCACACTTGCATATTGGAGTGACAAAGAGGTTTTCCCGTCAATGCCAATTTTCGATGTTCGTGGTAGGCATGCAGGTATAATTATGCGCATGTTTGTTGCCGACGAGTAGACTCATAAAAACTGACCGAAAATTGTGCAAGCAAAAAAGCGTAAGTGCCTTTCAAATCAAATATCACGGTACTTACCTGCCCTTTTGTAAAAAATAGATTGTTGCCAAAAACGCAAACAGGGCTTGATCAAAGTTCAAAATAATTTTCATGGTATATCTTCCTGAGGTTTTTCACATTTTTTTAACCTCTTGTCCAAAAGTTAGGGAGGGCTACACTTCTTCAGATTTTCAGAGCGATTATTTAACATAATATCAGATTGATCTAATTTTTTTCAAGAATCCTATCAGATGATATGCCACAAGCATTGGCCAACAAATTTTGATAGTAATGATAATGATACATTACATCAGACAATATTTGCCCTGGCAATCCTGGCATGATTGTCCTGCCCCTCATAAGTAGGCAAACAGTTGAAAAGCCCTAATGGGTATTTTCCTCCGGTTTATTTGCACAGACTTTTACGTGTTTGTGGTCGTGACTCGGACGCCTAACGAATGTTTAGCGAGTGCTTAATGTGCAAATTCATTATTATTTATAATTAAATTAGTGTTATTATTCATTTTGATAATTCCAAAAGATTATTTTATGTTTTGGTTTCCATATCAATTATTTTTATTCTGAAACAAAATTTATGTATTTTTTATAATTTAAAAGGATCCAAACAGACTTAGCTGATTATTAGAGAGACTGTGAAAATGTTAAGTTACCGTATATTAAATATGTAAAAGTAATAATTTCATAGAAGTTTGACAGTTCATTTGCTTGGAGGAGATAACGTTATTTATTTCTAGCAATTTTCTTCAGTAGAAAAATACGGAAAATAGGTACCTACATACTTTCATAAAACATAGTCGTGAAGGTTATTGCAAACAGACGACTTTAATTTCAGGTTTTTCGAACTGATAAAATTTATTTTGCAAGACTAGATTTGTTTGTATACCTACATAGGTATTATTATTTTTGTATGTTTTTCCCATCACGGAACAATGGTGGGCGATGTACGCGGAGCCGAAGCCAACACACAGAGCCTCTTTCTACTAATGAAATGTAAGGAGTACACCGAGCGGATGCTGCATCTGCCCGAGTTATATTATATGTGACGCACGCAGAGGCATCACCCGCCAGAGTGTATAGAATGTTTATTTTTGTAATTACTCCTAAATAATTAATTGAAGATTTCAAAATTTGGGGCTGGCTTTCAAAAATAATTATATATTTTTCAATGATTCGATTCTTGAACAAGTTAAATTAAAGGATCAATTCTTCCTCAATCTATTACCACTCAATAATCTGTAGTATCAATAGACTGGCAGCATTGCGGTCCGCATACGTGAGATAGTCTGCATCCAGGGAATTGGTTTAATCTGAGCAAATATTTGAAGGCGACGACGGTGGGAACGCCGCGTGTGCACAGGTGGCGAGTCGTCAAACATCGCACAGGAAATATGTTCATCGTTCTTTAATGATGGATTTAACAGGTTGACGACGTGGTTTGGATTACGCGTGATGATTGTGTGAACAATTTAGGTTACACCTAACTGGGTATCTGTCAGGTAGGTAATTATATTTATTTAAAAGCTATTAATGAAACCTCGTCGATCGTATTTGTGCCTTTAAATCTAGATTTGAAAAAAACTAAGCATGTGCTTCTTATGATTTCCTTTTTTAAATAATATATAAGTATAACTTATATAGCATAATTTAATTATAATGGTATTGTGCTTATAATAAATGAAATAATTTATTTTTCTACGTTAGTGGCCTATCGGACTTTCAATCCGCTGTTCACGAGTTCGGGTCAAAGCTCTGATGCCAGTGATCTTTTATGATTTTGATTATATTTAGATTCTTTAAAATCTTTACGTACCTACTTAATTAAAGCATTTAAATGAAGGAATGTGTACATTGCATAGTTCCGATTTACCAACCTACCAACCAATAAAATTACCTTATTTTTATTTAAATGTTTTAATTTTCGGTGCCGGTTTTATTAAGTTATTCTAATTACAGTAATTACTCGAGTAGATAACCGAAAAATTAATTGGAAGGAGTTATATAAAGACCGGAAACATCGAAGAACCCGATAAACCAGATCGTTTTTTCTGCAATTCAATGCAATGAAATAATTATGCAATGCTATGATGCTTACTTGTAATTTATTTCCTAAGCAACAAGTCTCGTATATACCTAAGTACATATCAAAGGCGGATCTATCGTTACATAGCAAAGTTTACGAGCTGCATTTGTCTGGCGATTGTGAGACGCCACAGACCATCCCAGCTACTAGACGGAGCATGTAAGACAAGACAACTCGCGGTGAACACACATAGGCTGACCGGTATTCATTTGGTATGAAAGCGCGACCGCTTGTTTCAATTGCGTCAACGTTTATAGCCTGTGTAAATTAAAATACATATTTAAAAATAATGGTCCCCGTGTTGAATCCTCTACATTTATAACTCAGTCACAAAATAAACTGATAGGAAACGCAGAGCCTTAACAGTTCAAAATAGAACTACATTCGTCAAATTCTTGGAGCTCCTCTAATCCTTAAAGCGTTTCTGTCCGTTTTTTAGTACAGTCTCTTTTATTGTGGCGCGAAGTTTTAAAATGGCTACTGGCTAAAAAATGAAGTACGCCGAAAGAAGTGCGAAAGTATCGTTGTCACTTTCATGCCAAGGCCGCAGATAGTGACCTTCAAAATTTTTGCTCAATCGACAGTTGAAGTTAGGCATTTGTGATACTTGCGTCGGCGTCAGTTGATTTCGTCATAAAATCAAAGTGGAGTGCTTATTATGTACAACTTGTATACATTTTAAAAGAAGGTAAGTTAAATCATCATTTTATCATTAAACTTTATCAGTTTACTCATTTCACAAACATCTTAAGAGTTATATAACATCTACAAAAAAGTATTTCATAAGATTTAAAATAGCAAGCACTTAACACTATCTTAGAAAAACTTGTTAGTTAATTTTAATTCAAACAGCTCGTAATAAACGGTGCCACTTTTTTGAGACATTGTCGATCATGTAGGCTATTGAGTTTTGCTTTTGAACCCGTACTGAAAAACGGACATTGCCGAATAATTTAAATACAAGGTTCGTTTTATGTTGTGATAAAAAACGGACATTACCGTTGTTACATAAAATAAGTTCCTATACATTGTTTATAATTTTTTAAGCATTGCCGCTTCTTGAGTTATCAAACTACCTAATCTTTTTTATTTTTTAGGATCACAATGGCACATAAAAAATCATGGCGCGCACAAAAAAATATGGCCATGCTCCCGCCATCTGATTCTGAGGAGTCGGATTGTGAAAATGACATCGAAGATGATCTGTTCACGAAAAATAATTGTTCGTCTGCCATGCCACAATCCGAAAGTTCTTCAGCCAGATCACTGTCTCCTGGAATGTCGGATATGATGGATATTTCTGAAAACGATATTGAATTTGAGCCTAGTCCGTCAATACAAAACCTTGTCCAATCAATAATTAGTAGACCTGAAGCCGAATCAAGTGTCCACAGCAATACCGATTTAAATTCTAGTCCTGGCCCATCCATGCGAAACCCTTCTTTAGTGCGGTCTGTATTGGCACCGAGTACACCTTCAACCATGGTGACGCGGAGGGCTAGGATCCATGCGAAAACAAACCCTGCAGCTACGAGCACTCCATCCAATCTGGTTACGCCACTATCCCGAAAACAAAAGTTGCAGCAAATGATATTTCAATTCAAGCGCCAAGAGTTTACCGGTGAAGTCACAATAGAGGATGACGCTAACTGGTGGCGTAATAGACGTTCGACAGTTGATTTTATTAGTGAACGAACACCCTACGACTATTTCAAACTTCTGTTTAAGGACGACTCTTTCAGAACGGTCTTTGAATATATAGCTGAACAGACCAACTTGTATTCGGTTCAAAAGAAAGGCAGATCTATAAATATTACAAAAAAGGATGTTGAACAGTATATAGGTATGGAAATAATCATGGAAATCGTCACAATGCCACTGAAAAAATACGAACAGATAAAGTCCAATATACATTTTGCTGATAATACACAATTAGATGGAGACCGGTACTACAAGATTCGTCCAATAATGGACCACTTGCGATAAAACTGTATAGTAATAGAAGAGGAAAAGTCGTATTCTATCGATGAGATGATGGTTCCTTTCAAGGGAAAAAAGGCAGGTACCAGACGACAGTACATGCCCAAAAAACCTACTAAATGGGGGTTCGAATTCTTTGTTAGGGCAGGCAATTCAGGTATAGTGTATGACTTTTTTGCATATGAAAGAGGCCAATACTTTTGATGGACACGAGTTCACCGAGTGAGAGCATAATTTTCTGGGGATAGGTGGCAAAACTGTGGTGAAACTATGCAGCACAATTCAAGATAAACCCATGACAACCGTGTACTTTGTTTTTTTACTGAGAGGATCCAGTTATATTATGTTTTTAAAAGTTTATTTTTATATACTTTTGACTGAGAAGATTCAGGAGTTTTGATTTTGGACATAATAATAGTCTCTCAATAATTTATGTGTTACAATTTAAATGAATAAAAATGTTATAAAAAGGTATCCGAAAGGTATCACTATCCGAGGACGCTAAATCCATATATAAACTGGTAGCGTTAGGATTAAGTAGAAGATAAGATTATTTGTAATTCTTACAGAGCGACATCGTCACAGAAGTGACAAAGCTCTTTAAATAAAGATTAAAAAAAAAAAAAAGTTTCAATCTAGAACTACCACCAAAAACACCATAAGCGTTAAATAGCTCCATCCATTCATGTCCTGCCATGTTAAGGGTTGAAAGGTTTTTTAGTTCAACTTTTAAGCAGGGAAAAGAGGGTTAAATATTTTGACGACTTATACAGAATAAGTCTAATGAGGATAGTTAGAGTTTCAAATGGTGTAGGAAGAGTATTAGGATGTTACTTCAGTCGAGTTAAAAAACATTAAACAAGAGATAAAACGTCGTTAGGTAAATATAATCTAAAGTTAGTTAGCTTAGCTAACCAGCTATGTATTTAACGTATTATTTTTTTTCTGAAATAAACGGTATATATATTTTTATTTTATTTTACAAGTAGGTACAATTTTATCGATAAGTGTTTAGATCTCGCGCTCTTAGCAAACGCTTCGTAATGCCTGTATAGTCTGTGGAGGCTGCTAATAAATTTCTCCGGCCCAGGGCGAGTGGGCGTGGAGAAAATGGACATTTTCCTGCGCAGGTGTTGTGCGGATTTTCTATACTAGCGTAATGGCGCGCGCGCACCTGCCGCGGTGATTGCGGCCGCAGTTTTTGCCGCGTAATGACATCCTGCGCAGGCTATAATAGAACATGGCCGATTCATGATTAGAAATTGAAAAAAGTAATTAAATAATATACCTTACCTAAGTAATCATCTCAGCGGGATACACGTAAGAAGTAAACACGATATACATTTCAATTAGGTACCTAAGTTAGTACGAAGTGTGTTCATATTGTTGAGAATAGGGCAAATAAAATAGGGTATGAAATGTCAACTTCAGTCCTCGAAATTTATGTCACTTGGACATATTTCCAACCGCTATGCGGTAATTCACGATTTTATTAATTTGAATGTATGGACAAAATCGCAACCTCTATTTTTGACAAAGTTGTACACCGATTGTCTTCTCCTCATCTCATTTTCAATAAATATGCGGTCTCTGTTCTCTTTAAAATACATATAAAAGATGACTCACACTAGAACGGGACGGGACGGGACGAGACGGGCGGGACGGGAACATCTGTCAATTTCTATAGAAAGCGTCACGTGACATCCGAGGGCTCCGAGCTATCACGTGATTCTTTCTATAGAAATTGACAGATTTTCCCGTCCCGCCCCATCCCGTCCCGTCCCGTGCTAGTGTAAGTCATCCTTAAAATGATTAAGTGAAACATTCAGAAAAAGCTCGTATCAGTGTCACCCACTGAAAAATCGCTTCCATTCCTTGCAGTTTTCAAGTCTGAACTGACCGCACCTCAACAGCTAGCATTTTTCATGCACGTGAATCGTTAGATTTTTTACCGCTAACGTGTTTTTCCTGTAGACATCGCGCGTTACAAGTTGAGACCATAAGAAAACCGCCTGAAATTAACTGTTTATGACATATTTCAGATTTTAAGGTTGTATATTTAATCGATATTGTGAAATACTTTATTTACCTATATCTATATAATAACCTTACTATT
Source organism: Lathronympha strigana (assembly GCA_949128165.1). Taxonomy (NCBI): domain Eukaryota; kingdom Metazoa; phylum Arthropoda; class Insecta; order Lepidoptera; family Tortricidae; genus Lathronympha; species Lathronympha strigana. The sequence continues at coordinate 14,794,913 of OX421913.1, read as the reverse complement.
TTCATCCCACCATGCCTAATCTCAGTATGCATTCTTATAAATCTAATCGGATTCTAATTGGATATATGGTGTGACGAACTCACTTGAACTGCCGGCAGGTGGTGGGTGATCTGAGTAATGAATGAGGTAATGTAAGAAGCAATAGTCTTGATTCAAACGTGTCGGTAACTCGGTAAAGTCGGTATTTAATGCAATCTCGCGGCTCGCATTGGCCACCATTGGCCGCGGCCGGCAGGTGCGCGCCGTTCCTATTAGAATCGTGTTAGAGGGCCTGTAATTATATTGGAGGCTGCCACCTGCCGCATGCATGCTTATTTATTAAACTATCTAATGTTTACGGAAATCGCGTCTTCGTGATGCCTCATTTGAATACTCCCCTAGCTTGCTAGGTTCAGTAAACTTTGCACGGAAGAAAGACGGACTGCTTACTCGTAGTTTATCAATCGTGTTTAATAGAAGTTTAAAAATGGAATCTTAAATACATGGTAGTTAAGGAATGCTAAGCCCTGTGTATGTAATATGATTTAGTATGCATTTTTTACTAAGGTAGAATGTTATGAATCAACTTGTAAATTGCCGGCTTATTTTCCAATTTTCAGCTTTTTTAACGAACAGCTTGTCGCCTACCTATTATTAAAGCACCTAAGACTACATGGAGCTTTAATTCGGCACTAAGTAAATACTTATTTAAGTACCTAGTATTTTTTTCGGTCACCGCAATTATTACACAGTGAAATGAAACACTTTAAAACTGATAAATCGCGAATATTAATTAGCTAAGTACATTCTCTACGTTTCATTCAACCCTGTGACAACTCTGAATTAGTGAATTGAAATGTTAATTGAACGATTGCGCTCAAGACAAGACAGGATATTAATTTATATAAATCCTTAAAACGTTTAATTTAAATCATTATACCTTCTTACTTATCTACCTACTTTAAATCTAATATCTCAGATAATTACACCGAACAAATAAATGTCATTAACATTTATTCAAATAATGCGACGAGTTCTATTATCCTTTATTTACGGCTCAGCATAAATAATCAATACAAGGAAGCGACATTAAAACAAGTTACGAAAGAACATAAATAAGAGGCATGTAGCTGGGAGGCTCTAACGCTGCTCAAACGGCCGCCACCTGCCGCGGCACTTTTTAATCTTGTTACTTACCCTGCCCTATACTATACGTACGGCTAGAATTACACTATTACGAGTACACTACACTGAGGCAATGGACGTATAGAAGTGACTAAAATTGTCCAAATACTTACCCTTACTTTCAGGCAATTGAGATATAAATGAGAAGAAATACAGTAACTTGAGTTACTCCAGATCATGGCCACATGTGAATTGCATATACGTATATGTTGGTATTATGATGAGGAGATGAATGAAAGGCCGTCCAATACTTGACCATTACTATTTCTTTTGTTTTTTACTGTATTATATTTTTGTCGGGTAAATGTTGTTACCGGCGTATTGGTGAATTCTATAATGCTGTTGTAATATATTTTTACAATAAATAAAATAAAATAAAATAAATAATCACGCCTACGATAGCTAACAACAATCATGCCATTCAAATTTTCTGCTAGTTTACTGAGTTACTCGGATGCCATACATTACATCCGAGTTATCTGCTACGAAAAACTAGAGTGCTACGTAACGTTTACATAGGTACATCAAGTACCTACATGTCACAGCGAGAAAAGAGCCAATTTTCCAGAGTTTTCTAAAATTCATTGCCCAGGATAGATTTTTATTTTAAATGTTTGTTAATGAAACGTGGCTGGTGTACGGAATCATCGGAATCATTTACATGCGAGTGTTGAAGTTTGAGAATATTTCGTTTTTTTTCATACTAGAGCCAAACCACATTATCTCATTTAAGCAAATGAACTGTCGACTTTCAAAGTTTTATTTTAAACGTCAAACGTTTACTTCAACACTTTCACAGTCTGAGCTATAAAAATCTGGGAAACTTTGGCATAGACGGACTCTATATCTATGTTAAAGTTATGAAACTTACGGCCGCTGATTTTTTATCGGAAGAATTATAGTTATTAAGCGATTCCTGTGTCTATGGCAGGTCATAGTCCTGCGGTAATTGAAGTGATTTGAGTCTAACGCCGTGGGCGCAGCGTCCTGTCACCTGCCCGCGTTCCCGCCGAGATTGCAGGCACCTGTGCACGTGCGTGGATCTTGCTTGTGTCACGCTTAGCGTTGAGCCCTTTAGCTCTAATGTCCATGACATTCTTCAAATTGTGCAGCGAGAGAAAAAGAACTCAACGAGATAATTCCTCGAATTTACATAACTTTATACCAGCACATCAATTGATAATAGGTATACGCGGAGTTATGTTTGGTCCGTCGTTTGCCAAACTCGTCGACTGAAAATGTTTGGATTTTTATAGTACCTATTATAGCATCAGTTTGCTTTCGTAAAAACCACTACCAGGTAGGTAACCCGGAATTTCTGAATCTCGAGTGAGCCAGTGATGTTAAAAGACTTGCAAAGAGACATAGCGTGATGTTATAGAAAACGAGTGACTAGTTCGCTTACAGTTTAAAATGTGAGTTTTAGAACACAAAAAAAGAAAAAAAAAATGGTGTAAGTACGTGAGGTTTTAAGTAGATGTAACCTTGCTGTAATACTATTATAATTGCTTATTAAAATTAAGCCTTCATTTACATAACCGTGCCAAATATTTATCGAATCATCATCATCCTTCTGTATAACATGACGGAGTAATTTTTTCTATATCTTATTTTTAGGACCGCTGCAATAGTAAAGCTAGTTTGACACCAGTGTCAGCACCTACTCAATGCCAATCTGAAGTACCTACACTTGCGGCAGCGAGTGATGGCACTTTTGACACATGACTATATATGGTGTTGTGAAACACTTTCAAATTATTATCGTAAAAAATTCAGTCAAGTGCGAGTTGAATAAATTAGTATTCAAAGTTAAGTAAATTTAACTTTATTACATAAATAACGCATAAATATAAAAGAATATGTTTTATGATAAAATTAAGTATTCAATGCACTTGTCTTTAAATAACTTGTACTTGTATGGCACTTTTGACACCTGACAATAATGTAGGTAGGTAGTGAAACACTTCAAATGATTATCGTCAGAACATCAGTCAAGTGTGAGTTGAGAAAATCTGTATAAAATATACTTCACTTGTGTACAGATTTTCTTTTTAAAGAGTTTATTAAATAAATAACGCAAAAAAATAAAAGACCATGATCTATGATAAATTAAGTATTTAATGTACATAACTATTTTAATCCGAATCACTATCACGCCTTGACGAATCACTCCTATCATCTCCTACATTAATTATTATTTCATTATCTAAAATGTTATCTATGTTCAAATCTCTTTCTTAATCTTCCCTTATTCGTCGCACGGTACTGTTTATTTATTTATTTAAACTTTATTGCACAATTATATTAAAGTACAAATGGCGGACTTAACGCCTTTAGGCATTCTCTACCAGTCAACCATCGGGCTAAACCTTACGACCTGTTTACGACCTTTTACCAGTCTTCTTTTGTAACGCAAGCTTGTCGTAATAATTTTAACATTTTTGGTGTGGTGAATGGAGGTTCTGTATACCTCTTGCTGCATACCCCTTCATTTGTGCCCATATCAACTCAATTGCGTTATAAACCATCCTATATGCAGACTGGCGTCAATTTTACGTCATCGGCATGAAAAGTACGGGCTCTATACCTCTATATCTATAGTCAAAAAATTATAGAAAGCGGAGTATTCTTATATCAAAAAATATAATACATTTTCAGAAGATGAAATAGGGTAGGATACGCGAATGAAGTCACGAACGGAAAGCTAGTAATTAATAGGTATAGTCAACCAATTGGAACCCTAGGCCACCTAGAACCATGTCAAAATGACAAGCAGTAAGAGATTTCTTACAATCGGATTTATAGCGTCACTGTGATTTCTACAGTGGCCTAGGGTTCCAATTGGTTGACTGTACGTGACTTATTTTTAAATAACATATACCTAAGATTCGAAATGCGATCGATAAATAGCGGAACATCACTATGCCGCCCCTGCAACAATGAAGTTTGGCATTTGTTCCTTTATACTTTGCTGTCAATATTTACGGAACTTCATGAGCAATCAAACGTCAAAAATGCCATCACTCGGTGCCGTTAGTATAAGTGTGAAAATACCTCCACACGTATGTCGGAAGGTACGCGTGCCGCGCAAGCCGCCCCGGCCGGCGATGTCGACGCTCGATTACATAACTACCGACAGCTTAATCTACGACCTGTAAATATGACAAAAAACTCGAATAAAATATCACCACGGAAGATTATGTTACACGACGACTGCTCTCTGATGGCTCTAAATTATGGCGACGTGAGGTGATGTATTTTGTGATTGTTTGCATCAGCAGTTCGTTTAGATTAGGGCTTAAGAGATTAGATTGTTAATATTGTTATGAACAAAACATGACGCAAACTAGATACCAATATAACGAAGCGTTACATCGTTTGAAATTGAGTGAAAAACCAATAATGTTTCAATTACTGTCTATGACATATGCTTCAGTCCTTCACACCCAATTCGTTTATAAGGATTTCCGTTTTTATAAAGACTACAGTGAAAACTAATAAAAGCAACATATATTGTTCCTCCTTCCGTGGATTGCCTACACCTTTAGGCAATTCGATTTGTCCGGTCTGGGATGTTCAGTAGAAGAATAGTAGGAAGTAGTAGTAATAGAAGTAGGTACCAACTTGGCCTGTTTAGGTTAGGTAGCAGATCTAACCCAAACAGGCCGTAATTTCGATTGATGATTGTTGAATTGCAGTTACGTATAAAACAAAATTTGCTATATATTGAGGCTTATTAAAGTAGGTACCTAGGCAAAAGGCCGGACATTTATCAGTCTGTCGGGTGCGTGTCACAAATGGCTACCGTCGGGTGCCGGATTAGCGTGAGCTATGGGACAACTTGCGCAGGCGCCGCGTGCCCTGCATTATCGACGCTTTAAATACTTGTTGGAGCAAGTATTTAATATTTATTAACTTCTAAATCAGCTTCATTCATGGCGCCGTTATAGGACTGCCTGTTACACAGGTATGCAGGATAAAATCTAGAAGAATGATTGTCACTACAAAATTCCTACGAAATTTCGTAGTCATACGTTTAATGCCACCTACGACAATAATAAAGCATACAACGTGGTACGACGTTTGCCTATATACAGAAGCCTGCGGAGACTCCAGGAAGATCCTACGCTTCTGCACTGAGGCTGGTTAAACATCTAACCAGCAAATATATCACGTGCTGTTATGGTGTATAGTACAATTGGTCCGAAATGTACAGGCTACGTGCGGAAAAGAAGGCGGACACTACATTCACTGACAGTTATACTGTCAATATTTTGAAAAATACACATAAAAACCTGATGTTGAATAATTTCCCAATTTAATTATAAATCGCTTTGAACTGTGCGTTGCAGAAGACGGCCGACAGATTTTATTAAGTTGGTAATAAAGTGTTTATTAGCTACTGAATCAACTCATTTCATTTACCATAGTTATCTTAAGGTTCAAAGGTTTATTATTTTATTAAACATGAGGTATCTGTATGTGTGTAACTGTAGAAATAGGTACCTAAACGCAAACCTTTATCTTGATGATGTCGTAGGTAGGTACGTAATAAACAAAGTTGCTGTTATTTACACATATTTGTCAATCACTCAGCTGTACATTGCGGGCAATTGAAATTTTGTTAGAAAATTAGTCATTTAGGAAATTTAGTAAATTTATTTAATTAAATGCATGGTTAAGTTAAGCAATAAGTACGTTACATTAACCTCCTTAGTTAAAAGCCCAGGTGCTGGTAACACACTGTATATGTTAGTTTTTATATTAAATATAAAAGTATTAATTATGGGAGAACCATATACGAGTACAAGTGGCAAGCGAGAATTGTTATTCGGCATAATTCATAATTTTGATGCTGTACAGCAACAGCAAGAGAATTATTATTTAATTAATTTTTTTTAACTAAAAATAAAACCTACATATGTACTTCAAAAAGTGAAAAATAAAATACAGCGTGGGTATATGATACGGGCGAATATTTTTATGCCGATTACTATTGGACCTAGGGAACCTATTTACATTAATTCCTTTATGAAATTAAGATGTTTTTTTTTTCATACATAATAATTCAGCACGCAATGTATTGCATCCACATAAATTAACGTAGCTATCTAAACGTCATACGAGTATCATGTCAGTGTCATTTATCATGTCAAACAAACTTGGACGACATACATTGCAGCTCTGTCGCACCTTAGAAAAATCATTACACCTAATTAATAACACAAATTAAAGAAATGATTGTACTATAGATGGATTAATGATTCGCCCGTATCAAAGACCCACGCTGTATATTTATTTTTATTTGCTGTATAAGGTTTGGAAAGGATGAGTACGACCCCACATATCGCTGTCAACTTATACGTTTGAAATTGGTGGTCAGAATTGGCTAAGAATGCATAGCTTCCCAGTTTTTATTAAATATCTACAATATGTGCCATAAATTATGAACATAGAACGGGTCTATCGCGAATTTAGTTAATTTACCTTAATATATCGACGTTTCGACACATTTTCATGTGTCATCTCGGGTTGACTGATGGATCAGCGAAGTGTCAACGGCGATCTTGCTAGAAATGTTCACGTACCCGGCGGAAAGTCACTTTAAACGCGTGGGTTGGTAGAAAAAGTTAGGTCTACCCTTTTATTAAATGTTATCGGCACGACACACAACACTCACAACATCCGCGCATCGATCCGAACATAGATTTCGCGGTTTGGACTTCTGAATCACTGGTCCCCAAGTACCTATGTGATAAATGGAAACCATCTTCACGATTGAAATTTTTGGGATGTTTCAAGTAAATGAACAAAAAAAAGTCAAATCAGACTGACTCGGAATTATCTGATTAAGTATGTGAAGTACCACGTGCCACCCCAGGTCGTCATTATCGGGACTATTTTATCATTGAAGTTTGCGACCACGTTTGACCTTTTTATATTATACACTTAAAGGGTCGTTCATTCCATTGGAGTTACACGCTTAGTTTGCGTACTTATACATATAAAAAGTACGTAATTAATAAGTACCTACGAGTATACTTACTCAGCCAAACTTAGTCGCAACAAGCGGAACCTAGCGGAACTTTGTTGCTATTGAGGTCCACTTCATTAAGACCTGTCTTTCCTAATTTACTGGTAAAGAGAATTATTTCAATAGCCGTGCCTGTCAGCGCATTCACACATGCGTGCTGTGCGGTTTTGAAACGTCACTTTCCATACAACATAGTTATTATGTATTTAAGATATTTAAATCAGAGCCATCGTCAGAAAAACAAGAAGAAGAATAATAAGGAGAAGAATTTGAAAGTTAGAGGAAAATCAAAAATACCAAACTTAATTTTATTTAATTTTAATGCATTCTCTTATTAAGTTAGTAGAAGCGACTAACCTCTTCTAACCCTTCTTTCTTGAGGCTAAGGAGTGGAATCTGCTACTATATATCTATTGGGTAAGTACCTAAATATTATCTACTCGTACATCTTCATGGATAGTTAATTACACATTTGGACCTGTCTAGAAACGAACAACTCCTTGTAAAATAATTTTTTAGTGATTATGCACCTTCTTTACAAACCCATTTTTTATGTTATTTGTACCTAGAACGATCGTTAAACAATTGAATTCATAATGATAAAACTATAGATTTAATCTGCAGGATGCAGAAATGTATTCCACATTTCTAGGCCAGGGAAATTACCAACTTTAAAAACCTTGTGCCAGTTCTTTTTGCTGGGAAAACGACTAAGTATTTTATTTTACCAAGAAGAATAGCTGCATTTACTGATTTTTGGGAAAATATAAATTCTCGTAATCTAAGGAGATATTAATCAAGGATCTCTATCCTTGAAAGGAAGAAAACGGTAATATTTATTTTTGATTAGGAACTACAAAATAATACGTCTTTGCATCAATCAATAGATATTTAAAAAAATTAAGTAGGTTTCCTAGAGATCCCAATATATTCTCCACTCTGTATATCGTAAATTGTCATCGTAACCAATGATAAGCAGTAATTAATTGAACCTAAATAAGCATCATAAATGTCCAATAGAACCAAACAAAGGACTAATTTGCATTTAGTGATTTAACACAGCAAAATTAGTATTTCAGGCAACAGAGCTCATAACTCGTCTAGCCAGTACCCTTACCATGAATCTTACTTACATTTTAGGTACCTAACCATATTCGCTAGCGAGTTCGTAAACTCATACGCAGTGCATCTCGGTTTACACTAGTAAACAATGTACGATTTTACGCTAACATGGACATTTACATTAGGTTATTTGCATTGTAACTTCAATTTAAATCGGGATATTTACTATGTAAGTACCTATGTTTGTTCGAATAAGCACCCGATATCTTGGCATTGTTGCCAGTGCCATGTTCACCGAGAAACAATCGTGCTGCGAGTTGTTAGTTCCGGTTTTCCCACACACAGGTTACGGGTTCACTTAATTTGCTCGCGTCACTGTCGTTACTAACAAACATGTCACGTGGTAAATGTCCCCTTTTAAATTGTACTAATATCCTGGTGCGAATGAAATGCAAAGACAGCGATACAATGAATTTAGGGATTGCGATATTTGCGATCCATTTCGGCGAATCCTGATCCGGACCTGGATCCGGACTTTTTAAGGTCACTGATTTGACTGGATGTGGTGTGGTGATGGTCACTTTTTTGCGATTTGGGTAACTTTTTTGATCCTGCATATATGCATATATTGGAGTAAGTAACTAAAAATACCCAATGCGGTGAGTTTTTTTAACATATTACGAAAAATCATTTCAATTCAAATTAAACGTATGAACCTATTTTTTGTGATTTTGTGTTCGTTTTTCAATAAATTACCTAGTCACTTACCTAAATCTCGGAGTTGTTTCGCGATTATTGCATTTTTTGGAACAAGCTTTTTGATAATCATAATGATATCAAACCGAACCGGTAGGTATGTAAGAAAATAATATGTTTGAAACTGAGTCGATACATGGAACAGTTTTTTCCGGATTGAAAATCCGTTCTGTTTGCGATCCCTAAATGAATTGCGTAAAACCTAGTAAACAGCGATTGTACTTACTTTGTAAACTTGTTTTGTATGCTTTTATAATCCTACCGGCAAATTGTGACTTTTATACTTAGTTTTGCGATTGTATTAATATTTACGCCTGCTAGTTAAGATTAACATTGTTTATGCATGCCATTTCTCAAGTAAGTGAATTATTGTTATTCTTTTGAGAAAATAAATATCTTTAAACCGAAAACCGGTAAAACTCATGGTAAGGAAGGACACAGCTGCAAGTTTCGGACAGTGGGCCTGCCTTGGGTTTTTACGTGTCGACTGGTTTAGGCGGAACAGCTAAAGGAATTCGGCCTTAGAGGCTCAGCCCGAGCTAATCGGAATAGCTTGCTGTCTTTCCATTCTAGTCTTATTGTTAGTAACTATCGACGGAGGTGCAAAGAAGCAATGTACCTAATTGACTAACGATATTCTTATTGCGATAATATTTTGTTAGTTTTATTACTGGCATGTATTGACGTAAATTAAATGTTTTCATTTATTTTATTTTAAAATATAAATTATATTTTCATAGTCCGCAGATTCAGATCTAGTTATAGGATTCCATCCACGAGGAGTCCACGAGAATCCTATAGGTACTGCGTACTGCGTATTGTGATTAAAGATTTAAAGATCCTAAAGTGAGGGTGTTGGTAAGAAAAGAAGTTAAAGTAACTACATACATCTACCCTAAACGAACCTTCTACAGGAAAATCACTTCTCAACTTGACATCCCAAACCACCTTAACCGCCTTTATTCATAAAAAAGTTAACAGAAGCTTTTAGTTCAATAATGTTTTCTACCATTCTGACACACGCGATTGTCAAAGTGACAGATAAGGACAAACAATCATTTAGCTAAACTGTTGTTGAAGTGCGTTTATGAATAACGCCATAAGTATTTACGTACCAACCCGGAAAAAAAGGCCTATTCAAATTGTAAAATATCCGGATCAGATCGGATTAGACTAGAATCTAAATCTCGAATTGATTGAAAGTGTTGGAACAGGCATCAAATTATTTATAAGTTGTCTTAGTTTATCATGATTCTTGTGTCAATGTGCCTACGGCCTACGTACAAAATACTTGGAAATACGTATATCAATGCTTTTTATTTAAAATATGGATCATGCGTTGCATTGTAGATCATCAGTTCACAGGCGAAATAATAAGTTATGCTTATCTATAGGTACACTATAATTATGCCAGAGAACAGAGTGCAATGTGACATTATTTCTGACTGAGATAATGATGCCTGCTAAGTAATAAGATACCTTGTGTTAATATTGTTACCTAAAATCGCCGTCATCGTCAGTCGAATATGCTAACGCTAACGCTGTAAACAAAAGGCATCACATACGGTCGTATTATCGTAACATATAATAAGCAAAAGATAAAAAATTTAATCTTGGAGATTTCATTACAAGCTTGAATCGGTTTAAAAGTTAGGTTATTAAGACAATATGGCGGTTTGTTATATGGGCATATTTTTATTTTGTTGTCGTTTTTTTTTTCGCGTCAGATTTGAATGAAATTTGGTGGGTAGGTAGAGTTCCTTATTCTCTTCAAGATAGACCCAATTTCAAAGTATGTCCCACATTTTTTTCCACTGAGTTACGAAATCGTATGGAATTTTTGTAACTCAGTGGAAAATTACATACAATTTTTTTGTCGCACATTGAGATTTTGTATCTATCTAGAGTAGAATAAGGAACTCTACCTACCCACCAAATTTCATTCAAATCTGACGAGAAAAAAAAAACGACAACAAAATAAAAATATGCCCATATACATGCACGTGTGCGAGCGCGACGCATTACTATTGAAATCAAATTAGTAAGTATAATATTGTACTATAAGCCCTAACAGCTCAGTTAAACGAAGCCAATAATTAAGTTAATTAATACAACTGCGCCAATTAAATTTATATGATTCTCTTTGTATAAAAATAGGTTTGTCTTATTCAAACCATGTTATTTCAATTATTGTCTCGGCAATTAGCCTCGTGTTAATCCCGTGTGTCTTTAGCCGACGTCCTATAAAGACTAATGGAGTCGCGGGGCCTGCGGCATGCGGCCCGCCGGCATTTCTCCGCGCGTTACGCATACCCTTCCAATCTATCTGCAGACAAGACAACGGCCAAGCAACACAACACAGCTGACTTGCCGTCATTGGGCAAGGCCGGCTAATAGATCAAGCCAAACAAACTTAACCGTAATTGATATTACTATCTTGATTTATTGACCGTTATAGTAAAATAAGGAAATATTGCTTAATAAATTTAAATGGGAATGCAATTTACTAATTTTACCTGAGGGTATCAAAACCTCGTAAAATCGGCGCTGAGTTGCAGCTGCGTTACACGGTGTAACCGCGGTAGCATGTTCACTTATTTCAAGTTAAATTATTACTATTATAAGTAATTATAGTGCTTAATATCAAAGGATAATTATTAATTAAGCAAAGTTATGATCACAGCAATCACGTATACCTCAAGCTGTTTAAGAGCATAAGTCGAAAGATGACAGAAAAAATATTAACAAACCCCATAGATAAGTACAAATAAATACCTAACTATCTATCTACTAGGTATGTGTTACTATGTTTATCGTGGATGTCATTGGTACAGTCTGTGTGGATAGAGAAGAGTCGTACGTAGTTTTCATTAGTTCCTTGATCTGCCACAATTCTTCTCATTCCGAAAATCGATGAATAATAAATACCTAACAAAACGAATACTTACATCAAATAATTCCACATTCATAAAATAACCAATCGAGTTCGAATCATTACCATAAAACTGCAATACCAATTAAATTTGAATACCACGCTTCTTTACTATTATAGAAGAAAACAAGCGCGACGCACTGGTTTATAAATTATAATAATTAGCATCATATTACTTAAATATCCGTAGTAAATTAGATTTGTTCATTAACGATGCGCCTGTTTTTTTTTTGGAATTTTATGGCCTGGTAACTAAGCGCCTGTTTAAAACACTAGAGCAGTGTTGCCAGCTGTTACATTGCATCTATTACATTACTCTTTATTAAGCTCATGCCTTCATACTTTCCCAAGAGCAATGATAAATAAAATAAACGTGTGTTTAATTACAAAACAATTATCTTGTTGCTCCTGTTGGCTACCTTTATCTATTTTTTCTTAAGATCCGAAACAGCTTTCGCAGAAGAATCATGTGGTTATCAGCGCTATTATCGTTAATATTAATATGTCCATGCCTTGGTCAGCGCAAGCAAATTAATAAATGAATACCATATATCCGAGAGCGGTAGCCGCGGCGACGACCAGGCGGCCGCACACCTGCGTCCACGCATCTCACGAGACGTATGCGAAAACATACTTTAACTTAAAGAAAACAGAGTTCAATATTTGTTGTCACAGTGTGACACTCTCATTACGAATCACGGATGTTACAAACAAACTATTCAAACTCCATACCTTTAACAGCAAAGCGAGATTTTTACGGTCAACGTGCTTGTATTGAGATTTCTGACCAAGAATTATATCCCTTTTTGTTACCGTTTCTTGGAAGAGAGGAATGAGACTGAGAGCCTCTGAAATGGAAATCGAAAATTGTAAGCGTGAGTTTTTTCTTTACTAAGCATTATCTTCGTGTGCAATAAAACTCAATTTTCACTTACTTATCAATCTTTGTGTAATGCAAAGTAAAGAAAATCATAGATAAAATTAGTTGCACAGGAAAATTGTTTTAGTGCTATAACTCCTCAATAGATGGCGCTATAGCGTAAACACTATTTCCAGATAATCACCTTCTCAGTTTAGGCTATTATCTAATAACAACATAAAAAAGAATTATGGAAATTCATCCAGTAAAGATGTTCGGTCAATGGGATATGTTTTCGTGTGTACGAATTTAGACGGTTTAGAAAATATTACTGGAAATTGTTCTAATCTTAAATCGCACTATTAGAGTGTTTCGAAGGCTCAGTATATATACAAATCGTCGAGATCATCGATGGGAGTTCCAACCAGTTCAGCTTTCGGGGTTACTAGCAGAGCCTTTATGGCTCCTTTACCCTGTGGAAAGTCCCCGGAGACAGGGTGGAAAGCACCGCGCGGTGGTCGCGCAGGCCGGGCCGGCCGAGTAGGGGAGGGTTGACCCGTGCCGGTTGAGCCCGTAGCGTTGCTCAGAGCGAAGCCAATGCTGAAAATTTCTAACCAAATGGGGCTTACTCGGTCCGGAACTCTTCTTTTGCAAGGTCTTTACAGTGCAGTGCAATAAGATAGTGATGTGATAGCAATGGGGCTTCATTTCGTGTCGTCAGAATGACTCGTCGTGATATGGCCATCATAATAACTTTTGTAGAAAATTACGGAAAGAATCATTGTTTCGCTTCATCTTCAAAAAAAAAAAAACTACTTCGCAAGGTTTCATTGTACAGTTTAGATTATTTATGAATTTATGATGGTAAGTAAGTAAGTAAACACTTTATTGCACAAAACAGGATATACATTAACAAAATGGAATAAATAGAAAAGTACAAAGGGTGGATTGATGGTGATGGTGGGAATTTACTTAGTTTATAAAGTAACCAAATGTAAGCTAGTCGATTCGTCTGAATGACTCGTGCGTGATGCTCGACGAAATGTCATATTTTATGTAATATAACGAGAAACTTAGGCATAGACACGTCTTTATAATAAATTAGACCGTGTATACAAGTACATAGTGATACACAGATATACCTATAGGTACATGTTATTATTTATGTTATCAGAGGGTCTACCACAAGCCACTTTGTTCGTTCGTTCGTCTATTTCCCTCCCTATTGCTATTGCTTATTCGAACGATAAAGAGGCAAATAGTCTTAATAGACGAACGAACGAATGGTAGGTCCTCTGGCTCGTAGCAATAATTATGTTTTATCGTCCTCCTTGACTAATATATAATATTTTTTTCAGTCCTCCGGCCGGTAAGCGCCACTTTACGCAAAACTAAATTGCCGCCTGCCGGCTCCGTCGGGCAGAAAAATAGTGTACAAACCTCGGCCATTAGATGGGAAAGCCTCGGATAACATGACAATTACATGGCATCCGAGGCATTTCCCACTGAAACGGCCTTGGTATGTAATCTACTATTGTTGTCAGTTCAGTTCTAATATTGACGTCTCATGTCAACGCTCGAGCCTAATCGCGACAGCTGCACAGCGCGTACCGTACACACCGGTTATGTTGATTGCAAATTGTAATTGCACTTCCCGCTGTCGTAAAAATCACAACTTTCTAGCAACCAACTACGGAGAATAACTTAGGTAGTTTAGAGTCTTGTTATGCAAGTGGGGCTAACGTAGTCTACGTACTTCTGCGTCATATTGGTGTTATGTATGTAAATATTTTATTCGAATGTTACTCTCTTTGCCCGAGGCCCGAAGAAAAATGAGATTTTAAATTAGTTGTCTGAGATGCCAAATAAATATTTTGTATTTCTATAGTTGTGTTAATAATACTGACTACAATTTCAAATTAGTTCAGTTCAGACGTGAACTTATAACGTAGAGTCAGACTTTTGTAATATTCGTAGGGATGAACAATCGTCATCATCTTCCTAGCGTTTTCCCGGGCTATTGCCGCGGCTCAGCCTGGGGTCCGCTTGACAACCTAATCCCAAGATTTAACTTATAAATAAATAAATAAATAAATATTACAGAACATTCTTACACAAATTGACTAAGTCCCGCAGTAAGCTCAAGAAGGCTTGTGTTACGGGTACTCAGACAACGATATATATAATATACAAATACATAAATACATAGAAAACATCCATGACTCAGGAACAAGTATCTGTGTTCATCACACAAATAAATGCCCTTACCGGGATTGGAACCCAGGACCATCGGCTTAGGAGGCAGGGTCACAACCAACTACGCAAACCGGTCATCAACAACATAATATGCGGACTTATTAACAATAATATGCGGATGTGCCACAATAACGAATTTTCAACCAGTCAAGAAGGTGCTAATGTACTAAAGCTAAGTAGCTTTAGAATGAAATATAGGTACCAATACCAAACCCAATACCCATGTATAAGTCAAGTCAAACATCGCAGATGTCAGCTTGTATCCAACTTTGGGCAAACTGGTCGATGTAGAGCACCCAAGTTGGGCACAGCGGCTTTGCATGCCGTTTCATTTGTAGCGAGCACTATTTCATTTCTAGAAATTTTATATGGATTTTATTTTACTCGCAGTGCATCTCACCTGTAGGTACTGCATATTGGTGTTGGTCGGCTGAGCGAGACTTATTACAACTTAGTTCGCGGCTGAGAATCTGGGTTGGTGTGATAGATGACAGAAAGCTCCACTGAGGGTAATGTCACATCAAAATAAGATTTTTATAGTGCGAATATCGCTCCTGTCGCGCCACCCGCTGTTCGCCAGATTTGGATCGACTGATTGACGTGAACTTTTAAATGACAAGTGTAGGTACTTGTGTGGCCAGCGTGCGTAGCCGAGGTTCCAGTCGCTAACGCTCTTTCGTGAACGAAACGCAACTGTGATTGTCGCACTAATAAGGAAGAGTAATAGAAAGATATATTTTTTTATAATTTAGCTTTATTTACTCAGTGTAAGTTATGTTACAAATCATATGCATTAATTTATTAAGTTCACTTTTCACTTTTAACGTTAGTTATTTGTTGTTACACTGATCCCTTGTCGGGTAAAAGCCTCCTGGAGCCCCATCCATTTTTTCCTAATCTTTTGCTATTTTCATCCAATTTGTTTCTGCTCTCTGGACTATGTCATCAGCCCAGCGCTTCTGTGGCCTTCCAAGATTTCTTCTTCCTGCTGACCCTGTCCACTCTGTTACAAGCTTAGTCCACCTTTTGTCTGTATATCTAGAGATGTGGCCATAGACCATTTCTTTTTGACACTTTGTTCTGCTTGGTGCTTACAAGGCGAGAACTAAGAGGAATTTATTACTTTGCGATCCATCGTTTTCCACCCGCTGCATAGATAAACAACAACCCACTTTCAGAGCGTGAGAAATGAAAAAATAATATCATGTCTAAAATGCCTTTGTTAAGATTTTGTGCCTGTTGAGCCTAAAACAGCCACCATGCAATTTCGCGTTTGAGGTTATAACTTACAGCAAGATAAATAGATAAAAATAAAAACAATCAATAGCAGAGTCATAAATTTACTAGAGCCTAGGTTTTAAAATAGTTTTTCTGTGTGCCTATACTCTGCTCTAAAATCGTACCTAACATTTTCAAGATAGGTATTCTCTCACGATGAGTTTGCACCGTTTCCGCCCTGAAACCGAAATCAACTTGTACTGACATGTTACCATTATAATACATGAATACGTGAGAATCAACGATAAAAAAAACTTATAGCCCGCTGCACCTGTGCGTGCGCAGTGGTCCAATGCATTAATTTGCCATTCAAATTGTCCCGTCAACTCGGTGCAAGTTGCAACGAGTTATCTGTGCACCTATTCCTTTATAAGCGGACTTTTTTTCTCATTTAGGTATAGTGATATAATACAGGACCATTGCCATGTGATTGGCTTGCAGTTTAATAGCTACATATGTCAATTTATTTTCACAGGCTACAACAATGTTTTGTAAATTGTCAAGACTCAAGATATTGGGTAAATTATTCAAATTTCAATAGAGTCGGTTGTTTGTCAATGGCCAAAAAATCCGATAGAGAGAAGAGCTTGTGAGAAAATAAGGGACCCTTTATAAATCTGTAGTCATCAACTCCTGTTATTTTTCTATGTTGAGTGTCGAGTGAAATAGGGCTTTAGAATTTTGAATAAAACTTATAGGTGTAAAACTAATACAACTATCACAACTACTGTAAAAAAATAATCATTTGGATACATTTTTTTTCACAAAAGTAAGATACATTTAATATGTTACTTACATACTTTTACACATCTAAAATTAGTACGAAAAGCCGAAAAGATATAAAAATTAAATTAGATTCACCATCATTTACAACCAAATAAACTTTTGATCCGCATTGAATGCAAAGGTGCTCAAAATAACTCTTATAATCGCAAATTGGCCAAATAAAAAGAAATTGATTCATTAAATCTGATAGAGGTAAATTACGGGCGAGAGATCGCTACCTCAGAAGTCCACGTTCACAATTGCCACTGGGTGCAGCCAAAATTACCATTTTTATGAATTTATCGTTTTAATGAGTTAGTGAATAAAATGGAGGTTGCAATCTAGAAGCATAGCAATCTTTTAAAAATTGCACGTTTTAGTTGTAATCTTTAATGTATTATAGAGGGTATGCGTTTATAATTGGAAGCAAGAATTTTGACTAAGTATAAAA
Source organism: Lathronympha strigana (assembly GCA_949128165.1). Classification (NCBI taxonomy): domain Eukaryota; kingdom Metazoa; phylum Arthropoda; class Insecta; order Lepidoptera; family Tortricidae; genus Lathronympha; species Lathronympha strigana. Next base: position 14,777,356 of record OX421913.1, on the reverse strand, counting down.
AATTCACCAGAACATCTTTATATTACATTACGGACATAATTAGTAATTACATACCACCATCTAGATTAGCAGGAATTGATAGTTTATTTTTTATGTAAAAAGTTAGGGTCGCGGCCTTTAACTTGTGATGTTTCAGTTTCAGTTTCAGTTTATTTATTCAATAACAATTTACATCGTGTTTGAATATTAAATATATGTACAACTTATATTAAGGTAAAAAATATCAACACATGCAAAGCACACAAAGCAAATTCATAAATACAGTTAAATAATGAAATATAAATATTAAAAATTAAATACATGTCAGCAAAAACAAATATTAAGGCCGTCCCCTATGCCAATGACCTGGGCGATTTGAGCTTTCTTGTCCTCCCGCTTCCTTTCCTCATCGGTTATACAATACGTCAATAAGCATAAGTTGCCACCTGGGAAGAGCTGCTTGTACTAGGACGCAACCCTATAAACTACTAGTGCCATCTTACACGACTGGCCCCCGTCGCCCGCGCAGGCATCTCGAGCCGGCGTTTTCGGAAAAATGCGTGTAATAGCTTTTTCTCGAAAAGTACAAAACCTATCCAAAAATCAGTAGATGCGTTTAAAGTAAACATAAATATATACTACTTGTCTTAGTTTCTTGTACTTACGACGCATAATAAGGGAGTAGATACAGATTTAAGGTAGAAAAAAGGGTTTACGGTTATTTTTTTTCTCTTGATGTATTATGTTTTTCGACAATTTAGTAGAACAAAATGTAGACCAAATATACCTAGCTACATTATATATTCAAGCGTTGTGCTTAGAGCTGAACAAATCCTATTCACTTTAAAAACAGTGAAATATGCCGGGTAGCCCCTTAAGTACTTAGTCACTAAAAATCATCAATGTCATAAAGGTTTCTTTCTAATAAATATAATTTTAACTTATCTCTAAAGGTTGCAAGGCATCTTATAACTTTAAACTCTGTAGGCATCCTGTTAAACAATGTTACCGCTTGAACTCTGGCACTATGCTCTACAACTACCAGGCCCGGTGCTACTTTAGGGGTTAAGTTCTTAGTCCTAGAGGCCTCCCGCAACACCATTTCGGATTCCGTTTCAAAACGATTTCGATGCTTGATAACGTCCGTTAATAAAACAAGAATGTAAAGGCTTGGAACAGTGAGTGTCTTTAGATTCGTGAAATGCTCCCTACAACTTTCCCATGGCGGAAGCCTAACTATAGCACGTATAGCATCTTTTTGGGCCACGAAAGCGCGGTTGATGTTATATTTATAACTGTTGCCCCAGAGTTTTATGCTGTAGCGAAGTTTGGACTCTACAAGAGCAAAATAGACCATCCTAAGTTATTCAACAGTCAATTCATCCCTAAGGCTACGAATAGCATAGCAGGCTTCAATATAATATAATATATATAATAACTGAGTTTTCAATATTGTTTAATTCATCTTTCCAGTTTAATAGTGCGTCTAGGTGAATACCCAATATTTTGGTGCTATCAACAGGTTGAATGATGTCGCCATTTATATGAATACTTAAAGTTTCATTATTTCTAGCTGTAGTTTTAAATAGTATAGCGTATGTCTTTGAGCTGTTTAAAATCAAACTATTTGCGCGAAGCCATGTTTGACATTTTTTTAGCGCTAGATTGACCTTAAAATTTAGACCAGTAAGAGTTGGACTTGACAAGACTGCACTAGTATCGTCTGCAAAAATTACTAATTTCATTCCTGGAATTTCTTTACAAAGATAAGAAATAAAGTCGTTTAAATATAAAACAAATAATATAGGCCCCAATACAGATCCTTGCGGAACCCCTCTAGTTATGTTAACGCATCTTGACCTATGTGTAACCTTAATGGCACTTTCATTAACTTCCCTTACTTCGACAAACTGTTTCCTGTTCTGTAAATACGACATGCATAAATAAGTACCTTTCCCCTGATGCCATAAAAATCAAGTTTATACAGTAAAATGTCATGATCAATAGTGTCAAAAGCGGATTTTAAATCAAGAAAGACACCAGCCACCCTTAACTTTTTATTTAAGTTATCAGTTATGTCATCGATCATTGTGTCTAAGGCTTCCGAGGTACCAATACCTTTTTGATAGGCAAATTGCCTTAAATTAATAATATTGTTATTAAATAGGTGTGCCGTAAGTCTTTTTTTTATTACCTTTTCTTTTCAAACATTTTGGACAAGGTAAAATAAGAAAATTGGTCTATAATTCTTAGGATCCGTTTGCGAACCTTTCTTATGTAAGGGAATAATTTTAGCAATTTTCAGCTGCTCGGGAAAAATGCCATGATTAATGCAATTATTATAAAAACAGAAAAGTGGTTGAGCTAATTGGTCAATATTATCTTTGATGATAGTTATAGGCATATCGTCATAACCACTAGATTTTTTACTTTTCATGCCTTTGACAATTGACTCGATTTCAAATGATGAAGTTAGCCTAAAAACCATATTATTATGTACTCTTTTGGAATTCGTCTCTAATAGAGAGCAAGCAAGTTCAGGGTCACCTTCTACTCGAAAATTTGCAGAATCGAAATTGTTGGAAAAAATATTGGCTATTTCAGCACCGTTCTGTACCAAATATTGATCTGTTTTAAGAACCAGTTTGCTGCAACCAAGAACTTTATTCTTATTTGAACGCTTATTTACAACTTCCCAGATACTTTTAGCAGAGTTCTTTGCCTGTATAATTTGGTTCTGCACGGTTAACATTCTTGCCTTCTTGAGGACTATTTTCAAAATTTTGATATACTCTTTACGGTAGTTAATTAAACTCTGGTCATTGTGAACATTATCTATTGATAACAACACACGTTTTATTTTGCTTGCTACCTTGATTCCTTTCGTTATCCACTTAAATTTGTTACTTTTATGTAAATTAACTTTTTTCTTTACTTTTGTAAAACTTCTTTAAATGTTTAAATGTTTTTATTAAATGTTTTGAGAAAGCCATTAATGCCTAATAACACTCAAATCTTCTTTATTTATATAATCTTTAAAAAGTTCCTGATTCCTTTTACTAAAAACTCTACGATGTACAAAAATAGCTTCCTCCTTCTTACATACGTGCAAAATTAGCAACGTGCAAAGTTATTATTATTAGTGACCCATTACGGAAACTTTTCCTCTGAATTTCAATACAGGACTGTCGACCTTTGACTGAACGTTTGAACGGCCTCCTAGCCTAGTTGGTAGTGACCCTGCCTACGAAGCAGGAGGTCCCGGGTTCGAATCCTGGTCAGGGCATTTATTTGTGTGTTTATCACGAATATTTGTTCCTGAGTTATGGATGTTTTCTATGTATTTAAGTATTTATATGTATCTGTCTATTATATATATCGTCGCCTAGTACGTGTACCCATAACACAAGCCTTATTGAGCTTACCGTGGGACTAGGTCGATTTGTGTAAGATTGCCCCATAATATTTATTTATTTATTATTATTTGGCTGTACCTACTACATATACATATAGGTACCTATGTATACAGTACCTTTCTAGTTGCCTACTCGTATAACTACAGAATTCGTGAAACACGAAGTTATCAGTTATTTGCCTACACCTGTGATCGCTAAAGGAACTAAACAAAGTTGAGTTGTTTTTCTCGAAGACAAAATACATTTGGATCATAAACGTATTTTATCCGATGCGTGATAAATGCAATGCCTATCATAAATGCATTTGGCACGGGAATTACAATTTTGCGCTTATTTTGATCTATACCTAAAAATTAAAATTTGCACCTTGTGAATATCATTTGTATTATGTTAATAATATTACTGTAATATTTTCTTCGGTTACCGCGATGAAGTACGCCATGTAATCTATTTCAAAGTATTCAATTTCTAAAAGTTATTGTCTTAAACGTAAATATGTCGGCCGCTACTTTCTCAGCTGGGCTGCGCGTGATCACAGTAGATCACCGAGTTGGGCGCAGCGGAGCGCCTGCGCGGGCTTTCGGAAATTGCCCATCATTACCGTCGCCGGTTATGGTCACTGGACCCCGGGGCCGGCGGGTTATTTCCATGTGGGACCCAAAATACTTATTTATTATATTGTAATTTATACGCCGATAAATCAATAAGTACCTATTGAAATTAAACACTTTAGAACGGATTAATCGCGTTTATTAACACCATGATCCTACGTTTCGAGCCCTTTACAGCACTCGTTTTCACAGGGTTAAGATCATCAGTCATCATCTTAACCCTGTGAAAACGAGTGCTGTAAAGGGCTCGAAACGTAGGATCATGGTGTTAATAAACGCGATTAATCCGTTCTAAAGTGTTTAATTTCAATGAATAACAATCGCGGTAACAGAAGACAATACAATAAGTACCTAATCAAGGGTTTTTACAAGTTAACAATGTATTACAAGTTTTTGTCTTAAAAGTTATCACAGTAGATCGCCGAATTGGACGCGGCAGTGCCTTCCAATTATTATTCTCCGCTTGCGTGTCCCGTTTGCGTGCACGTATTGCACGCTGCGTTAAAAACGCTGGTATGTACTATCTCTCCCTTATGGTCACTGGACCTCGGGGCCTACTGACAAGGTGATATGGCTCCTGTTGTGGTAAATGATGATATCACGCCGACCTGTGTCATTTAAAGTTAGCGACATTTGGTTCCGTCACTTTTTTAACGTAAATTATGGTGTGTAAGCATTCATAATTATTAAACGTATAGATATACCTATGCTTTATCTTGTTTATATACTCGCGGACCTCGCGGTCCGACCCCGGAAGGCACCGGCGCGCAGTTACTTGCAAACCAATAATTTACTCGTACTGTAACGCTCCGGTAATGTTCGCCTCGCTCTTGATTTTTTACTCCTTTCCACTTTTTAAGGGCATGCGCCGTAATGTAATTGAACGCCGATATGAGTTTCCAACTGTTCCCCAATTACTCTGCTATCAGGCTGTATTCGAGGGACTGCATCGAGTGAGCGGACCGTTTTTCCACCGTTAAGATTCCTTATCATTAAGGGTTTAGAGTTGCAGAGGTTTTTTAACCAAACGTGCTTATTTCAGCAGCGCTAGCGACAGGGAAATTGTGAAGTAGTACCGTCATCGTCATACAGCTATTTAGGGGCATTGATCAAAAACAACGGTGGCTGCGTAGAAGAAATCAAATGCCGGATGGAGATACAAGATCTGCCATGGATAAAATGAAAAGAGTTTGGAGGAACCGAAACAAAACAAGGACCACCAAAACCAGGCTTGTCAGAACCCTCATATATTTCTCTATTCTGCCGAAACATGGATACTAAGGGCATCCGAAGAGCAGAAAGTGAATGCACTAGACATGTGGTGCTGGAGACGAATGCTGGGTATATGATTGACTGAGTTCCGGATAAACGTCTCGGTTCTTGAAGAGCTTGGCATCAAAGAGCGTTTGCTGCCTACGGTCAAATTTCGGATCCTCAACTTCTTTGGGCATGTGTCTAGTTGTGCAAGGAAAAGTAGAAGTTGTCATGGCTAGAGGAAGATCGCCGATGAGATGGACCGACCAAATCCAAGCCAATGTGTCTGCCATAAAAAAGGACCCATCGGGATATAAAGTTTTGGATATATAACAATTAATAAATTTAAGTTTATTACCTATTCTTTTTAAAAAGGTGAAAGAAAACAAGTGATTGTTTTGCCTTTTCGATCTCTAATTATACAACCGCCTCGATCAACTTAAATTAAAACAAATGACGTTTGATGACTCTACCAGTATATCAATGCCTTAGAAAAAAGAACTAGCCGTTTTATACCGATTATTAGTTGATCGGCGACTGGATCTATAATATATAATAATTAAGGACAGCGAGTAATTTATGATGATTGTGAGGGCTTCGACAAGAAGCAGGAAGCCTGCTAATAAGGAAGCACTTTGTGACTTGTAATGTTTAGTATAACCATTGTCAGTGGCGGTACAGCATACCAAATAAGTTTGTGTTCTCGCATGTTTACAGATTGGCATCATGTTAGTGGGAGGTACAATATTTATTATATTACATACGTAATGATTCGTATACAACAATTTACATCTCCCATCAACGGTTATAGAAAACGCGTTGGCAATTAAAGCATTGCAGTTTCATAAGAACTTAATTAAGTTCATAACTAGTATTTACCTATTAAAAAAGTAGGTTAACTTTCTGTGAGATCAAAACTAAACTCCGCAGTACAATCTACTTGTTTGGGCATTGTATTTAACAAGTTTTTAAAAAAGTACATCTCGGACCAAAAAAGGATGAAAATGAAAGTTACAACTTTTTGGGCAACATTTTTGTGCGATTGAATACAGATTAAACTAATCTATAAAAAAGGTAATTCTCAAATTATATGACTGCGGTCGGCCTCATCCCCGTCAAACTTTTCATACATTAGATTAGATGACGGAGTTTAGACTCAGGAAATCTGAATAATGAATGATCCAACACTCATTATAAAATGAAATTTTGGGTGGTAGTTGGTAGGCTGTCGTCTTATGTGGTTGAGAACGTCTGTCCGTCTGTCCAGCAGAGCGGCGCGCGCGCCACGACGGGTGCGCCCGAGCAGCGCCGGCTCCGGTTACCGCCAGACGCCGGCCCGTATTGGGTTACAGACGCTGTGCACTGCTATACTACTCTGACTTAAAGCTAACGTCCTCCTGGTATCCGCAGTATTGCTGCTGTTGAAACAGGCGATGGCACCTTGCAAGAGTAATGCTGCTGTCTAAGTGTCTACCGCGAACCTCAATCGAACTGTTTCCATCTGCATTAGGTACCCCTACACTAGTGTACGTAACTACAAACAGAGAGGCCAATTTCCTTCGCGTTTTATGGTAGACCTTCCGCGGTCGCGCATAGGACCTTTTACATCTGTTGCCTCTAATCAAGCTTATGCTTATCGCCTTAAATCTTATTCCGCCCTCTCTACAAAATATGTTAAGTAGTTACGTACCTTACGGCACTTGTTATTAAAACTTTCGAAAATAATACAACAGTGTGCAGTGTGATTTAAATGTGCGTATCAGTAGGTACTGTCTGGGAAGGCAATTTGGGTTGCAGTGTAAACTCTTCTTTTCGCACTATGCGGTATCCGATGTGTATCAAAATTGCGGCAGTAATTTACAAGACGTTGCGAAGTTAACGAGCCTGAAGCGCCTTTGTCTCTACCTTATTTGCCGCCACAGGTTTACTTTTAAAGGTATCTATCTCTAGTATCTCTAGTTATATAGAAGTTTATTGGAATTTTAATCAACATGAAATACCTTATAACGAAGTTTATCGCGTATATTAACTGACGTCAATTTGACAAACGAATTAAAGCGCGTTTCGAGTCCTTTAAAGTAAAAAAGTTGTCTGTCTTCGACAAGACTTCTATTTTCTCTGTCGCCAAAAAATATATAATTTAAACTACTTAGGTACCTACATAAAACCTAAAATATTACACATATTATAAAGATGTAAGAGGGGCATAAACAGCTTATTACGAACCTTCTCTTTTTAATCGAACTGCACACAAATATACTTAAGATACGTAAGCTAACTATCAAGCAGATCTGTAAACTTTGGTGGTGGTCTTGCTTACATAACGAACATGGCTAATTGCATATCGATTAACCCAAAATCATGAGAGGAATCCCAGATGAGATCAGTTTAATGCAGCAGCATGAAACAACCGAGCATCGTTAAACGTCGGTGCATTCATGTAACGGTAAACAACGCAAGCGGTGCGCCGGCGCCGCCGCGCAAACGTCGCACCTCTGTGCACCATTATTTTGGAATCGGAATAGATTACACGCATCACTGCCGTTTCCGGCACACCATTCACACAGTCACACACCCCCAACAATGGACGACATGGGACTGATTTTATGGTAATTTCTAATGCAAATAGGGTGATTGTTTAATCACATGACATGATTTTCCTGCAATCAAAGACACTTGACTCGCTATTGGTGTTTAGCGTGTGAAAGTTTCACATTGTTTTATGATAACACCTTATACAATCACAGGCTTTATTCTTATGGAAACCTGTCAAGTATCGAATTGCAAAAGGCTCATATTTTTATTTTATATGTGAAGCAGAAACGGTAGGACGTGTCTAGACATGAAATCCTAAAATAGAGCTTCGTTATATGGTCAGGCACAACGGGTTATCTAAAACACGCATGCAGTTGCAGTAACGGCACTGTTTGGCGAGGAACTGGTTGGCGGAGGCGTGAGAATGGCAGCTCTCGGGATATTCTCATGGCCATCCTGACGTCACCACGCACCTGCAAGCCGTCGACAAAAGGACAATGTCGTTAAGTGGTTTTCCAATTGCGGTTTCAAGTTCATACGAGTTGCGTTGGCCTCAGGGCCCGGTACCTAATTGATTGCGCACATGCGCAGTAAAGATACGAATTGACGCTTATCTGGAGGTGCAAAGCGTGTATTTATGGTTGAACTTGGGATATTGGAGCTTAACTTGTATATGTAGATACGCACCTAACTCGAATGACTGACATTTTGCAACCGTGCACAGAGAACTTTTATATAAAAGCTATCTTTGATTTGTAACTGTGTCTTACCACCGTAAATATCAAGAGGTAGGTTGCTTTCCTTTTTGAGATAGGTAATACGTACCTAAATAAGGGGTGACATAAGTATCATATTGATGGCTGACTTTAAAATCCTTGCACAAAAAAATATAGAGATCTAAGTAGTAACATTTGATACTTACGTTACTGTGCGAAAACAATATGAATAAAAACTTTTTAACAGAGAATAAAACCGACTTCAAAAAGTGAAAAATTAAATGCATTCATTTTTATTTGCTGTAAGTATGGTTCGGCAAGGTCTATCATCAGGTCTACTTTCCTCAAGATATGATTTTCGCAAGAAATTGCTTAATTTACTTAAGAAAACACTAAAATTACCGTACATACATTGTATTACATGTGCCTTTGAAAATTGAGGAGTTCCCACATGATATTATCAGATCTGCAGTATATTTCAATGGGACCTAATAGCAGGCAACTCCTTTCGAACAAAAAAATATCACTCAAATCGGACATCAGACGACGGAGTTCAGAACCTAATCGGTGGATATATTCATAGAAAGCCTATGCACTTTTGAACGCGTGTATACAATACATACATTGCAAACCCGACCTGTAAATGCCCTGAATATGTCTCGAATTAAAACTTTTATAGCCAATATTTTTGCAGCAGTAGACAACTTAATTGTTATTTAATACATTGTTCCGAGGTATAAGTAAATAAAATAACCACAACTTGATCGAGGCGATTATGAGGTATAACTGTATAGTTTTTGTGGCTGAGTAAATATGAAAGGACGTGGCATTGGATGGAATATAATCAGATTATTCTCATGACGTGTAATTAAGTTTTAAGTGCGCTTCACGCATCGATACCGGCGCAAAAACTTGGCTGGAGTAGACGTGTCGTAAATAACGAGTGAGGACGACGCCGGGCGCATTATGTCGCGCTCGGCGACATTGTCGACTTGCCCATGCGCATGCTAGCTCGGCTGAGCTCGTTAAAAGCAAGAAACTATCCAACACAATCGTTACAGCTTATGAACGAGTACGAGTGTTTCCATTCCTATTTCTACATTTACTCCAACAGTCAA